>VDFB02256132.1:48527944-49127944 GCA_007258455.2 Sequoia sempervirens
CACCAACCATTCAAGTGAAACCATTCTCTAACATCCAAAAGGCTGATGAAGAGCAACCCATAATCAAGATGGCTCACTTATCTTAGAGAGAATGAGAAATATCAATCAATTGAATTTAGCTAGATAGAACATTATAGATTAGAACAGAAAAGGATTGAATGAGAAAACACTTTTCCAAATGAATCCTTGAATGTTTCAACCAATCAACTTCCTTGCCTGGTAAAAGATGATGAAACTATTTTAATGGTTTACCTAGGATGGCAGGTTGAAATAATTAAAGAGGTTGAGCAATAGGAGCATTATAAAATTTGGATGGGTGAGCTACCTTCTTTTTATTTACCCTAATGAAGAAGATGTGAGTCTGATCACAACAACAACAATTTCAGAACAAAAAGATACTAAACAATGTGAGGAGTTGTTGATTTAAGCTCAACAAACGAGGAATGGGGTTTTGAATCAAGTGGAAGAGTGAAAAAGTGAACCTTTTGAAGAACCTAGAGAGTTGGTTGAGAGCTGTAGTGAGATAAAAAATAGTCTTCTTTCATTAGGGGCTCAAAAATATAATGAGGAAGACCTGTTTTGGGATGAGCTTGAAGTCTTTGTTGCCAATTTGGTTAACAATGATGAATCAAGGCATATAAGAGAAGTGAATGAGTTTGATAGTCTTGATAAACTTGAGCATCCAGTTCATAAGCTAGAGCAGGTTTTGGAGCAAAAAAATAATGAGATCCATTTGCATGAAGTGCTTGGATTTGATGAAGTTGTTAGAAATCAAGATCAAATTTGCAAACTGAAAAGACCTTCCACAGAAGAGAAAATCAGAAAAAGCAGACAGGTTGCAAAACAATGTGCAACATAATATTATTCGAGAATTCAATAATTACAAGATATGATTTGCTTTATAAAATCAAAGATGTGTAAACCTAATTTTATCTTGAGCCTAAGTAAATTTATGCAAATGTGTAATTAAATATTAATTACACCAACACCCCCCCATAAGTGCAACTTAGGGAGAAGCAAATAAAGTATGCACCTAAAACTAAGATGAATGCAAGAAAGCATGAATGGGTCTTGGTAACAAGGCCTGATCAGGTACCCAAGTACAAATGCAATAATGAAGTAGAGAAGGAGAACCCAGTGGGACAAAATTCCCCTATAATGAGATGACTGTTGTAGAGAAGCATTGGAAGAACACTGTGCAATAACACTGGAACCACAATCTGACAAGGAAAGATACTTCTATCTACAACTAAAACCAAAACCGGAATCATGATAATGTGATAGTAGACCCGATGCCACATAACACTTGAAAAGTCACAAACTGGAACAACCCTAGAATCTGTGAAGCAATAGTAGATGAGATGATGATAGAATCTAGAAGCTGTATATCTTGATGTCGATGCCAAACTGTGACTGAAACTCTTCCATGGGAAGGAGAACCAAAAATAGACTTTGGAACATTAACCATAAAAATAGGGCCCTCAAACTGAGAAGAATCTAAACCAATGAGGATCAAGAAACATAATCTCTCAATTGAAGTGTGAACCAAAGAATCCGATATGTGTCAAGCTAGCAAAAATTTTCCCAAAAGAAACAAGGAGACCAGATAACCCTTGCGAGCTATCATCAAATCAATATGGATATGGAGATCAAAGTGAATCCACACTCTAATCAGATTTATTATGTAAGAAACCCCCTCTAAATGGAACTTTATATCAGTTCGTTTATTACAATAACCCAATGATTGTAAAAGGAGAGCATCCTAAATGTGCATAAACAGAAAATAACATGAAGTGGTACTGAAATGAAGTGCAAATATTCAGGTTTCACTTTTCCAACTGCCAAAACATTCAAGTAATCTCCAAAATACCCATCGGGAAAAATCTAGAATAATGAAAAACTTGGGATAGATATCAAAAAAAGTGAATGGACAACAAGATAAAGCTCCTCAATACCTTTCCAATGCCATAAAGAAGATGAAAAATAGAGATCTCATCGGATGCAAAAGTTATTCTCAAAATACCAAAACTCCTCCAAAAGAATTTGGAGTGAAGCCTAGTGGCTAGGCTAACTGCTAGCATTAACCACTAGCATTAACTGATGGCAGCACCCATAAACTATATTTTTTAAGAAAAAAATCTTGAATTTCACGCCGTACCAGGGCATACGGCCCATAAATGAAAAAAATTACCTCCCAGAGTCACTGTGTCCGATTTTGACGATTTGACAGTCGATTTTGGGGTGTTTGGGTGCTCTAAACACGATGGTGAGGTCCGTTTGGGCTGAAAAAACTCCAAAATTTCAGGTATGCTCTGGATCTAGAAACCCTCATAAACTTCAAATCCTCATAGATCTGACAAACGAAGGCCTCTTTCGATGAAACGAAAGGAAAAACTGACTGTTCTGACAACACTGGATTCAATGAAATGCTTAGATCTGATCCAAAATGCTTCATAAATAAGCTCAAGGAATGAAACCCTTGAGGAACCCCAAACGTACTCTATAATGAATTTCTCAAAAAATCGAGAGGGGGTTGCAAATCAAGGCTCTGATACCATGTTAGAAACCAAGATCAAATTTGCAAACTGAAAAGACCTTCCACATAAGAGAAAATAAAAAAAAGCAGAGGTTGCAAAAACATTTGCAACATAAAATTATTCGAGAATTCAATAATTACAAGATATGTTTTGCTTTATAAAAGCAAAGATGCATAAACCTAATCTTATCTTGACCAACAAGATAGCTCAAAAGATAAAGATAAGATCCTATAACCTAGGAATTAAAGAAAGCCTAAGTAAACTTATGCAAATGTGTAATTAAATATTAATTACACCAACAATTTTTTTATGCACAAACATCATAGACTAGTTCTTCTGAAAATTGGATGACCTACAATCAAGTGCTCGCAACTAGCAAGAAGAGACAAATGAACATGAAGAACATGATGGAAAAGAGGTTGGAATGTTTTTGTTTGATGGGCTACCTTGTTTTCTTAACAAGGATGAGGACTCGAATCAATGAGAGGATATGTTTGTGATAGCACAAGACCTAGAACAACCTCCAAATGTTAAGCAGTGTAAAGAGTCGCTCATGCATGGAGCTTTGTCTCATAAAGTAGTTTCATTTTGGGATGATCTAAAGTCTATTTTGATACATAAGGAAGCCTCTTTTTTCCCATTTGAACTGAAACCTTTCAAATGAGAAGATCAACAACATGATTTGGAACATCAAGAAACCAACATGGAGATTTCTAAATTCATTCTTTCTAGAGGATGCCCAATTAGGCATCTAGCCAACATGGAGGTCACTAAAGCACCATTAGTCATGCTTGCAACCAAGCATGATAGTGTAGAAAAAGAAGAACATATGTTGCATTGATCTACAAAGTGATAGAACTTTTTTCAAGTTGTGTCAAGTTTTGAGTGACTTTGTGCCAAATGGATAGGCTTAGACAACTGGTCAAAATGTTTAGTAGGTAAACATATAGCAGATGTCGCCAAAAATGTTAAACCTATTTTCACTAATAGCTCAATCGGGTAGAGCTTTTCTAATTTTCAAATGAAGATTAAGGTACATTTTGTTTCTGCTATATTACATTCATGTGCATAAAAAAAATTAGAAGATTATATTACTATATTGCATTCATGCAGATGAATATAACATAGGAGAATATTGTAAAAAAAATTTCAACAAAAGTAATCTTTATGGACAATGTAAATGTATAAGGTCTCACACAAGCCGTGAGAGTAATTTTTGTAATACAAATGAAAGAAATTATTTTACATTTATAGATATTAATAGAATGGAAAACACATATAAAGAAGGGTGACTCATCATTTCCTAAATGATGAGTCTCAATTGAGTTGTCATGCATCTTTGTTAGTCTTTTGCTTGTTGTACAACCAACTTCAGTCTCCTTGTTGCTCCTAGTTTCCTAAATCTGAGACAAAGGGTGTTGTTATAGCAATGGAAAGTTACTAATCCATGCATGCACATACATGTATAAACATACAAGTTGACCCTCATTTTCATTAAAATAGTTTGCATATCATGTCAAAAAAAATAATGATTATAAAATAACATCTACCATTTACACATACTTTCTAACATGTTTTCTTCTTGAGCAGGTATAGGAAAAATAATGTTTCTATTTTTATTTATCAAATTACAACTGTGCGGTAGAATGTGGCTCCCATGAGGTTTGAACTCAACATGTTGTCATGGTGTACATTTGATAAGGGATAAAAGGAAGGTTCATCTCTTTATGGTTTACTTGAACAAGCATACATCAATTATGGTAGCGAGTTATTGGTCACTATCATAAGTAACATATAGTTATTTAGGGAAATCATAAAGCATGAATCAAATTTCAAGAATATCAGAAGACAAATGGGACAACCATCAATGGTTATCATAAGCTATATGAAGCATCCATATATAAAGGATACATGCAGCCACTGGATCTCATTAAGATAAGTATTCATCACCCATGATAGTAGGTGGATTAAGATCACTATCATAAATGAAAAAAAATTATTTCAAGAAGTCTTAATATGATATTTTTTCCATCCTAAGATATGAAGGTTAGAGCTTTCATTAGATATCCATGATAGTGCTTATAATGTATGGAAATGGATAATCACTTAAAGGTAGAAGTTTGTAAGCATAAATGATAATGGAATAACAAATGTATTCATTCTCTATTAAGTATAATAAGGTCCCATGTTAGTAGATCCCTCATAGCACATGTATGAACAAGTCAAAGGTAGCAGCAACATGGAGCAACATATTCATCAATGAAATAATGTGAAGATAGTGTTCTATGGGCACCATATGGAAGAAATCAACTAAAATAAAAAGTGGGCAATCATAATACATATTAAATTAGAAATACATTATGCTTTTTCAAAGATCAAATAGTGAACCACACATCCATGGGAAATTCAAGATGATGAGCAATGCAATGTAAATGGAAAACATGATGATGTGGTTGAAAGTTTTTTTAAAAAAAAGATTTTTTAATTAAAGAGAAGAATACAATGACAAAAATAGTGCTTAAAAAAAATAAAGAAATCACTACTTTCAAGGATTACTCTGTATTTTTTCCACTCTTGAGGAAATTGAAAGGTAGCAATTTTGATAGTGATAGAGGACTGAATACAATATCATTATCTCAAAAGAGTTAAATAAGGATATATGATATCTCAAAGACAAATACAAAATTATTCCAAGTAAATGCAAAGCATAGTTTTGAGAAGACATTATGAAAGGGGTATGTGCAAGATCATCATGGAAAAAACAAGCCCTTAAGTGGCAAAAAATTCAAAAAAATCAAAGTTAGGCAACTTGACATAAAAATTTGAATAAGTTATCTATATTATTTCAAAAATATGTAAGAATATAATCTATAGAAAATTGAATGTAGTTTCTAAACTACTAGGTTTATTTATATATAAAAAAAATCTATTTGGTGAAAATTTGAAATTTCAATGCCGTAGTACTTAAATTTTAGGGAAAAAATAAGAAGTAGGTGTCTATCTGACTACCCTAACCACAATAAAATGATAATTTTTTTTATAATATTTTAGATATAAGCAGAGGACTCATGTCCCGATGTGATGCATTTTTTTTTGTATTTTTTTTCCAAGTAAATAATTAATTATGGAATTTTTATTACAACTTTCAAAAAATATAAAAAACTCATATGTCTGACCACCTTAACTTGGTCAAAACTTCATGAAATTCAACTTTTCTATTTTTAATCGTATAGTATGTGAAGCATAGAATGTGATGCATGTTTCAGATTCAAAAAATGTGATACCATTTGAAATCTATAGATGTTTTTCAATCATCCTATCAATGAAGACTTTAGTCGTAATTCAAATAGAAAATGAATAATAATTATTTATTAAATTCAAAGTAAAACATAATTTATATTGGTGGAAATCTAAGAATCTCCTTTAAAACCCCTTTTTGTTTCATCTATTTTGGGTGAAAAGAAAGTCGTTAGCCACATAGCCTACACATACCCATTATATTGTCACTTTTTGGCCCATCATGATCATGCACATACCCAAAGGAATAAGAGGACTGCAATAAAGTCATTTAAAATATGGTGAGGGTCCAACAAGTGGAATCCTTGCCAAGTTTGTACTAAGGAATCTTACAAGACAAAGACATGAGAAGGAATTATTTGGAAGTCTTCAAAATAGTAAAACAATGATTTTATATATAGGAGCAGCATATGAAATTACAAATTTATTATCTTGGAGCAGCTATAGGTGATGAAAATAACGCATAATCTCTACAAAAGCAACAAAAATTCAAAAGGAGGATCAAAGCAACATTCATAGAGTTGCAACAAGGAAGAAAAGTGGAAATGTAAATATGATAAGTGATGGCCTTTAATAGAGAAAACTATAAAACCCATCGCCATATGTTTTTTGAAAATCTAGAAGAGCTATACATAGAAAATTAAAAAAAGGGTTTTGTTTATGAAGGAATGTTAGTGGTTTTGAATCATTTAGCAAATCATTTTTCTTCATGGGGAAACATTTCTTATGGAGCATTGACTGGAATAGTTCCTATTTCAAATATCCACTCTCTCATCAAATCTCATTCATATTATAATCTTGGATGATTGTATCATAAAAGGTAAAATGCAGAAATATCATAGGAATGCATGGAATGCACAACAGATAGCAAAAAGAAATAAGAATTTCTCATTCTAGGAGTAGAGAAGTGGAGATCTTAAATTTTTGTTCTTCATAGAAATAAGAAATTATTTCTTTACCCAGTAAGATCATCAAGCAGGATATTGAAACATAGAAAAGGGAAAGTTTATACACATTGAGACTTACCCAACTTGTGGCTTTAGACAGACCTCCAAATACTCAAAAACCATGGTAGCCACAAGGTACCCAATTTGTATAATTTATAAACCCTTGTTTCCAACTCTTAATCATGGAAGAACATCAAGAAGTGGACTATAAATGAAACTATAGAATGTTTTCCGCAGGTTTCTCTTTAGGTTTTCTTTTCCCTAATCACTATTTTGACCATAAAATGGAGTTTCATCACTTTATTTTAAAAATATGCATACAAGTAATGTGTGGGCTAAGAATTAAGTCTTATGCCATATGACTTTTTGGCTTTATATATGCTATAATGGAGTGGGGCTCTTTTTTTCTTTGACCTAGGTGAGGTTAAAATTTGACTTTAATTTTTGCATAAATTACAATTGTAAAAAATTTGATCAAATTTAAGTGTTGTTTTATAAAGCACGTAGTCAAATTATTATTTTAAATGCAAAATAAAAGGTGTCATGCTTTGTAAATACCTTGAACTGATCTAGTTAGGCTTTTATGCTTGTGCAAGTATCTTGGTAGAGGTTAGAGGAGGGTGATCCCATAATAGTGGTTTACAATTTTTGGCCAAACTGGACACTGAAATTATTATTTTTAACTAAATCTTCACATTCGGGCACCTATAGTGGTTAGACTGTGAGGAATTTGAAGATGGTGCAAACTAGAGTCTCATCAAATTTTGTCTGTAGATTCTAAATTTTTTTTTTTCAAAATTTTTGTAATCAAATTGCACTTCTTTTTCCATCTCCCACGAAAATAGATTTTTTTCATAAAATAACATTTTTAAAAAGTGACACACACCGTATAATGCATAACTTTTTTTCCATGAAGGATAAAATTCTAATTCTTTAAAATTTAGATTTGTAACTCTGATATCTAGTGCTTCCACTTGGTTAGATAGTTTTTATTGAATATTTTTTCCTTAATCAAGTTTCAAAGTCAAATGAATTACAATTCAGACACAACGCTACTGTATAACGCATAACTTTTTTTGTATATGTCAAAATTTAATTTAATTTTTTTTTTGGATCAAGGACTTCAATATCTAGTGCACTCATATTTTTCAATTTTTTTTTTTCATAATCTTCTATTTTTCCACATGTGAAGAACAAAGAAATTCATTTTCGATGAAAAACCTATGTTTAATAAAAATTAAAAAACAAATACATAACAGAAACAAAACATATTAAAATTATATTCATTGGATAGCTTGTTCTAAGGAATACCATAATCATTTGAAATAAATTTTAAATGAATTCATTTGATCCCCAAAAATCTAAATCAAAAGTGATTTTTAATCAGCATTTTGATAGGTGTAAAGGAGATGCATTTATAGGTGTGGTTTAAAACTAGCGAGGTTCTATCCAAGGGGGTTTGATCCAAGGTGATTTGATCAAACCCTCTTCAATTGGAATCCTTAAAATAGAAATTTTTAAGGCTTAAATCATTATATTTTCTAAAAATATGTGATTTTAGCTAAAATTCGTTCCTCTCAGGAATTGTAAACCACTATTATGACAACACCCAGGAGTTACCCAACATGTACCATAGATATAGGAAGTTTTTTTCACTTTTTTGGAGGGAAAGAGAGCAGCTAGGCATTAGTTTCTTATGCCTTTATGCTAAACTTGGTCAAAGTTGACTATTTCAACTTTTTGAAGCTCATTTGGAGAAGTTCCAATTGCTATATTTTAGGGATCCAACCCAAGTTAGTTGATGGTTCCTATTCTGGGGCAACTGCTTAGGGTTGATGGTTATATTCTCTTTATGACTCATTTTGTAAGGGAGTTCATCTGATGCAATTTCTAGAGTAAGTGATTTTTTGCATTCCTTTCTTAGGCTTGAGCATACTTTGTAACTCATTTGGGAGATGAAATACAAATAATTCCTTGGAGACTACTGATTTCAAGTTTTTCCATTCTTATTATTGCAGTATTTGTGTATTATTGAGTGATTGATCAAGCTACTTCTAAGGTAGCTTAATCTCCTTGAAGTTTTGTCTGATATTTTCATACCTTTCTGACAAAAGTATGTTTATGCAAGTTGCAAGTTGTGTTTAAAAGTTGCATATATCTTTTAGACTGTGAAAGTTACTTTTCCTCTTGGAAGGTTAATGCATTCAAACCTTCTTGTGAAATATTTATGGATGAGACTACAAAAATAATTTGTGTAGTTTAACTCTATCATTAGTGGCCAAGTGTATGCAAGTTTGAATCTTCATAGCCCTTGTCAGTTTGGTGAATCACCCTTCATTTTTAGTTTTAATTTTCATTTTAAGAATTTCTTCTCCCCTTTCCTCTATAAAAAACCAATAGTTTTAGGTGATAACCAGCTAGGATCCAACCTCATCTGGAGATTCACTCCAAATTTTAGGTGACCCACAACTTAGGACTGATTTAATGTTTCTCTAGAGTGCTAAGTCCTAAAGCTTAACTTGTTAAATCCTGTAGCTTAGTTAGGGTGCAAATTTAGTAGATAATAGGTTGATAGACCCACTCCTACACAAATGAAACTTGAAATTCATACAATATCAAATAGAATGTAAGAGAGCATAGGAATTGACATCATGCCCTTGCTCAAAGGTAAAAAAAATAAAAAAAAATAAAATAAACATCCAAACTTAATTGAAGTGATGCATGATGAGTCTCCCTCGCTGCAATAAGAATATCCTATACCTCAAGTACAATAGGAGCTAAACCCTTCTTTCGACATTATCATTCAACCACTTGTTGTGATTAACTTGGATGATGATGAGGTGGTGGCTAAAATTGATGAAGTGAATAATGAATTGACCACATTATTTTCCTCTTCTATGAGCTTAAATGACAATCCTCCTAAGAAGAGTGTTGAACTTGGTAATAACCCTAGTTTGAAACTTTCTATTGTCCCTTTGGCTAGTTGTCCACCATCTGTATACAATGAACATGATTGGGATGTGGATGACTTGCTCGTAGGTTGACTCGCATGTTCCTTACTATAATTTTTCATTATTTATTTTTCATTTTTCTTTATTGATTTCATGTGCATAACTTGATTCCCCATGTTGTAATGTTTGATGTATATATCTCTCTCTTTGTGAAATTCCTCTATTTGTACCTACATTCTTCTTTATGTTGTAAACATTATATCTTTCCTTTTCCTTTTGTTTTCCTTTTAGGGATGATGCAAGGCATCGATACATTCATGTCTCTTCCACATTGACCTAAAATCTTTTCCTTTTATGTTTTGTTTGTCTTGTGTTTTCCTTTTGGGGATGATGCAAGGCATTGAGACATTCATGTCTCTTCCATGTTGACCCAAAATATTTTTCTTTTCTCTTTTCTTTGTCTTGTTTTTTCCTTTTGGGAATGATGCAAGACATCGAGACATTCATGTTTCTTCAATGTTGACCCAATAAGGTTTTTCTTTATTTTTTCTCTCTTTGTGTCGTTCTTCCTGTTCCATGAGTATTTTTGGGAATGATCATAGTTTTGAGCTCTCTAAAAAAATTATAGAAAGAACATACTGATCCCAAATCCATGGATCCCTCATCTGTTCAGAGTTTAATTTTTGGGGCAACCCCTCTCTCTTTCCTTTTTCATGACAAATTCATTTGGAAACATATGACTTGTCATAGGGCTTTCCATATAAGCTATCATGTCTTTTTTATTGTTAGCAATTATCATTTGCTACTTTAAAGTAATTTCTCACAACATGTTTTTTAGAAATTTCTTTAAAGTGGGGGCATACATTGGCATTATTCCTTTGCATTTAATGTTTCATGTTGTAGTCTTCTTACTTCATGCAATACATCTCTTTCTTTGTGGTGACATTGGGAGTGATGTCCTTCAAGAGTGTGATCTCTCTTAGCATATTATATTCCTCTTAGTGGCTTGACGTGACATACTGCATCCCCTAAGTTGTGAATCTTCTATTCTTTGATTGGTCCTCTCTTGGAGACATTAGGCACAATGTTACCTAAGTCAATACCTCACATGAACTAAGAAAAACTTCTTTGAATGTTCCCTATGTTTCATTTACAATTTCAATTATATGGCCACCTTGCATGACACGCCTTATATACCTATGGAGCCATCTTGTTTGTTCATTAGTTTCAAGAATACAAAGTTTTTCTTACCTCATGAAGCTTGAAGCTTAGTGTTGTATGGTGCCTTATCAAGGTTATCAAGAGGTATAATTTTTTTTCGTTGGATGGGAAGCTAAATCGAGGCATGGATTTCCCATAGCCACTTGCTTGTGTGTGTGAGCACATACCGTCCATGTGTGTATGTGTCTCACCATTTTGGATACTCACCTAGCGGACAACTTGAAGTTCCATTTCCTCTGATTGATCATGTATTTTTGAAACAAACAACTCAGATATGATCCATAACATGCAAGAAAAATACTTGAATCTTGATCGACCCCTTTTATTTTATTTTTCACTTTTCTTTATGTCTTCAGTAGTGTATGTTTGTGCCTTGCTAATGTTCTTTATCATTTACATGTGTGTTCCTTTGTGCTTATGTTGGTTCATCATAGGACCTTAATCCTGGGGGCTTGATAATTTTTCATCCTCTCTTACTAGCATTGGTACATTTGAACCCCTCTTGATGCAAGTTTGTCTACTTTAGCACATGAGTTTGAAGCAAGTTCCTCCTCTCCGAAAAGTGGGGGCTAAATGTAATGAAAAAAAATGTACTCTTCATTTTTTGTATTTGTTTGGGCCCTCCTTGTTAATTTTAGCATAATGTTGCCTTGATTTAGTGTTGTAATGTGTTTCACATTCACATTAGGTCTTGGGCCCTTGTGAACTAAATGAACTTAATTATACCTTATTTAAGGTGTTGTAAAGTTTTGTACCACACATTTACACTAATCTCAGGTTTCATTAAGGAGCTTCTGTAAGATTTAATTAACCTTATTTTGCATCCAAAATCCTTGATTAATGCATATTTTTGAAAATAATCCTGACATGAACCAAAATCCAATCATAATTCATGGCTTTTTAGATTGTGTGTCCTATATTTAGTGATCTAGGAATCATACACTACCTTGGGCATATGGGTCCCACCTAAGATTCAGGGCCTTGATCTGGATTTCACATGAATTTAATAATTTCTTGAAAAATATGTCCCAAAGCCTAGCCTGATACGATTCATGTGCCACTTCTTTAATATGAGTCTCGTGTGGCTTAAAATTAAATTAAATTCAAATTCTTGGCAAGATTTCATTATCCTATATTTGATGCAAGCTTTTGGTGTTGTAATTTTTTGGTAATTTGGCATAAACAAGTATAAATACAAGGTTATTTCACTCATTTTAATCCAAGACATTCATAAGAGCATCCTTATAGAAAATTTGAGTTCACAATAGCATTAAATTTTTTACAAGATCATTCAAGAGCCTTCAAGATCTAATTATCAAGTTTTTTGGAGAATCATTCAAGTATCAAGCATCATGTTTGCTTTTAAACCAACATTTGTGATGGAGGGTTTCATAATTCAAGCAAGAGTCAAGATCTATATCCATTGGATCCATTTCATCCATGATTGTAGCACTTTATTGCTAGAGTTTGGTGAGTTTCAACATTACATTTTTCTCATTCATCATTCCTTTATATCATTTGATTTCATTACAAGGTTTCATTACCAAAATGGGGTTTGACCAAGGAAAATCCCTTTCCACTAACAAAACAACATCTTTCCCTCTTTAGTGTGTGATCTATAGATCTAGGTTGAATACCCTCTAAGGATCAAGATTAGACAAAAAAATTCAAGTGTTCAAAGTTTTCACATCATCTACAAGATCATTGAAAGACATCTACAAGACGAAATTCAACATTTCAGATCCAAAAACCTATTTGAGAGGATTAGATAGAAGTTGAAGAGCAGATTTTGATCTTGACTCTTTGAAAAGGAAAAAACTAGACTGATTCACCACTTTTGGCATATGAGTCCTAGTACAGTCAAATTTCCATATTTCAGGAGTTTTAGACTTGTCTATGCTAGATTTCTATTCCTTCCCAAAAACCCTAATTTGGGACTAAATCACCCAGTCTAGCATATGAGTCTTCATTTGCATTAATTTTAGCATATTCAACATTTCGAGTCTTCAATTAATTTCCTACATATTTCCAAATTCCCCTCTGTACCCTTTTTAGCTTTCTATTCTATTTTGCATCCATTTCTAGGTCATTTAGTGAAGTCTTGCATATAATTAGGTTAATCATTAAATCTTACATGTCATTAGTCTATCCAAGCCTTAGCTTGGTAGTGAACCTATACCATAGAAAAATGGATCTTGGACATTTTCATGGTCATTTAGATATTTCTCTCATGATGCTTGGTCTATTTTTCTTTTATTTAATGTTGCAATGTAACTTAAACATTCACATTAGTTCCTTTATATTCAAATTACAATGTCTTGCGAAGGTGTTTTGAAGTGTTGTAACACATTTCTACACTTTTCTAGACTCTTTCCATTACAATTCACATAAAAATCACCTTTTTATCACTTATCAAGTCCTATTATAAAGTCTATTAAAGTCTTGTAACAAGCTTGCATGCTTTTCTAGGCTTGTTATCACTATTTACACCTTTCTTATTCTTTATTTGACCCCTTTATGCACTCATAAGACTTAATTAAGTGTATTTTTGAATGTATAGCCAACAAACAACATTAAATGCAAGTTAATTCCCAACACCCACTTACAAGCCTAAGGTGGGACCCATTTGCCATGGGTGGTGAATGAGTCCCTCTTGGGTCCAAATTAAAAATAATTCATATTTTCTTTCAGGTTTTTATTCAAAAAGACCTTATTTCAGAATGTGATGATGTATTATTGGGAAATTAGGCCATAAGTTTGTATATATAAATAATTTTTTTTCCTCTCATTTAAGGCCCATTCACCCATTCATTCAATAATTCACTCAAGCATTCATCCTAGCCTTCAATCTCATTCAATCAAACAACCATCAAACATCTTGGTGCAACCATTGACATATCTTTAGACTTATTCAACAAGGTTTTGGTTGTTTTAGGACATTTGCATGTTGTTTATTCATTATTCCCTACTCATTTCATTTCATTTCCTAATTAAAGGTTTGATTACTAAACTAGGATTTGACCAAGGAAAATCCCTATACTCTAACCCTTAATCATTTTCCCCCTTTTCCATGTGTTTTTGTAGACTTTTGCATATAGATTTGTGAAGAAATATGTTGTTGGAAAGTGATAAAAAATTCATCAAAGTTTTTCAAGTCAACTAAACCCTAATTCAAGCTTGGAGACAACCTACAACCCGTTTTTTGCAGATTTGACTCCGCCAACCCAACAAGAAGACAAGTGCAAATATGGACATACAAAATTGACCTTTGAATTTGCAAAATTTTTGAGGACTGATAAACAATTAGTGGAGAATGAGTCCCACCTAAAGGCTGAAAAAGTTGATTTTGTTAGAATCTAGTTCCCAATAGCTGGAAAATAGTTTTAGGTGTTTTTCCCCATAAGAGAACTAATTCGCCATCAATGGTGAATGAATCCCACTAGTGATCAATAGTGATTTTTTCCATTTTTTAGAGCCATCCAAGATTCAACATTCAACTTCTCGGTGCACTCTATTAAACCTCTTTCAATTCTGTTTGCATTAGTTCATGTTTTTAGTTCATTTTTGTATACCTCAATGTGTATTCAAACATTGCATATTTCATTATTTTTGCATTCATAATCAGTTAATTTCATCACTTAGCTGCATTTAGATCATTTCATTTAGTCATAATTCCATGTTGCATACTTTATTTTGAGTAAACCACATCAATTTTAGTGTTCTATCTCTATCCTTTTAGGTGAAAAACCCTAAGAGTACAAGATAACCACATAGAATAGTTCCTCAAAATTGATGGTTCAAAACCCCTCTCTAGTCATTCGTTATACCCTAAGGCACCCCTATTGTAGATCCCTTTCCTTAATTTCATCCCTAGTTTGAGATCTCTAGGGGTCTCTTTGAATGTTATGTTAGCGAAATAGGAGGGTCTCGGCCCCCTTGTTCCATTTTCTAAAATGGTGGAACCCGATTTTCACCATTACAACAATTAATCAAATAATTAGAATTATTTAATCAATTGAGAGTGTAATTTGTTTGAAAGTCTAATGAATGTTATTGATTTGATAATTTACAAGTAAGCATGGATAAAGGAGTAGAGGATACATGGATTCATGTAGAAAAATTGATATAATTGTCAAAGGATGTGGTTAGTACATCCACCTCTACCTTCCCTAACAATGCGATACTAAACTGCTATAATAACATTCACTAAAATTCCCCCCTTATTGCATTGTTCTAACAAATGTACCCCATAAAATATCTTATTCACTTGACCAATGAACCCCCTCTTAAGGCTTACATAATAAAACTTGTTGATTACAAAATGTATATACAACTTTGTGAAGATCGTCCTTGAAGAAAAAATCTTGAATCAAGTGAAACTCCTCTAGAAGCTTTGAGCTCAATTTAAGAGTTTTTCCCTTATGAACTCAAAAACCATAGACCATATTTACTGCACAACCACCCTCAATAGGTTGTCTACTCGAATCTTGTAAAGGTATGACCCTTGGTACTTGAACATAATTGCTAGACAACCACCCTCGATGGGTTGTCTCCTTGACCCTTGTAAAGGTGTAATCTTTGGCCATAGTCTCATGAACTATTTGGGAAACAATTCATACTGATCTCTTCACCTAACACCTTACTTATCTCCAAAAATAAAACTTCATAATACATCTATCTTGAAATCTATCAACAATTTTTTAAGTGTCAAAAAAAGTAATATTTTTCACACTTGATTTGGATATTTGACATAAAATGGACTTAACTACATATGTTGTACCCATTCACATCATTCTAAGGCCTTTATTTGATTGAAAAATTCCTCAATTGGTCCTTTACAAAGGTGTTGTGAAGTGTGGTAACACACTTTCACACTTTTCAAGGATTTATTTACTTAATTAAGCTTAATGGGCCCCTTCTTAATAAATGTATTTAAATTTGTACCTTATTTAAGTGTTCTAAAGTGTTGTAAAGAACTTTCACATTTATCTAGGGTTGTCTTAATTAATTATGGTTAATTGGAGTTAATTAACCCCTTTAGTTCAAATTTAAGCATTAATTATGACACCTCCCGAAGATGTATCCTAAAACCCATGATTTAAATAATATAACATTTAATTGGGAAAATTTAGGTCTTGCAAAATGGTGTCAGGACCCATTCTCCCTAGGTGGCGAATGGGTCATCACTTAATAGGACCCCCCTTTATTAGGTGATCTAAAATGGGTTTTTATTGTTCTTTTCATCCCTCGAGGTTAGGTCTTCGAAAACTTAGCCATGACCCATTCACCCTAGGTGGTGATTGGGTCCTCCCTCAATGATTCGCCCATTTTTAAATTTCATTCTAGTGAAAATTTAATAAAGTTTATTTCCATATTTGGTGTCGGCCTTAATTGTTTGAATTTTAGAATTAATCTCGTAATTTACTATAAATAAGTGGTTAATTAACATAATTTATCCTATAAATTCTATCTAAGCAACCTAGTACATTTACGAAGAATTCTAGAAATTTAAAGAGAGCATTATAGAGCACTTCAAGGGCATTCATAAGGCATTTCAATGTAGATTTCAAGAGTCTATTGAAACAATTCAAGATTATATCATCATGACAAGGGTTTGATGCACTCATGTGTGTTATTGACCTAAGAACTAGATGTAGCATTGGGGTATGTGTAGGATCATCATGGAAAAAATAGGCCCTTAAGTGGCAAAATTTTAAAAAAATCAAAGTTAGGCAAATTGAAGTAAAAACTTGAATAAGTTATCTATATTATTTTAAAAATATGTAAGAATAGAATCTATATCAAATTGAATGTAGTTTCTAAACTACTATGTTTATTTTTTTTAAAAAGAATCTATTTGGTGAAAATTTGAAATTTCAATGCACTAGTACTTAAATTTCAGGGAAAAAATAAGTAGGTTTTTGTCTAAATACCTAGCCACAATAAAATGATAATATTTTTTTATAATATTTTAGATATAAGTAGAGGACTCATGTTCTGATGTAATGCATATATTTTTGTAATTTTTTTCTAAGTAAATAATTAATTATGAATTTTTTATTATAAATTTTAAAAAATATAAAAAAATCGTATGTTTGACCACCTTAACTTGCTCAAAACTTCATGAAATTATTGTTTTATTTAATCGTATAGTACACGAAGCATAGAATGTGATGCATATTTCAGATTCAAAAAATGTGATACCGTTTGAAAGGTATAGATGATTTTCAATCAACTTATCAATCAGGAATTTAGTTGTAATTCAAATAGAAAATGAATAATAATTATTTATTAAATTCAAAGTAAAGAATAATTTATATTGGTGCAAAGCTAAGAATCTCCTTTAAAAGTTGTATTTGTTTCATTGATTTTGGGTATAAAAAAAGTCGTCAGCCACATACCCTACACGTACACATCATATCACCACTTTTTGTCCCATCATGATCTTGCACATACCCATTGAAGATCTACTTACAAGCATTGTTCACATCATTTTCAATTGTTGGTGTTTTTTCCAACAAAACCTTGAAGTTCTCTAAAGGGTAGCCAACCCTTATGCTTAAGAACCTTGAAATCTAGTGGCCAACAAATGAGTAAAGGATTTTGAGAACTTCAATCCTACTCTTTAGGTTTTGTGAGACCTAACAGGGTGTTCCTTATTGTTCTCAAGTGATGTCTATCTAATTTAGAACACATCTATACACAAATCGATTCCTATTAATTGCAGATAAATGTAATTCACTAAAGATTTGGTAGACCTTTGAGTAAATTATTATCTATTTTCTAGAAGTTAGGGAATACTTCAAACTCACACTTCATAATTGAAAGGATTTTTTATTGAATTTTCTTATTTTAAATCCATAGCTAGGCATATCACTAGCTCATTTAATTGCAATATTTCCTAACAAATACACTAGTGATTCATCAATTGGGACAATGGAGTCAAATATGCAACAACCAATAATATATTAGTCATTTAATTTAGACATTGATGGACTATTGCTTTACTAATTTCTAGTATTCAACTCACTGCATCTAGAACACTATTTCTTACCAAATCTTGTACTCATCACTCATAGACTTATGACTTTATTTAAGAATTTAACAAATTCTTTGAATTGTAGCCACAAAAAATCCACACATCCAATTAAAACTACTAGAGACACATAAAATATCACTGATCATTTTCATTTATAATCTACAAGGGAATTAAATAGGAGAGTACATGCTTGAGAACTAAAATTTTCTTTTATATTTGTGGCTTCTATAAAACTAATTTAAGATTCATACATACATGACCCATAACCAAGACAGTTTACTATTCTATTCATTGATATTTTCTACAATATTCTCTTTCTTGAACTTAGCTTTTCACCTAGACCATTTTGATACCTAAAATTCAAACCCCCTATAATGAGCCCTCAAATTCCCTTTATAGAACAAGGGATTGACAAACTTCAAGCTCAATTATAGTTACATTACATTTCATTTGAATATTATTTTCGCCAGAGTTTGAGATGTTCCCTAGTTAATTACATGTAATCATTGCAGAGTATAGAAGAGTAAAATACAAAACTCCACATCATTTGAATGAAGACCAGCTAGCCTTCCAAAAGGTGTAGTTTGTTACAATAGTAGTTTCGAATCACCTTGTCCTTATTGACCAAAGAAGATTATCCATTCATAGCCAGAGAAAAAAATTGTATACCACTCAAAAAAAGCATACATTCCATCAAAGTTAAAATTTTTGACAATTCTCCAACACACCAGCCTAAAAGATTTTCACATTACCAAAAACCACAAACATGCTAAAGAGGATTATCATGATGCAGTGGTTATGGTGCCATAAAAAAAATGGGGCAGAGATGCTACTTTGAGTCATTAGCATCAAAATATGCTTGCCAACACCCTATTCATGATGAAATTGGAGGAACCATCATTGCTTCCTCATTAGATTCTTTATAAGGCACTAGGGAAAGGGGATAATGGCCACACTTTGGATCAGTGTCACCTCCACTACCTGAAGGGCTATCAGAAACCTCAATGGGAGAATTGTGTCTCCCCAGGTAAGCTTTATGATACTTGCATCTTTTCTTTTCCTTCTTTTGATACTTAACCAACTACTTCCTCTTAAACATGACCAATTCTTCTGAAATAATCTAGCTTCTTAGGTGGTAATTAATTATTACACCATATTTCTTAATTTCCTATGTACATTTCTACCCTTTGGTGTTTCAGGAGCTCTGTATGTTTCAACTTCACCTTTTAGATAATTTTCCTTGGATTCAAGAAAATTAAGTCTCCTGGACATTTGGACTCACTTAGAAAACTTTCCTAACTTACTCATTTTCACAATAACCAGAATAAGAACAAGAAGATTCCAAATTCATAGAAAACCCTCACTACCCTAGGAGTCTAAAACCAAAAAAAAGTTATACAATAATTGAGAAGAGCAAGTACAAGTAGCTACTTACCTAGGGAAAGGTTTATCATCATACCTTTGCAATTCCTCACCAACCTGATCTCAGAATTAACTTAATTTTCAACCTTTGAACGCAAACTATGAATGAAAAATATGGCCATTGATTCCTCGTTATATTGATCCATGTACACGTGCCAACCATTAATTCTCAAGAAAAAACGTGTGCTCGAGTGAGCTGACAATAGGTTGCTTTATTTTTGAACCTCAATTGTTGATCACACATTAAGATAAATAAATAGATAGTTACAATCCAAGAAACTAATTATGAGAAAGCTTAAAATGTATGTTATTAATTCCTTTTCATAATCAGAAAATCCCAAGTGGATAGACACCCTCTCTGTTAGTACATTCAATCACATACTTAGTATTAAATAAATCCTACTGTGTCATATTTACCTTCTCGCCTGTGGGAAATATTATACTTGCACCTCATCACAATAGGATAGTCGGTAGAAATTTTGATTCAATCTCATAATATCAACCTATACCCTACCTAATTTTATTTTAACTTTCCCACGTATACCAACATCTGATAGATTTGATGGCCAAAATCCCAAACACATGCCAAAAGAATAAATTCTAATATGGCACCATTTTTATCATAGTTCCATCTCAACCAAATTTGGCAACATTCCAGCTCCATTAGAATCCATCGGGGCCTTCGAAATGTTCCAAGTGGTTGTCACCCACTTTCTTGCTAAAAAATTGGAGATACAAGTCGGCCCTCCACAAGATAGTGGGGTTAGGATTGACCCACATCACCCATCATCAACCGTTGATCTTTGTCCATATAAAGAATATGCCATCTCCAAAGCATGGCAGGTCCCTCCATGAAGTGACAGGTGTCACCTTGCCTGCTAGCCCATGATATTTTATAAGTATTAATTAAAATCAAAAGGGGTGGCGTGGAACAATGAAGATTTGACCACGTCACCCAACTACCACTATAGATTCCATTTTGATATTTTTCATTGATAACAAGAAGAGTTGGGTCCACCATATGTAGGCACAACATGTGCATTGTTCGCTAGCCCATGTGACTAATTATCCTTAATGCATAGAATGAACGGGAATGTAGGGAATAGTCCGGATGAAGATGAGTGTCGAAACATTTGTCGTTGATATTTCTCCAAGCTTTGCCTACTGATCGTGTGGAAGTACTAGCCCCATCATTTGACATGACACATGGAAACCACCCACCAACCCATTCAAATACTTTAATAAACAATAAAATGGGGCAGGCTTGCGGGGAATGGACAAGATTCTCTTGCGATGATTGAATGATCATCTTAAACTAAAATCTGCACATGCTACAAATGTTAACCTTAAAAAAGGGGGCCATTACTAGGCCAATGGTAATTTGACCCTTAGGCACAAAAGCTTAATAATTAAGGTGTTAAATATGAAATTCAAGGCCAACTATAAAACATTTTTTCCACATCCAAAGCTTTCTCTTATGAATTCATGAAAGGTTAACAACTAGTCAAAAGAGACAATGACAAGTGACATGAGGACAAGGCTATCGAACCCCTTGGCCCCATTTAGTGTAGGAAAAAGGTAAGTCGAATAGAACAAAAGTAAGTATTAGGTAGAGGAACTAGGTGCTTCCACACAAGGAAGAGCACCACACTCTTTGAGATGTTGAGTTTTGTTGTGAAAAGTCTAAGATGAGAGTGGAGATAATGGAGATACCCCTAGATCTTTCTCGAAAGAGTATGATATGCCTATTTTTTTCATGTGTTCATTATATCCATGTGTAGGTGGGAGATTGTATCAGATACCATAACAATCTTCCAAGTTAGGTGAAGGGGGTGTGTATTTGTGAGAAGGATTGGTTTCTTTACAAGAGCATAAATCCTTTTTAATGTTATGTGTCATTCCTTCATGAGGGATGGGAATTATATAGCCCCCATTACAAACATGGGGTGATTTGATAGAACTAAGTTGATTGAATGGAACACAAGTTTTTTTTGTTGAGATTGTGATTTTTCGCACTCTCCCTTAAAGGTAGGTGTGATATCCCAATTTCTACTAGAACTTATGTCTGAAAATGAATCATTTGTATATGACTCTATGGACCATGAGGGTAAGATTTTGGAAATTTTATTGAAAGGAGGTGTAGAATCTAATGACCTCCTATTATCATGAAAGAGTTTTGTTGAAGAGATAGCATCAATATGGAAAGGTTCAAGTTTTGATCTAGTAATGAAAGGGTTAGGGGAGTTGGAAGTGTTGAGATTAGTCGATTCATAGCTTCTCTCATCTCCATCAACCGTGTATATCTTGTTATTGTACTAAAATTCATTGTATGATGAAGGGTAGATGGGACTCCTTTCATAGCATGAATCCATGGTCTCCCTAGGAGAAGATTGTATGGAAGGGGTTTGTGCATGATATGAATAGAGGTAAGCAACACTATAGATCCAACCTTAATAGGTAATGTGATCATCCCTAGTGGTTGCCTATTAACATTTTTAAAGCCATGAATATCAACATAATTAAGTTGGATGAGTTTTTTTTCCATACCATGTTTGTGTAGGAGGTCAATGCTATAAATATTGGTTTCAGATGCATTTTTGATGATAGTGTGCCTAACTAAAGTTCCATTAATGATCACCTTTATCATCAAGGGATCATTCTTGTTTTGAATCTCAAGTGAGGGAAATTCACATTTAGGGAATTTGATTTTTGATTGGGTGACTTGCATGCGATGAGAGGAGGATGTTACATTATTTTATTTTATGTAAGATTATATATCCTCCTATATTTGTAAAATTTCATGAAATAGAAATTTCATTATAGGTGATAGTTGAATGAGTTTCCATACAGATATATTAACAAGAGTCTTTTTAAGGTCTTCAACACTAGGCACACTATGTGGAAGAAAAGGTAATCAAGTAGGAGCATTGTATGGTCCTGTAGATGTTTGAGTTACTAAGTTACAACTTAGGTACTTCAAAAAATTGTGATGATTAGATTGCATGATGGATTTTAAGACATCTCTTAGTGTTTTTTGTGATTCAAAAATGGGAGGTGACTTAGGAAGCGCATGAATTAAAGGAGATCCCACTTGTGTCATCATAACCTCAAGAATCTTGCCTTTATTGGCATTATGTGGTGGTGACAGGGGCACTAGTGTCACTTTATTCTCTTCATCTAGGGAAGGTTTAGTGTTTGAAGGATATGTGTCAATGCTCACATTTTCTTTCACCGTGATGTTCTCCCTAGGAGGAGATTTTTTACCAAAATTACAAGACAAATGTTCTTGACATTCAAAGGTTGGTTCTTATAAAAGGAATTCATCACAAGTAGGGGAATGAACAATGGTTGAATTTTCAGGATAAATAAGGGTATCGTTAGGTGAAGGGGAACAACTAATATATTCATGAACTTCATTGAGTGTGTTGTCTAACATCAAAGTATCTACTTCACAACTAGGAGAGATACTAGGAGAAGAAAAATTGTTGTTTCCATGATTACATATGGTTGTGTTGTCTTGTTTATCAATGTCTTTTCCACTAAGAGAGGTAAGAGGAGAGAAACAACTAGTATTCTCAAAACTCTCATGGATTGGTTCTTCTACCCAAATATTTTCATCACCAATAGGAGAGATAGTAGGAGAGGAACAAATATGATCATTAGAAATTTCCAAGGTTGTAGTCTTTTTAACATAAACACTCTCATAGGGAGGGGATAGGAAATGTTTCTTATCCTGTCTAAATATGCAAGACACTAACATTGTGTGAACAAAAGTGAAAAGAACATGTAGCCATTTCATGCAATGTTTCAACAATGTAAACAACATATGTCCAAATATGCAACACACTTTTATCCAATGTATGCAAAACTTTAAGAATGTAAAAAATGTATATGTAAGAATGAAGACAACTTTTATCAAACTTATGCAATTTTTTATGAATAAAAACATTGTGTATGCAAAAGTGAAAATTACTTTTATCCATGTTATTCAAAACTTTAGAAATGTGTGCATTTTTAGATCAAATGATGCTTGTAAATGAAATGATTTCAAAAATGACTACCATAAATTGATGTTTTTGAGCTAGATGCATAAAAAAAATATTTTCAAAACTTTCTAGACTTATACTATATGATACTAGTAGGCCTAGGAAGCAAAAAAATGAGGTTTCTAACATTGTAATAGATAGTCAAAAATCTGGATAGGGACTGATCTTCCCAAAATGGAAAATGAGTCCCAGTAAGGGTTTATTGCAAAAAATTTAGAAATTTTCAATGGATTTTGATGCTCTTGATGTTGTGAGATGTAGACCTAAGATGAAAGTGGAAAATTTCAGAGAATTTCAATGATTGCAGATGCGAAATATGCAACCTACAAGCACTTTTCATGAATGCAAAATTTGAAACCTAGCATGCAAATCTATGAAAACCCTAATGCAAGGTCAATGCAAGCTACATCTATGATGAAAGAATCCAAATAAAAAAAAAGTATTATAAATTTAGGTTCACCAAAATGTACCATATATTTTTGTGGTTTAGGATGCTATTACTATCTTGCTCAATTAGGGTTTTTCACCTAAAGGAGAGAGATAGACCCCACACAGAATCTAGGTGGTTCACTCAAACTAACGCAAGTATAATGGAAATATGAATGAAATGTTCCTAGAAGAGATAAAATAAATGCAAATAACTGATAAAATCTATTGATTACTAAGTGAATACTATTGAAATGCAACTTGTTGCAAAACACATTATGATATGCAAAATCACCTAGAAATGAAGGAAAATTGTAATAAAATTTGATGAAACTGAAAGTGAGCACTTGAAAAATTGATGGAAATAGGAAATGACATCTGGAATGCTACCGATACTAAAAAAAATTCCTACAAGAACTCATTCTCTATTTTTGGCGAATTAGTCCTAGTTCTGAGAAACTATCCTAGAACCCGTTTCAGACAAATGGGTATCCAAAACTATAGCAAACCCTTTTCAGGCTTGGCAGTGGGACTCATTTTCCACTAATGGTGAATGATTATAATTTTTAATTTTTGAAACTTCAAAAGTGCAAACATGAGCCCTCGGTCTGCACTCTGGTTCCTAATAGGTTTCCACCTTTGAAAGTCTGATTTTTAGGTTTGAAAGTGAATTTTTGTTGATATTTTTCCTTATACAATGAAGAGAAGACTTAAAAAATTTTGAAACTTGATTCTTAATGATTTCCAAGATTCCTAGATGCCTAAATTTGCAAACACACAAGAAGAGAAAGAGAAATGTTGAATGTTAGGGCATGGGGGTTTGCCTTGGTCAAACCCCTTTGTAAGTAATTAAACCAATGTGAAGAAAGAATATAATGAAGCATGCAATAATGGAGTTAATACCTTTCCATGAAGTTTGATCTTGAATTTCTATAGCAATAGAGGAAGATTCTTCCCTTGAATGTATTTTGAAGCTATCCTGATGAATTAGAATGAGAAAATCCTAGCTTACTTGACTTCACATGAAAGACAAATAATGTTCCAAATGAATTGTGAATGAATGAAGTTGTTATGAATTAGGGTTTAGAGACTTATATTTATAGGAAATTCACCTTATTTTCCCATTAATTGGATCCCTAAGGTCGAAATGAAAGAATAATAAACTTAAATTCTAGAATTTCCTACTTAAAACTCAAAAATGACCCAAATGGGACTAATTCAGAACCTTGGGTGAATCAGTCCCACCTAGCAGGGATTCATTTTCAATAGATGGTGGATTAGTACCAGAGGGGTCCATTTGCATGCTAGGTTGTTGGGAAATGAAAAATTCTAGTTCTTATGTTGATTTCATCGGGTATTTGATAAAATTATGCCTCAGGATGCACAATATGGGGTCATTGGGGCCTATTAATGATGATGTGAAGGTCAATTAGGGCTTGGGACACATAATTCAATGTGAAAGTGTAATTAAATACACTTTACAACACTAAAATTAGGTCCATTTAGCCTATAAAGGCACAACATCCAATGTTCACAAGCCTTCTAGAATGATGTGAAAATATATAATTTTTTAATGTTGAATTAAGGGAAGATGGGTTCATTAAGTATAGAGAGGCATGAAATTATTTTACAACACTTTACAACACATTTATGAGATGTCAATAAATGCATTTGAAAGGATCCAAGACCTAGTGTGGGTGTGAAAAACACCTCACAACACCAAATCAAGGCCTTATTAAGTTCAATTTATTATCAATTATTCCCCAAAATCAAGCAATTTTTTTTTTCTATGGTACACCAACATATGTACAATTTTTACATAGACCACAAAAACCTAAACCAGTTGATCCAACCTCCATCTTGTCTAAATCCTTCCCCTGAGGTACATGTTTTCAATATGCACCCTACAATTTTCCTAGCTTAAATTTGATTTGGTGGCCCCAGGCCACTAAAATTAGGGTTGATTCTTACTCCTGTCAAAAACCAATCTGTTGAAGGAAATTATCTCCCTCAACCCACATTTACCTCCACCATACCATTACAATGAGTATATCCTTCTTGTTACAAGAAAAAAAATGTGGTTACCACTAAAATTTTCTTGATTACAATCATTTCCATTAACATCTTCCACATTTTTTTTGAGCGTACCATTTCCATTGTAATCTTTGTCATTCTATATTATATAATTAGGCATAAACTAAAAATTCTCATCATCACATGACATATATGTGTTATATTCATCACATGAAACATGCTCATGTTGAAAATAACATTTCATGCTCTTCATCTCATATTCATACTCCTCCAAGTAGTTAAAGTCATGAAAATCAACCTTGTCTACAACATTCATACCAAATGTAAAACATTCATAGGCAATGCCCTTGGGGAGGTCACAAATATGTTTCTCTATTTTCTCAAGGTCACATTCTAACCCTATATCATATTTATCATCAGAATTTTCAACAAAGAGTGGATTATCTCTACACCAATTTTGATCACCATTTCTATTAACCAATAAGGATGGAGGCTCATCAAATAAAGGATTTTCCATTACATTCATTGTGGTCATAAAATCCTATGCCTCCTTAGCATAAATCTCCAAATATTCCATATCATCATTGTATTCAAAATTATTACAAGCACTAGAAGAGCATATAGATAAATTTTCAACTTCATTCACATCCTCTACAGTTAATATCTTTAACTCACATTCTAAAAACTCTTCACAGGAAGAACTTTATTCCATCTCAAACAAACATGCATTCCCACCATTATTAACACATTTCTTATTTGCAAAAAATTATTCTATCTCTTCTTCATGAGGATAATCATGATCAACAGAGGAATGATCATATTCAATGCCATCATTATTACTACAGCAAGAGGACTCATCGACACTAACATTATTTTCAAGATCTTCAAATTGGTTGCATAGTGTTATGTCTTCTATAGGAGCATAGGTAGTGGAATCTTCAAAAGAATTGAAACCAAAAATTTCATTTTCTCCATTGGGGTATTCATTTTCAACCTTTTATCTACTCCCTTCTTCCTCATTTGATACCTCACTTCTTGACTCATATGGGGCAGCAACATTATTATCATTACAAATTAAAAATATAATAGCCTTTTGATGATCATATCAAATATTCTAAAAACAAGAAATGCATTCACACAATTGGTCAAGCCTAACAGGATTCAACTCCTTTGGCAGAACATTCAAGCCAAGTTCATAAGATTCATAAAATAAATCAATGCATACTAAATTTTTAGTCTTGTGACACTTAGGAATTGCAGCTAGAGTATCTAAAAATCTTTCATAGAGATCGTATGATGATTCTCCTTCATGTTACCTTATGGAAGAGAGGGCTTGAATAGATACCGTAAGATCACAAAGGCATGCAACTTCTTGACAATTTGTTTGGGGTTATATGTGATCAACATTATGGAATGATGTGTAAGATGAAACAATAGGGGTGTAAGTGCCTTGAAATTCATTTTTAATCTATGACTTAAACCTTTGATCAATATTTGGTGTCTCAAGGCAACAAAAAATTGTAGGAAAATGACTCCTTTGCATTCCATATTTCTGGTTTCTTTTAACGTTTATGGCTATATCATAGGCCTGATGCAAGGTTTTAGGATCCTTATCTCTTAGCAGATAGCTCATCTCATTATAAAAATATCCCAAATAAACAACCAAACACATTGCATCACTTAGTCTCAAAACCTCAATAATATCCCTTGATTATTTAGCAAATCTCCGGTTAAATGATGGAACCATCTCATTCTTTTCTTTCTCAATGATCATAAATTTATTTAGCAAAGAACTAGCATTGATTCTTTCACCAAATTTCTCCATGAACAGTACTTTAAACTCACTCCAATAATGGATAGAGCATGATGGTAAATCACAGATCCAATCTCTTGAATCTCCTTTCAAAGATTGAACAAACAACCTCATGATTAACTTCATAATCATCCACTAGATTATTGAATTCTTGCACATTTTTATTAGCTAACTCACTCTTTGTACCCCTGAATTTTGGTATCTTATCTCTAATTTCAAGTGGAATAAAACTTGGGTAACCATTAATTCAACTCAAATTGATGGCTCCATTCCTTTTAGTGTTGAAACTTCTTTTAAAATCTATCTACTGCTAATCACAAACCATGGTTGCACTTTAAACCATACAAGGATGCATATATTGATGATACATTTTCTTACACCTCTACAAGCCTTTTCATATCAACATTGCAGTTACACAAGGTACTTCAAACTTCATTTACAACATAATATTAAGATTTTATATTGTAGTTTTACATCTCAACTTGCTTAAGATCTTCTATATAGTTTCTTTAAAAACATTGCATACTTCACTTTCATAATAGAGGTTGAAAACTAATAACACAAAAGTATGTCTAATAAGCACTACTATTCCATTTCTTAGTGCTTATTCTCACTCAATAGGGAATCTAACAATCCATACTGGGAGCTTCACCTAACCCCTTACCTATACCCAAAACTAAAACTTCACAATAAATGTATCTTGAAATCTATTAGCAATAGTTGAAGCGTCAAAAAAAGTAATCATTTTTCACACTTGATTTGGATAATAGACATAAAATGGACTTAACTACATGTTTTGTACCCATTCACATCATTATAAGGCCTTTATTTGATTAAAAAATTCATTAATTGGTCCTTTCAAAAGGTGTTGTGAAGTGTTGTAACACACTCTCACACTTTTATAGGATTGATTTACTTAATTAAGCTTAATGGGCCCCTTCTTAATAAATTTATTTAAATTTGTACCTTATTTAAGTGTTCTAAAGTGTTGTAAAGAACTTTCACATTTATCTAGGGCGGTCTTAATTAGTTGTCATTAATTGGAGTCAATTAACCCCTTTAATTCAAATTTAAGCCTCAATTATCACACCTCCCGAAGATCTATCCTAACACCCATGACTTAAACAATACAACATTTAATTTGGAAAATTCATGTCCTGGAAAATGGTGCCAAGACCCATTCTCCTTAGGTGGTGAATGGGTCATCCCTGAATAGGAACCCCTTTATTAGTTGATCTAAAATGGTTTTTTATTGCTCTTTTCATCCCCTGAGGTTAGGTCTTGGAAAATTGAGCCAAGAACCATTCACCCTAGGTGGTGAATGGGTCCTCCCTCAATGAGATCCCCCTTTTTAAATTTCATTATTGTGGGAATTTAATAAAGTTTCTTTCCAGATTTGGTGTCAGCCTTAATTATTTGAATTTCAACATTAATCTTCTAATTTATTATAAATAAGGGGTTAATTAACATTATTTCTCCTAGAAATTCTATCTAAGCAACCTAACACATTTATGAAGCATTCTATTAATTTCAAGAGAGCATTATAGAGCACTTCAAGAGCATTCATATGGAATTTCAAGGTAGATTTCAAGAGTCTATTGCAGCAATTCAAGATCATATCATCATGACAAGGGTTTGATGCACTCATGTGTGTTGTTGATCTAAGAAGTGGATGTAACATTGATGATCTACTTACAAGAATTGTTCACATCATTTTCAAGTGTTGTTTTTACAAGCAAAACATTGAATTTATCTAAAGAGTAGGAAACCCTTATGCTTAAGAACCTTCAAAGCTAGAGGCTAACAAATGAGAAAAGGATTTTGAGACATTCACTCCTACTTGTTAGCTTCTATGAGACCTCAGAGGGTGTTCCTTATTATGCTGAAGTGATGTCTATGTAATTGATAACATATTTATAAACAAATTGATTCATATTAATTACAAATAAATGTAATTCACTAAAGATTTGGTAAACCTTTGAGTAAATTATTATCTATTTTCTAGAAATCAGGGAATACTTGAAACTCACATTTCATAATTGAAATGATTTTTTAATGAATTTTCTTCTCATTTTAAATCCATAGCTAGGCATATCACTAGTTCATTTACTTACAGTATTTCCTAAAAAATACACTTGTGCTTCATCAATTGGGATAGTGGAGTCAAGTATGCAACAACCAGTAATATATCAACTGTTTCATTCAGATATTGATGGAGTATTGCTATCTACTTTGTAGTATTCAACTCACTACATCTAGAACACTACTTCTTACCAAATTCCATACTCATCACTCACTAACTTATGAATTTATTTAAGAGTTTAACCATTTCTTTGAATTGTAGCCACAACAAATCCACACATCCAATTAAAAAAACTAGAGATGAACAAAAAGATCACTGGTCATTTTAATTTATAATCCACAAAGGAATTACATAGTAGAGTACATGCTCGAGAACTAAAAGTTTCTTTTATATTTGTGGCTTCTATAAAACTAATTTAAGATTCATACATACATGATCCATAACCAAGACAATTTATTGTTTTGTTCATTGTTTTTTCTACATTATGCTCCTTCCTTGACATAGGCTTTTACCTAGACCATTTTGAGGTCTAAAATTCAAACCCCCTGTAATGAGTCATAAAATCCCTTTTATAGAACAAGGGAGCAGCAAGAATTAGGCTCAATTATAGTTACATTTCATTTAATTTGAAAATTATTTGCACCATAGTTTAAGATGTTCCATAGTTAGTTACATGTAATCATTGTAGAGTATGGAAGAGTAAAAGAAAAAATTACACATAATTTGAATGAAGACTACCCATCCTTAAAAAAAAATAGTTTGTTAGCATCAAATCACCTTGTCCTTGTTGACCAAAGAAGATTCTCCATTCATAGCTAGAGAAAAATTTTGTATACCACCCAAAAAAAGAATAACTACCATCAAAGTTAGGAAGTCTGAAACTTCTCTAGCATACCAACCAAAATGATTTCCACATTAGAACTAAAAACAAAAATCTACAAACATACTAAAGAGGAATATCCTGATGCGGTGAATATGGTGTAATAAAAAACAAAAATGGGGCAGAGATGCTACTCTAAGTCATCAACATTAGAGTATGCTCGCCAACACCCTATTCATGATGAAATTGGAGGAACCATCATTGCTTCCTCATCAAAATGTTTAGAAGGAACCAGGGAAAGGGTATAATGGCCACACTTCAGATCAGTGTCACCTCCACTATTTGAAGGGCTATCAGAAACCTCAATAGGGGAATTATATCACCCTAGGTAAGCTTTACAATACTTACATCTTTTCTTTGCATTCTTTATATAATCAACCAGGTCTTTCCCCTTAAACTTGACTAGTTCTTTTGAAACAATATGGCTTCTCATGTGGTAGTTACTCCTTACAACATATTTCTTAAATTTACTATGTGACCTTCTACCCTTTGGTCTTTCATGAGCTCCCTTTGTTTCAACTTCATCTTTAGGAGCATTGTCTTTGGATTCAAGAAAATTCAATCTCTTGGACCTTCGAGCTAGCTTAACAGACTCGCCTAACTTACTCATTTTCAAAATAACTATAACTAGAACAAGAACAAGAACAAGAAGAGTCCTAATTTGTAGAAAGCCCTCCCCACCCCTAGATTCTAAAACCCACAAACTCTTATAGAATAATTTATCAAAGAGAAAGTACAAGTATCTACTTACCCGAGGATGGGTTTATCAAAATACCTTTAAAATTTTTCACCAACCTACTCTCAGACTTAACTTATGTTTTCAACCTCTAAATAAAAAATCTAAATGAAAAATATGGCCATCAATTCCTCATTATATTAAGCCATGCAACAGTGCCCCCCATTAATTCTTAAGAAAAAGCTTGTGTGAGTGAGCTAACAATAGACTGCTCAATTTTTGAATCTTAGTTGTTGATCACACATTAAGATAAAGCAATTGATAGGTATAATAAGAAAAAAGACTAATTATGAAAAAGCTTAAAATTTATGTGATTAATGAATTTTCCTAATCATAAAATCCCAAGTGGATAGCAACCCACTCTGTCAACATATTTAATCAAATACTTAGTATTAAACAATTCATGTCATGTCATATTTAGCCACTCGCCTATGGAGAATATTATACTTGCACCTCATCATATCAAGATAATGGGGAGTGATCTTGATTGAATCTTAGAATATCAGCCCGTACCATACCTCACTTTATTTTCACCTTCCTATGTATACTGACATCTAACAAATTTGATGGCCAAAATCCCAAACACATTCCAAAATAATAAATTATAATATGGCACCATGTTTTATCATAGTACGATCTCGGCCAAATTTTGTAGCATTCCATCTCCATTAGAATCCATCGGGGTCATTGAAATGTTCCACATGGTAGTCACTCTCTTTCCCACTGAGAAACTGGAGATACAAGTGGGCCCCTCATAGGATGGTGGGGAGTGGTCAGGATTGACCCATGTCACCTGTCATCAATCGTTTATCTCCATCCATATAAAGAATATCCCATATCCAAAGCCTAGTGGGTCCCTCCATGAAGTGACAAATGTCACCTTGCTCGCTAGCCCATGATATTTTATAAGTATTAAATAAATTTGATGGGGTGGCGGGGAGTGGTGGATATTTAACCATGTCACCCAACAACCACCATAGATTCCCTTTCAATATCATTTTCCAATAAAAAGAAGATATCATTCACACCATATGTAGGAAACATGTTTCCAATGCCTACCAGCCCGTGTGACTAATTATCCTTAATGCGCAAAATGAATGGGGGTGCAGGGAACAGTCTGGATGAAGACATGTGTCGAAACATCTATCATTCATCTTTATCTAAGCTCTGCCTAGTAACCCTATGGAAGAACTAGTCCCATCGTCTGACATGACACATGGAAACCACTGTCCATCCCATTCGAATAATTTAGTAAACAATAAAACTAGGCGGGCATGTGGGGATTAGTTGAGATTCTCCTCCAATGATCGAACAATCATCTTAAATCTAAAATTTGCACATTCCATAAATGTTAACTTTAAAAAAGTGTTCCATTACCAGGCTAATAATAATTTGAAGTCCCCTTAAGCATGGATACTTAAGACTTAAGGCGTTAAATATGAAATTCAAGCCCAATTATAGGAAAATTTAAGCGCTGAAAAGGGCATTTGGTGACTGAAAAACCTTAACCCAAGGGGGTGGTAAAAATATCGATTATGATGGCACAAGAGGTGACTTAGATAATCGAGGAATGGTAGCAAGAAGTAAATGCAAAAATAGAATTTCCAAGGGATTTTAGACTCGTAGGTCAATTTTGAAGGTTTTTGGCAACACAAACCCTAAAACAATGATGAGGACCATAACCCTAAGCCTAAAATGAGGGTCCAAGCTAGATATTGCAAAATTAAAAAATGGAACAAAATAATTTTTTCTAATGGGTTCCATCATCAAGGATCCAAGATTTACTTTCTTCATGGCCACTAAATACTAGTTTGTAGATTTGTTTCACAAGACATCATCCAATGTGATACCAATTACATATTTCGTGAGCTTTAATTCATTTTTTTGGTTTAATTAACTACAAGGGGTTTGGCCAAGGAAACCCCCATAATCTAACAAACAATATTTTTTTCTTCCCTTGAATGTGTGGTTGTAGATTTAGAGGTTGAGGATTAAGTGGAGCAAGTTTGGAGCAAAAAAGTCAAAGTTGCAAATTTGTCATTCAAAGTACAAAATCAAATATTTGAAGCTACAAAATTATCTAGAAACTTTGAAAAGCTGATAAGAGAGACTTTGAGAGAGAAAACATCAAAGAACAAGACCCTAATCCAAGTTTCAAAAATCCTAATAGGGACCCATTTTCCATTGAAGGCAAATGAGTCCTCTATAGCTTAGAAACAACAAGTTTTTGACAAGGTACACAACTTTTTATGCTCTAAGAACTTCCCTTATAGTTGCTATAATAATTATAGTCATTTTCTAATTTTTATTTACATATTTTTGTCCTCATAATTACATAAATTATTGTGTTTTTTTTAAGAAATTAAGTGGTCTATCACTTAGTCAACTCATTGTTGTTAACCCTATTTGTTACCCAAACATAAATGGTGAACCAAACATACTGAGCATTGCAATTTCCTGATTTTAAAGTCTTTCATTACATCTTAGGATTAAATATTGCATTCTTTTGCATCTTATTTGCATTGAATTAAGATATCATTTTAGAGTTACTTGTTTGCATTGAAATCTTTCACCTCATCTAGGGTTTAGAATTGTATAGTTTGGAATATTTCTAAATCTAAAAAATACAAAATAAAATCAGTCATTTTGCATCTCATTTAGATCTCATACAATTACACTTGAAAATCAAAACAAAATTGCATTTCAACCTAGGTCTTCCATTTCATCTTTTCATTACATTTTTGCATTGCATTTCTAGAAAATTTGAAACTAAACTTCCCTATCTCAGACCTATAACTCAAAGATATCATTGAAAGCTTGTAAAATAAAAATAATTTAAAAATACCCAACCAAGACCCATTTGCCCGTACTGGAAAATAATTCCCTAATCAAGTTTTGACTGTACCTTTTGGCAACTGAAAAATCATCAAAATTCACTCTAGAATCCATTAAACCATCCTAAAAACATCTAATTAGGACCCATTCTCCCTTACTAGTGAATGAGTCCTTATTAGCTACTGATCTGCATTTTTAGGACATTAAAATATCAATTTATAGCTTCTTTTTGGTGCTATTACTTTCCTATTTTAGTTTCTTGATCTGTTGTTTCATCAAATTCATTACATTTACCTTAAATTGCTTCATTTTAGTACATTGTTAAAATTCAATATTGTATTCAAACATTTCATTTTTAGCTAATTGCATTGTGTAATTAGTCAATTGCATTACTTAAAATCTGAAAATTACATTTCATTCTAGGTTATTGCATTACCCCTTTGCTATTATATGGTTTTCACACTATGGTTGTAAAACTTGCCTGATCTTTACAACTTAGTGTCCTATTCACAATAGTATTATAAGACATAGTTTGAAGCTCATGTCATCCCACAATATCTCACTCGATGTGGATCTTGGGTTTCTTAACTTTATTTCTAATAGTGTTGAGAATCAACCCTCCATGGCTCATAGTTTGCATACTTCACTTCCCATGACTTCACTTCCTACAACTAATGTCATTAACATTACCAACACCATCCCTACCATTACCACTTCCACTCAAGCTTTGGGGTCAACTAAAACCCAAGTTGAAATTCCAATATCATCCTCCATGATACCAATGTCCATCCCTACATACACTAGTACACAACCTACAACAACATTCAAACCCACAACAACCTTCCAACCTACAACAAAATTCCAACCCACAACAACATTTCAACCCACAATTACCATTCAACCAACTACAATACCCACTAGTGTTGTGTACACTTCCGTAGGTATTCCCGTAGGAAATCCTTCAAACACAATAATACCTCAAACATCAACCTTCACTAACCTACAATTAACTAGCCCTCTGCATACCTACACTACACCATCTCATTCTCCTTAACCTTGTAACTATAATGCCCCTCTCATTAACTCACTTTTACAAACCATGACATCCCTTCAAAAACAAGTGGAAACATTACAACAAAATAGTAACAATCAACCTTTGCAATAAATCAAGTCCACCCTGTTTTACATTGAAATTTTATGAGAAAAATTTCCACAAGGTATAGAGGTCCCTCGATTTGAGAAATATGGTGGGAAAGGATATCCTAGAAGCCATGTTTCTACCTTCACAACCTTGTGTAGTGATTTCATATTTGAGGATAAAAATTTGGCTAAGTTATTCCCTAGATCCTTGAAAAATATTTCCTTAGAGTGGTTCTCCTCTTTCCCAAACAATTAAATTGGTTCATTCAATGAACCAATTTATTCCTTTTATAACCACTTCCATATTCACATGGGTCCCAAGATGACCCTTACTGATTTAATGGCATGTGAGTAAAAAAAGGATGAGAAAGTGACCAATTTCATAGCAAGATACCAAACATTATATTCACAATTGAACATTAATATTTTTTATCCCAACCTTCAATGAATGTTCATTTCCAACTTCCAAGATATACTCCAAATAGAACTTGAAATGTTGAGGTTTCTATCCTTCATATAGTTATGTATAGCCCTTCATGACCATCAAAACTTTACTTGAGGTTGTGATGTGAAAATCTACCTAGTCATCATGAAAATTTGACTTAACATAGAACTCAAAACAATTATAAACCTTCAAAGAAACAAAATAAGGGATATTGAGAAGTAAATCACCCTAAAAATATCCAACAAAAACAATAATCAAATGACTGCTATAAAGATGACAACTCCTTTCAAAGAAAGGGAGAGAGAATTCACCCCTTTACCCAATACTCTTCATAATATCATGTTGCAGCTTGTTGACAAGAACATGCTTACCTTACCTCCTGTTAGAGAACATGATCCTACTATACCATTTCCTAAAGGATTTCAAAAAGAATCTTATTGTCATTTTCTTCAACAAAATGGACATGGTACAAAATACTGTAAGCATCTTAAACATCTTGTGCAAGACCTTATTGACATTAATCAAATTCAAAGTGAAGGTGTGAATGATCAAGGTAATAAGTCTGTAGCCCCTCCTAGTCAAAATTTTCAAATCTTTAAAAATTCCATGCCTAAGCACAACATTTCAATCATCAAAGCTAGTGAAACAAAGAATGATGTGATGAATGTTGACACGAATGATAAAAATATAGATATTCTCCAAAAGAATCTCCTAGATAATGTGATAGCATTTATCAAAGCTAGAATTGTAAGGGATTGACTAGAAAACCTCTTGACATTGGTTTCTCACAAAGTGGCATACCAAAGAATACACCTGATGGTCCTCTTTACATAGCTAAATGGATCAATAATAAGCCCACTAATGGGACATTGATTGATCTCATCTATGGAGAGAATGTGATCAAAGAAGAATTCTTATATGTGCATGAGCTATATCAAGAAACATATGATAACCTAAAAGCATAGATCAAGACAAATAATGGATTTTATTTCCCTATGATAGGCATAATAGATCTCCCTTTAAAGGTCGGACCAAAAACATTAACAGTCTCTCTTTCCATCATTCCACAATTCGACCAATTTCATGTGAAGATAGGCTATCTATGGCTTCACTCCATGAATGGTGTTCCTTCGGTTGTGCATAAATGTCTAAAGTTTCCATTTGGAAATTACATCTTCACTATGTATCATTGTGGATTTAATATTGCATCGAAAAAAGGGAATTTTTCACTAGATTGCTTTTGGCCTGAGCCTATGGAACCTATAAAGAAACATGAAGATTTCTTTTTCAAATCATATCAAAAATTCAAGGCAAAGAAAATATCAAAATTATCCCTTCTTAATATACCTCAGCCTTTGAATGAACTAACTATCCTTGAAGAAACAATGATTGAAACAAAAAAAAATTCGAACATACAAGAACAACCTATAGACAAACCTCCTACAATTTCTTACAAGAGACCACAAGATAACACAAATAATTTCATTGTCCCTTCTAGAGTTAAACAAGTTTACAAAGTCAAAGAGAAAGTGGTTGAGCAACCTATTGTTCTTCCTTCTATTCCTTCCAAGGGAGACAAGGAACCTATTATTGAAATAACCACTCTTACACAAAAAAAAATTGATAATAGATTGAAAAGGAATCGAAGTGATAGAGAGCATAGACGTAGATGTTGTGATATTGGTCATAGATTACAAACTCAAGAAAACAACAACATAGAAAATTAAAATCTCAATCTACCTCAAGCAAGGCATGATGACTCTCAACCCTTGCCACAACATAAACAAGAACATTGCATGGACATTGATTTTGATAAAGGGAAAAATGGGTTTTACAGGGACCCGAAACCACCAAGTTTACAACAATAGAGAAAGGACTAAAAAGTCCAACAATAAAAATAGGCTACACAAAAGGAAAAAACAGGGAAAAGTAGTAGCCACCCACAAAAGACCAGGATGGTCAGACGAAAAACCAATTGAAAAGCCAACAAAAAGACCAGCCGCAACTAACCTAGAGTCTTCAGAATATAATCGGTCTCAGCCTCTAGGTTTGACATGTCCTGAACACCCTTCTTGAATCTTTGAATCATCTGCGGCATAGGAGGAGCCTTCCTCTTCAAATTATCTCTAGTTCTCTTTGAAATACCAACATCCTCATCCTATTTTTTTTTATCATTGACCTCTTCCAGATCAACCACCACAGACCCCTGTTGAGCTTTGTCCAATTTTTCAGTCATGGCATTGATGATGATGGCATTGTGTCTTTCCATCCTATTGTTCTGCTCGACTATAATTTTAACAGTATTTTTCATTTTATCCAACTCAATTTCAACCCTTCTATCCATGCTCGCTTGGTTCTAGGCCTCTTTACTAGCACCATGATCTTTTCGCTCCGCCTCTTTCTTGCCAAGCACCATAACCTTGACACCCATTTCTTCCAGTTTACTTTGAAGGGCCCAGTTTTTAATTTTTAGCTCGTTGATTTCATGAAAGATTCATTTCAAATTTCTGAAATGGTCAGCAACATTATTCCTAGCTAAACCCAATACATCCATAGTGGGTTCCCTTTCTAGGTTGAAGCAAGTTTTAACAGGGTCAGGGGTTACAGGGGAACCAATTCTAGCATCTTTTTCCAATGACTGGGTAGAAAGGTATGAAGTATTGTTAGCACCACATTGCATGGACATTGTTAGTTGACCTCCTATTGTGATTAACTTAGATGATGACATTGACATTGCAAAGTTTGATGAACAAGTGTATGATAAATTGAATACATTTTTTTTGTTGAACTATGAACTTAAATGACAAATCGACTAAAAAGAGTTTTGAACTTGGTGTGTGTCCTAGTTTGGAACTTGATGTTGTCCCTTTGGATAGTTTCCCACCTTCGATTTATATCGACCGAGATTGGGTGATAGATGACCTTTAGGTTGATTTTCCTATGCCTTACTAGTCTTTTGTCTTTTTCCTATTTTTCTTTATGTGATTGCATGTGCGTAATGTGATCCCCTGTGATGTTTTGTTTGATGTAGCTCTCTTTTGTGCATTTTTCTATATGTACCTTCATTCTTCTATATGTCATAATCTTTTTTCACTTTTTCTTGTGTTTTCCTTTAGGGGATGATGCAAGGTGATGAGACATTTAGGTCTCTTCCATGTTGACCTAAAAAGGATTTTTCTTTGTTTTCACTCTCTCTGTGTCATTCTTCCAGTTCTATGAGTATTTGGGGAATGATGATAGTTTCATGCTTTATGACAACCTTGTATCACATACATACTAACCCCAAATCCATAGATCCCTTATGTATTTGTGGGGGAAACCCTTCTCTCCTATTTCATGATGCAACGTACATCAGAAACATATGATTTGACATAGGGTTTTTTTAGGAAAGCTCTCATGTCTTAGATTAAAAACATTGCCTAATTTAAAGAAATTTCTCATAGTGTTGGTGTAGAAACCACTTTAAAGTGGGGGCATACATTGATGACATCTTTTGGAAAAAAATTATGGGTGTGATTTTATTTTTTTTGTGATGTGTCTTCTTCTTGGTGGTGTCATTGGGTTTTCCAAGACTGTACGATCTACTGACATGGCATGATGCGAATGAGGCATACCATGGGCAACAATCTGACACTTTTGACTTTTCCTCTCTTAGAGACATTCGGCACAATGTTTCCTAAGAATAAGACCTTTACATGAATAAAGGAAAATCCCCTTTAGCAAAACTTTTACATGGCATTCAAAATTTTTATATAAAGCATTACATTATGGTACCTTATCATTCGAAGTTGTCAGGAGGATAATTTTAGTATGGTATGGGAGGCTAATATAATTCTCCAATTTTCTACTTTTTTGGGACAACTCACCTAGTGGAAAGACCGAGATTCCACTACCTCAGAGTGAGTAGCATATGTTATGGACAAACATCCCTGTTTCACATCATGTTGAAACAATTGTGCTTGATCCTTTTTTTTGTGTATTTTTGTTGGGATTTTATAGGGTATGATTATGTGTCTTTCTTATTGCTACATACCTTTAATTTTCTTTTATGTCTACTTTTGTGTATGTTTGACATGGGGTCATCCTCTCACTAAAGTGGGGAAAAAATGTAGTGTCGTAAAAAGAAATCCTTTTTCACACTAGATTTGGATAATTGACATAAAATGGACCTAACTACATGTGTTGTACCCATTCACATCATTCTAAGTCCTTTATTTGATTAAAAAATTCCTTAATTGGTCCTTTCAAAAGGTGTTGTGAAGTGTTGTAACACAATTTCACACTTTTATAGGATTGATTTACTTAATTAAGCTTAATGGGCCCCTTCTTAATAAATTTATTTAAATTTTTTCCTTATTTAAGTGTTCAAAAGTGTTGTAAGGAAATTTCACATTTATCAAGGGTGGTGTTGATTAATTGTGGTTAATTGGAGTTAATTAACCCCTTTAATTCAAATTTAAGCCTTAATTATGACACCTCCAGAAGATCTATCCCAACACCCATGATTTAAATAATATAACATTTAATTAGGAAAATTTAGGTCCTAGAAAATGGTGCCAAGACCCATTAACCCTAGGTAGGGAATAGGTCCTCCCTTAATAGGAATCCCCTTTATTAGTTGATCTAAAATGGGTTTTTATTGCTCTTTTCATCCCACGGGGTTAGATCTTGGAAAACTGAGCCAAGACCCATGCACCCTAGGTGGTGAATGGATCCTCCCTCAATGAGACCCCCCTTTTTAAATTTCATTTTTGTGGGAATTTAATAAAGTTTCTTTCTATACTTGGTGTTAATCTACTAGTTTAGTATAAATAAGGGGTTAATTCATATTGTTTCTCCTAGCAATTCTATCTAAACAACCTAGCACATTTACGAAGCATTCTAGAAATTTCAAGAGAGCATTATAGAGAACTTCAAGAGAAATCATAAGGCATTTGAAGGTATATTTCAAGAGTCTATTACAAAAATTCAAGATCATACCATCAAGAAAAGGGTTTGACACACTCATGTGTGTTGTTGAGCTAAGAATTGGATGTAGCATTGAAGATCTACATACAAGCATTGTTCACATCATTTTCAAGGATCCAAAATCTACATTCTTCATGGCCACTACATTCTAATTTATAGATTTGTTTCACAAGACATCATCCAAGGTGATATCAATTACATATTTTGTGTTTCATGCTTCAATTTATTTATTTCATCATTTGGTATAATTACTTAAAAGGGGTTTGATTGAGGAAAACCCCCATTGTCTAACAAATAGCAAGTTTTTCTTCCCTTGAATGTGTGGTTGCATATTTATAGGTTGAAGATCAAGTGGAGAAAGTTCAGAGAAAAATTGTCAAAGTTGTCATTCAAAGTACAAAATTAAAGATTTGAAGCTACAAAATTATCTATAGACTTCTAGAAGTTGATAACTAGGACTTTGAGAGTGCAAACATCAAGGAACAAGACACTGATCTTAAATTCATAAACCCTAGCAAGGACCAATTTTCCACTAAAGTTGAATGAGTCCTCTGTAGCTTAAAAACAATAAGGTTTTGACAAGGTACACAACTTTTTATGCTTTAAAAACTTCCCTCATAGTTGCTATAACAATTAGGGCCATTTTCTGATTATTATTTACATCTTTTGGCCCTCATAATTACATAAATTGTTATGTTTTGTGTGGGAAATTAAGTGGTTCATCACTTTGTCAACCCATTGTGGTTAACCCTATTTCTCACGTATAAAATAACAAATAAAATAAAATAAATACAAAAATGCTTCTCATACAAAGCATGATCTTAAAGCAAGAATCTAACTTGATATTATGGAAATTCTTCCATCATCCAATGCCATAAACCTCAAATATGACCCTATTACACTTTATACATCTGATGTCTTGGATGCTTCTTTGGAGACCTCCCTAGCAATAGTGAAGATGACCCCAAAATTCCAAGTATAATTGTTTGGAAATCCATTGATAACATTGATAAAGTCATCTCTTTTTTTTTGGTAAAGATGCTTGAGACTATATTCCCTTGTGCTTCTCCCTAGTCTTGATCACTCCAACATCTCCTTCATTACAATTTCCAATAGCCATGATGATTCAAAATATTAAAGATTTCAAACTCATTTAAGATCCTTTAATTTCGATCAATGGCATACACTATCCATAAAGAAACGACAGCTTAATCCCAAGAAGCAATTACCATTGATAAAATCTACAAAATCTCTCTACCAAACAAATAATCATTACTTACCCCCTTCAAGGAGAAATAGGTACAACATTCTACACTAGCTTATTACCATGGTGTTTCTCCATTCACAGGCCACACAACAATCAATATTCTTCTACCACTACCTTCAAACACACTTGATGCATCCTGAGAGGAACAAATAAATGAGCAAAAAGAAACATTGAGATACAAAAAATCACCTCATACCACACATAGAAAATATAATAATCATTTTGATTATCATTGCAGAGAAACTATCATGGATCCATAAGTTCATATCAGTGGTCTTCTCATAGGCAAGAGCATTTAGTTTGACAGTTAATAAATTGTATACCCAGACTTACTAAAACCAAGTGATAGGCCTATCGCACCATGCTAGAGCTTCATCGACTACAAGTACGTGATTCCTCCTTTGTTCATTTCTTATACTCTCAGGCACGACATTCAATGTGAAATGGGTGTTTCTCACTAGTGAGCACAGGTTATTTGATCCTCCTTATATCTTTTCCTCCACACAAAATTTTAGTCAATGCCTATATGATCTATTTGCAAATATGACACACTCAGTATAATTTAGAGGTTAAACTTATAGGAAGCATTCTAGCCACCTGTAGTGTCCCTCTAGTTTTGACATTCTATTTAGTTTGATACTACTTGATAGATGCTTTAGCTCACTATGATACTATGTTGTTTCTTTTCAGAGGTTATTTTGGATACTATGTTGTTTTGTATTTGGTGGATGATACATTAACATCCTAATTATCTAGATTGTGTTAGTTTGATGATACTGAGATAGACTCGTACATGATATGGTTTATTTGCTTATGACATTTGCTTATGGTTATCATGTTGAGATGATTGCTTATGATTTATCTTGCTCGTCTGTGTCAGTGAAGAAGATAGTGTGGCATTACTCATTTGTGAGTACCCTGCTACGCTGCAATTCTTATTCATGGTGTGTTTTCTAGCATGAGTATATATATGTTCTAACGTTGATGTTTCCTGCAGACACAAGTACTAGGTAATGGCTCCACCTACTTGACAGGTCTGAGCGTACCCTAATGCAATAAAATTATGTTGTTGGAGGTATTGACAGGTCCTTGTTGAACCATCGTTCTTTTTCGAACGAGTATTTATTTGTTACCCCATGTTGTTGTCTAGTTTATTCTGTCGTGTTCGTTTGTATTGTTTTGTGTTTGTGAATTAATATTTAACAAATTTTTGTTAATGTATTTATAAATGTTTGTGATTTAATTATTAATTAAAATTAAATAAGTTATCGAATTTAAAAGTGAAAGTCATTTCTTGTTTTTAATTAAATAAATATTGCTGATTTAATTGTGTAAACTAGAATTGTGAGGAAATAGATATTTTTAAAGAAAAGATATTTTCAATGTCATAGGAGTCTGCTGACAGTTAAAGATCTAATTTGATATTTTAAAGGACAAGTTAAACTATTTGATCTATTTACAATGCGAAATGATCTGTCAGTAAAGTTTTGGTGATTAAAAGTTGTTTCCATGAATTAATATCTTTTGGGGATTGCAATTTTGATGCACAGGAAAAATTTGGAAAAAACTTTGAGGGCAGTAGTTTTTGGAGAATTTTTGCACGGCAATGGTTACAAAAGAACTTTTCTCTTAAGGTTTTGTTTTCAAGCATAATTTTGGAGGTTGGATTGATTTATATTCTTCGTTGAAGTCTGGTGAATTGATATCGGAATTGACAAAAGTTTCAAGGATTCGTTTCCAGCCAGTCGTCAATCTTTAAACGGGTTTTCTTCTGTAATTTTCAATTCTTGTGCTGATTTATTTCTTTGAAATTGATGTTGAATCTAATCGTTAAATTAAGAAAATTGTTCTTGTAAAACCTGCACAAACAAAAGAAACAAGTTAGATGAAGAATAAAACGTATTTTCTAAATGTAAAATTTTAGATCTGTCTTCCTATGTGGCTGTGGAGATTTTGTGTATATATTAAAAAAAACTCGGTTTATAAGAAACTCCAAATTTGAGAAAGGGCTATTCTGAAACAGTCTTTTGTCCAACCAACAAATTAGCCAGTATCTATTATTTTTAATTTATATATCTGTATTCTCTTGTTCAAAATATATACATAGATATATCTAAAATGAAGATTCTCTACTCAGAAGTAAATTGTTTTGTATTGTAATTGTAATCATATATTTTGTTCGATGATTCAGTATAACAGATCTGTAACTATTCATATAATTTAGTTAGGCGTCTTAGTTTTCTCTTTAATGAATTCTCTTCCTATTGCGGTTCTATACAATGAATATATATTTCTTTTAAGGCTAGTTTCAATTCTTTTGTAACTGCTATATTGACTGCTATTATATCTATTCATCCTTTCTGAATATCCTGTCTTTTATACATCATGGTCTGTTATTAAAGATTATCATACCAAAATCTGCTTTCATCAACTTGAGACACACGGCGTCACTATCTCTTTCATTCTTTTCTCAACACTAAGTACTGAAGATACTTCAAGCATGAAATCTTCTTTAAGTTTGTGTCGCTCAAAGGAATCCCTGTCTTGCTAATTCTTGGCGATTGTTATTTAAGAAATTTTTCATAATATCTGCAGATTTGGGCATCAACCCTTACACTTACATCTTGCTTTTATGCATGACATCGATTATCAATTACTTTGATATCCATTCCCATTGAATAGTAGGTGTTTTAAGAGTTAATTTACTATTGAACCATTGGCTGTAGAGTGCGGATCTTAATTGGTATATCGATTTTCTTCTTTACATGCCTGTACCTATTGTTCCTTTTGATATGCGTATAGATTTGTTACGCCTAAAGCTGTGTTCATTCCACATCTTGCATGCATTTAACATGTTAGGTTATAGTATATCTTTCCTGTGAAACCAACGCTGTTTTTTTTCTGTTAAATATCTAAAATTTAGATTAGTATACTGTTAAAAAAATTGATATTGCTAGCAACTGGAATGTATATTTAACATTAAACGCAACTTGCAGTCAAATCTATTGTATGGCATGGATAACGAATAATTAAGCACAGTAGTTAAAAGACTGAATGTTATTCTCAATAATTAATTGTGATGAATTTATATTGACTTAAGTGCATGTTGCATGGTTTCTTGACTTATTCTTACGTATGTATTTGAAATCTACCACTGAACCTAAGTGTGATGTACCGTTGCTTGTAATATCAGTGGTAGTATTTTGTTAGAAAATCATAGTTATATAAATATCAATTGGTGGATACTTTTAAAGCGTAAGTATTGGTTAATTGAGAGTATAGAAATGAGAGAGGGAGTAATAGGATGGTCTATAAGTTTTATGATACGTAATTTATTTCCTTCTTATTTAAATGAATAATACATAAGATTCTTCATTCGCCAATATATATATATATATATATATATATAGTGAATAGCATTGCCTTTAAATGTTTGATTTGTATATATTTAGGATTTATAATATCCTAGCTCTACTTAAAATAGATGTTTTTTTTTTAATTTGCAAACAAATAATAGTACAGATAAAATGTTTATTAAGAACATGTAATTCATGAAGTTTGGTAATTTATGATTATTAGGTGTGCTTATATTTATAATGTTGATGATGTTTAATTTTATTTCATCATAATTAGAGAAGTGAGATTCGTGTTGTAAGTTTAATACACTTTAAATTATGTTGCGTAAAAATTGCAACGATTGTGTCTACTTGGGGTATAGCATTACATGTTTGTGGTTGTCTTAAGAAACTTCCTTGAGATTATGGTATGTCTCTAGTAGAAAATGTTAACCTCTGTGGTTGTGATTTTTTTTATGCTTGATAGCTACCCCTAGACTTTTATGTTGAGTCATGTTATAGAAAGAGTGGCTTGCGGTAGGGGCCGAAATCCTAAAGATATTTTCTAGGTAACCTATTGTAGGTGTGTTAATTTAGTGAAAACCTAACTAATGTATTAGGGATTTGGTAGTTGTAAACAATAATTCAGATAAATATTTTCCTCACCTACTTTCTTAAAGCTCGTTTAGGTTGAGAAAAGGCTGAGAAGGCCTAGAATGGCAAGTCATCATCTTGTCTTCTCAAAAGATGAAGTGACTCCACATTAGTCTGCATAGGGGTTGGGAATCGATAGAGACTAGCAGGGTAACTCTTGGAGAGGGCTGGTAGTCTAGGAAGATTCACCAAGGTAACCTATCCCAACAGTGTGATGACACTCTTAGTCTATACCATGATGGTGATCCTTGTGTTCATATTTTTATTAGATGTGATTTGTTACTGGGATTTTATCTGTTATAATTTGTTATCATTATGTCGTGATGTGAATTTTGTAAACCACATAAACGTAATGTTTTGTCTTCATTGATTGTGGACCTGTCATTATCTCCTAGCATGGAGGGAGTGGACCTTCGGGTTCCACGTGGTTGGGAGGAAACTGTGCTATACCTTCCTTGGACTTTCATGCAGTTGATCCTATGCTTGCAACTGGTTCCAGTTACTTCATTGTTCGTGACTGTGGATGCGGAGCATGTTCTTGGATATGGAAGTCAGTTGTGATATGATCACTACCTGCTTTGTATATTTACCTCTTATATAAGAGTGTTCTCATTGTACCATCATTTTGATGTATTGAGATTTATTGAAAATCTCACATGTAATATGGACGTATGGGTATTCAATTGTATTAAGTTTTGTAAACTAGATTATTCATGACATTAAATGTGTACTTATGTTTATGATAGTGTACTGAGTTTATTTGTTAGGTTTAAGTAATGCCATCTTGGAAACCTTATGGCAGTTGTGTAAATTAAATATCTTTAAAAAAAAATTGTTCATTTAATTTCATTCTTTACACTTTGTTTTAATGGTAACCAAGGCGGGGTGTTACAGACCACATTGTTTGCACAATCATTTGGTATTCACACCTTAGTCATACTTCCATATCACTCAAGAAAAAGACATTGATAGTTAATGTAGTTTCTACAATAGGTCAATCACCTTCTATTCTTGCCTCTTATCATACTCATCTTTCCATCATGCAAAGGACAAAAGCATTGCAGCTCTAATACCACATGTTGGAAAATCTAATGAACACTATTGATTTGATAATTTACCATTAAGCTTGGATACAATATAAATGATGAGAGGATACATGGATGCGTGTAGAAATTATTATATAACTATAAGAGGATGTGGTTAATATAACCGCCTTTTCCTTCCCTAACAATGTGATAGTAAACTACTATGCTAACATTCACTAACAAAATTAGTGTGAAGGAGAATGAATTAACTAAATAAATTTGATTTATTTAATTAGTAGGAGAAAACATGAATTTAACTAAGTAATTGATATTATTTAATTAAATGGAAGAATTAGGTGAAATAAACTACAAAGTGATGTTAATTTGTATGTGATATTATAAGGACAGATTTAAGTGTGCATTTTTCCCTCTTTGAAGTGATGTAGTTGTCGCATTTTTTGAAAGAATTGATGTTGTTGTAATCAAAATTAAAAATTTCCTTGCTTTTTCCTTATGCCCCACTATGCCCCACATAATGAATGACTACTAGTATACTACCCCCTTGAGAGTTCAAGCATAAAAGATGGATTTTTTATCACGCTTGTGGCATAGTTGCAAGACTTGTTTAGTTATGAAAAAGAAATAAAAGAAGCTCTAGGACACTGATAAAACAATTAAAATAGGCTACCAAGCTAAAAATGGAGACATAGGGGCAAAACCCTAGGTTTTCACTATGCTACTAGGTAAAAACCCTAATTTTAATGTATATATAGGGGCTAAGGTCATTTTCCAACTCATTTACACACTTTGAGTTTGAGAATTTGAGAAATTTGGATAGAAGCCTTGTAGAACTGCTGATGCAATGGTGAATCATGTGCTTCCACAATACCTCACAAATCGAGTTTGTGAGTTCTAGCAGTCAATCGATGCAAAACCATCCGTACATACCTCAAAATATTTTTCTTGCATTCTTTTTAGGTAGGATAATTTTAGGTCAAAAATTGTCTACAAGTGTGTCACTATTTCAGCAGTGGAGTTGTTACCATTGGTGATGCAATTGTGTTTCCTTATGACATACTTGCAAAATTGTAACACACTTGTTAAACCCAATGCATTTTCTTACTACCAGAGTGACACACATGTAAATTTGTAGAGCAACACAATTGTGGAACCCTAGGAACACTTCAAAAAGTGTCATGCATATGTATTTTATCTATGCACTTGCAAAATGGACTAGTGTGACACACTTGTATAAAGTAGTGCACTTTCCTTTTAGTGATGCACTCATAAAAGTGTGACACAAGTGGAAATTTGATAGCACAACACACTTGTTTAAAGTGGCACACATGCTACTTTAGGATTTCAAACTTAGATTTTTTTCAATTTTTAGAAAATTTGATATTGTGTACATTATTTTTGCAAGAGTCCTTCTATCCTCTACAATTATGGGAGAGGAGATCTATCATTATTCCATGGTTATGGAGATGCAAGAATGATTAGAGTTTCTTCCTAGGATCCATCAGTTTACACTTCATTGCACATATGTCAGAGATTCAAACTCATCTTGTGATTATGATAGTGCTCATGGAGAGAAGGAATTCTGAGACCTCATCTTTCCATCTTTGAATTGGGGAGGTGACCATCACAGTTGAGGATGTTTGCACATCCTTCAATTTCCTATTCATGGCACCTTTGTTGTCTACAACATAGAGCTCAGCCTAGAGGCCATGTTCTGAGTGCTAGCTACCAATGCTTTAGAGGTAGAGAGCTATTAGATTGACTTGTACCAACACCACATACGTGTTAAGGATTTGACACTTTTTATCACACAATTGATCATGTGGGTCTTTGTTTCAAATAGATACAATAGAGGATTCAAAACTAGTTGAAGCTTAGTGTTGGAATTCATGGTTAACTATATAATTATGTATGCATGGGGTCCAATGATACTAGCTTATCTATGCAACGATATGCACCAAGTAGTCTATATGTGGGGACACAACCTATCCTCTAGTGTGACTTTACTACACATCTAGGCTTGGGAGCACATTGTCATGCTTAGGCCTATCATTGTGTTGGTGAACATTCATGAAGAGGAGCTTGTTGTATATAGATACTAAGCCATGATTACACTCCACATCAAAGTGACAAGGATAGCTTACTATAGGAGGGTGATATATAACATGTCAGTATTTAGGTGGAGACATTGGCTCTAGGAACGACCATGGATGGATGATTAAAAAAATATTTTCTATACCTAATATACAAGGTGGATTATGGGCTTTTGACATTATATCATTGAGATATATCTTCTTGATAGGGCAATTCAGTAGTTTGGTGACTAACAAGATGTCCCGACACTAGATTACAGGGTTGTATAGACATGTTCTACAAGAGTGAAAACCTAGGAAGATCGAGTGGACCCATAGGTCACTATTTAGGACTTTGCATATCTTTTACCACTTCCATGGGTTTATGCTGGGGGATGTGATGGTCTAGAAACCACACTAGCCTATGACGCTTGGTTTTCTCCCCATGAGGCTATAAAATTGATAGATCCTGTAGGAGGTTATGGTGCATGAAAAAGATTGGGTAGAGGTAGAGGTAGAGAGTTGATTGGAAAAATATCATAGTAGTCTCCTCATGATGATTAGGTTCTGAGATAGGTTTCAAGACAACATGACGAACAGATTCTGCAATAGCCTCCCTAGTAGCCACCACTTATTCCTTAGCAACCTCTTGTAGTTTAGTAGGTAAAAGATCTAAGAGATCTACATATATATGTATTTATGGGAAAGTGAGACTAGGCTATACAAGAGAGGGATATGGATAGACATGAGACAAACATTGCAAGGAAAGATCGAGATAGATACAAATAGGAGAAAAATCAAGAGCACCAACAATTAGCACTCTCACTTGCATATGAGATAGCACAGAGGTAGCAACTCAATTCTACTGCACAACTATAAGCATAGGCTCAGGGATAGGGATAGGTGTCCACTACACTTTATGGATAATATAGAGCATAGGATTCTTATTACAAGACATTGTACCACAAAGATGTTCCATGACACCAATGGTAATTAGATTTTTCCCATAAGAGTGGGGTTACGCCAAGTAGTTTAGCAGGTGGGCCCTTAGTAAAGGGGCCTTCAGGTGAAGGGGATCATTAGCATCCCTCTTGATAGGAGGAATAATAGAGCATGGGATAGCTTCATTTATATACACATTTTTTTATGTATATCCTGACTATTTGATGTACATTCATTCATGGGATCATTTTCGATAGCCTCATGTATATATTTATCAAATGTACTTGACTTGTATCATGATATTTGATTATTCTAATATATATGAGAAAAGTTTTAATGTGATCATGATATGATATTTTATTTCATGCTCATGATTCCAAGCTATGGATGTTCTATGATTTTATATGGATGCATTATGGATGATGTATGATTATGAATGAAAATGTGATGCATTTATTAGGCCTATGATGCAATGTATGAAAAATGTATATGATTTGTGAATGAGACGCATATGTTATGGATGATATGAATGCATTTATTTTTGTACTTTTGATATGACATGCTATGCATATGCAAGATGTACATTATGTATATAGTTTGTGGATGCAAGATGGATACACTTATTTTTGTTATGTCATGATACTTGTATGTTAGTAAGAACTAGACAGAATGTGGATAGAATAAAAAAATGGGATGGTTCATTTATTAGCCTTTCTTTTATGTTGATATTGATTCATATTCCAAAAAATCCATAATTATTCTGAGATTTCATTGGATTTGGTGATAAGAGATATTATATTGATTCTTGTCTAAGACTTTGTCTTAATTAATTATAGAAATCCATATTTTTGATATAGAAAATAGACATGATGCACTAAGGTAGGAAGATCCAGGTCGAAATTGTATCTAATAAAATGGACTTTGACAGTGTAAATAGATAGGAATATTATTGTTCATACTTGACATACAAAAGCCTTGTTTGATCATGTGAAAGAATTAGCCCTCGAAGTAGGGATACTAAAACACAAAATGTATGATCCTAATATTTCCTATCCATTGTTTTACTTGAGACTATCCTGACACATGAAAGATAATTCTTTGTTTAGGTTGTACTACAAGAATATCCAAAAATCACAACAAATTTAAAAATGATCAATGCCCCACTCCTTTGTCTCTAATTCATTTTGATGGCCAACATCAAGACATCATGAGAATGGACCAACAAGATAAATCATAGAAAAATATTAAAATGAACAAGCAATTAATGTTATTCATGTTTATTGCCAAAGTGATCTATATGTTTTTACCTAATATCTAAATGAGGAACATTGTCAGAAAGATATATCCTAGGGAGTTCATTGGATAAGGATGTTATGTTAAACTAATTAGGATATTGATATAAACTTGATTAACATTTTCTAAGATTAACCTTGACTCCATGACTTATTTTCCTTAGAGTTTACTTTATGAAATGCTTCCCTTTTCTACTTACTTCACCAAAGGGTGAGAATGCCAATCAATTTATTATGAAAGAAGATTATTATGGGTGAAAGCAAGATGATATGGGTGAATTTGATATTTTTGGAATATTTGAATGTTTTTGACATTTTGAAATGTTTTGAGGGTTTTTAGGTTTTTTATTATTCGAATGTTAAATTTTTTGAGTTATTTGAAGCTATTTTGAGTTTTTAAGATATTGCAACTATTTAGGGTTTTAATTTTTTTAATTTTTTTTTTCCAATGGTAAGAAATAGGACCTAAGAGGGACTGGCCTAGTGCCTCGAGGGCTCATTGATGATAGCCTTACCAATGTAAGAATAGAGAAAACATAGTTCTACTTACTCTTGATCATTTATTGATGAGATGTGAACATTTTGAAATGTTCATTTATTACATGTTTGACTCCTAATGACTAACCTAATGCTTCAGGGGCTCATTGTTGATGGACATTCCTACATACATACACAAAAAAAAACATAGTTTGACAAGTATTTTTGAGTTTTTTGATGTTTTAGACCTGTTTAGGGATTTTAATTTGATTTGGATGTTTTTGAAATTTTTACATGTTATGAATGTTTTTGGATTTGAGGATGATTTGGATATTTTTGAGATTTACAAGTTTTTGAATTTTTTTGAGATTTTGAACTTTACAACTTTTTGAGTCTTTTCGGATTTTGAACTTTACAAGTTATTGCATGTTTTGGGATTATGAACTTTACAACTTTTGAATGTTTTTGGAATTTTAAACTTTACAACTATTTTAGTGTTTTTGGGATTTTGAACTTTACAACTTTTTGAATGTTTTTGGATTTTAGACTTTACAAATTTTCTATTTTTTTTGGATTTTAAACTTTACAAATTGTTTGAATGTTTTTGGATTTTGAACTTTACAATTTTTGAATGTTTTTGGATTTTAAACTTAATAACTTGTTTGAATTCTTTTGGGATATTTTGGAATTCTATTTACATGACTCAGGTAATACAAGAATCTAATGTCATCACCAAATATAAGAAATTTCCCATAGCCTAGTGTTATGGAACTTTGATAAGAATCAAATAGGATGACCTAAGGGTACAACTCAAATTAGTTGAATGAACATTTTCTTGAATACCAAGCCATGGCAGGTGTGAAAGTGGATGGGTGGAAAATGGATTCCAATATTATTGTGGATGTGATGAAGTGATAAGATTCATTAATATATGTAGATGAAGTTTATTTACACAAGGTGCTTGTTTAATAGGTTTTCACCAAGGTACATTCCCAAAGTGCCACCAAAGTGGTTTTTGCTAGAGGACTATTTTTCTCTTTACTATTTTGAATCCTTTTTCTATTTTTTGGGGATTTTTTATTTTTTACTTTTTGAGTTTTTAGAATATATCCCCTCTTGGGATAGGCATATAACCTCTTGAGATGCATTTTGTTCATAGGTTCCTCTATAGGATCTCCTTCTAGTGTTGCGAGTTGATAAGCTTTTGATCCATAGTTGGCTATGATAACTTTTGGAGTTTTTATATGCTTGATGAAACCTTAATGAGTGCTTCTCAAGGGGAGATTTGAAATAATACACTGTGGTTTTACTTAGCCTTTGTTGCAAATTATATTCCCAACAATGAAGGGTTGTAGCATTATGTGTCTATTATATCATTCATAGGAAAATAATTGAGGTTTGAAATGTTGTAAAAGCTTTGGCACATCATAATTTTCATGTTTTATATTTTCATTTCCTTCTAGGTTTTCTCCCCAACTCAAAGAAGAGTTGACTTTCTATCAAAATATCAGAGGTATTTAGTGGGGTGCAAATTGGTCCCCCACTCACTGAATTTCCCATGGGGCTATCGGAGAGGCGCAAGATTTGATGATCAAGAATTATTTTTCTAGTAGGCCCAGTGGGACCTGAAGTTATTTTGAATGTCTAATTAGAATTCAAAAATATTTATTGAATTAGACTAGGAAATAGGCAAGAAATTTCATTCCTCAAATCCAAAAAAGAGCATCCTCAAGGGGCCATTTCTAGTACTCCCAATTACCTACCTCAGTATCAAGGATATGGAGACTTACAAGCTTTGTTTCACTTGTAAGAAGTAACAAGGAAAGAAGTGAAAGCACAAGATCCAGAGCCTCATCTACTCCACCAGGAGGCTAAACTTTTCAAATAAAAATATCACTATACCCTATCCATAGGAATCTATTTTCAATGGCTCATCTAGCTACCCCTGCTCCTATAAATTTTATAACTTGGGATAGTGGTAGTCCGCTAGAACCACCTACACCCCTAGATGTATGGTTTTTTGTACCCACTAATTCCCTCAAGGCTATTCCAAAAAAAATTGAATAAGATTTCAAAAGCCCCTCCAAATGCCTCCAAGATATAGTAGAGGTATGCAAAGTACATAACATAGTGGAGGAAATATTGCTCTTAGGTTGTTGGTCACTTCATTCAAAGGAAAAGCTCAATATTAGTATCTATCTTTGGCTTCTTGTTCTATTTGTTCTTGGGATCAACTTGGAGATAGATTGTTCAAATATTTCTCAGAAAAGGGAGATCACTCCTTATTTCTACATCAATTAATCACCATCAAAAGTGCCCCATAAGAGGCCATGAGTGACTTCAATACCAGGTTTCACAAAACCTGGCAAAGGATTCTTGTGACTTCCTAACCTCTAGCCAGGATTGCATTTATGTTTTACCTGAATCATTTTAATTCAAACATCATGATCATGATAACCTCCATGGGAGAAGGTGCCTTACCCGAAACATACAATTTGACGATACATGTGGAGAATGATCTGATTAGCACTAGGAAGCTTCCACCACAACCATTGATGCCCGTGTTCACATAAATCTCTGGTTGTCTGCAAGAATAAAATACTCCAAATACCTCTGCTCCACAAGTGACTACATTAGCTACACCAAAATCCATGTAGGTATACCCCGATGCATAACTAAGCATGTCAAGATCCTCTTCATTAGCAATAGACATTAACGATATGAAGATTCTCCTGTAGTCATTTGCGAATGAGCTAGTCCTCATTCGACAATAGTAATCAACACTCCCAAAGCAAGCCACTCAAGCCTATCAAGGATGAAGACCATCTTATCAACATAACACATACCAAGGAGCCTCGAGAGGAGGAGGTCAACAAACATCATCCTCTAATCAAATAGTCCTAGTTATGATGTCACTTCAAGCTATCAAGAGTAGTCCAACCAAGGATCTAGTCCCAAGCCAAAACAACTAACTGGAAGAAGAAAACACATGGTGCTTCCCATGTAATGATTGTCATATGCCCTAAACTTTTCTAAGGGGAAACCTACAACAAAAAATAGTAGATCAAAGAAACAAGAAATATTCTCGAATACGAAGGAATATCAATCTTCAAAAATGGATAATTCCCACTTTAAAGTGAAAATATAAGAAATGTCTTTAGAACAAGAGTTGGATATTGGATCAGACCAATAGCTATTCTCAAGGATGGAAGAATAAGATGCATTATTTGTGAATGATGCTCCAAGAACTAGTGCCTCACAAGTACAAATAGACTACAACACAAGGTCTAAGAGAAAACTCATGGGAGAATATGTACAACAAACTCAGTCACATCCACAACCACATCAACCACAAGCACAAGAAATGCAAGCTCCACAAGCCATCACCTAACCTACTCAATAGTCACAAAAATTTTCATTTCTTGAGAAGGAGATGGACAAGATACCAAGCCCTTTCATGTTGGATCAAATTCTATTGAAGATGAGAGAGATACCACCATTCAAACCCAAGGCCCCACTTATCGGAACACTCAATGTGGTGGAATAGTTGAAGGAGGTTCCTACTAACGTATCTCTTGGGACATCATATCAATTCCTGAACAAAATACATTACCCCATGAAGCACTATAGGAGAAACAAATACTATAGATAGAGGTAACTTTTCCCCATAGTTAAAATAAAGATAAAGGGATCACATTGAAACCCCAACCTTCAAGAGTGGTAGCTTATGTGAACAATGTGGGAAATGAAAAAGAGAAAGAGGTAAACAAGCCAAAGCCCACACCTTTCTTTTTAACACTTATTTTAGGAGATAAGCTTTTGCATAATAACATGATTGATTCAGGAGATACTACAATGGTCATGCCTAAACAAGTGGTTGATACACTAAAACATAAGTTTAACCCCCTTGAGAAAGGAATCATGCAATTAGATGGGAAGAAAGTTTCAATTGTCAACTGCATCAGAGATCTACCTTTGATCCTCTTCTCATGTCCAAGCCAAACAATCACGTAAGAATTAGTTGTGATAGACACTCCCTCGATGTTTAGGATGTGCTTCTCAAGAGATTTTACAACAAAGCTTGGTAGATATGTAGTGCTTGATTGGTCTCATTAGTTATTAAGCACCAAGCATGGAGCAAAGATGAAGATCCTTTCTGAATCTTTGCATCTAGAAAACCTAGTGGACAATGTATTCTTATGCTTTGAAGTAGAACATACCTCCTTCTCACAATGGGATAAGTACTATGTACAAATGTTAGAAGACAAAGAAGATACAACTGATTGGTCCCCTGAACAAGAGGTCCTCCTCAACCAATTTATTGACTCCAACCCATTTGAAAAATTTCATGCAATGGGATTAACCACTTATGTGATCTTTGATGATGATCAAGTCTTTCCAAAATTGGTAAAGGAGCATAATGATCCAAGTGACAATGGTCTATGGATATTATATTGTGATGGTGACAAGTGCAAAGCTGGTTCTAGAGTAGGTGTCTGACTAGTGTCACTGACAGGGTTAGAGACCCTCAAATATTTTCATTTTCAGTTCCCATGCTCAAATAATGATGTGGAATATGAAGCCTTGGTTCATGGTTTGATCCTTGTAGAATGGATTAGTGTAAAGAGAATGCAAGATTTTTGAGATTCAGAGTTGGTTGTTAGTCAAGTCCATGGGCAAGTGGCTACCAAAAATATAAGAACAAAGTCATACAGACATAGGATATGGGATCTAATTGAGAGCTTTGAGGCTTTTAACATTTAGGTTATCTAGCATTCCCAGAATGATTTTGTTGAACAAATGGCTTCAATTAGCTCACAATTTGGACCAATGTTTGATTTGAAAATGAAATAGAACGTGATACAGATCATCATCTGACTAGTAATTCCTAAAAATGTTTAGAACTAAAAATCATTTAAGGATGATATATAGATTGCCGCTTTTTTACAGAAATTGGGAAAAGCTTCTAACCATTCATAACCCATAATAGAAAGGAAATATGCTCCCTCGAGGTTTAATATCCCGTGTAAATATTTTCGACTATGAGGACATGAGAAATAGAAAACAAAGGTTCACTATTGATAAGAGATATTATGAAGAAATCAATGTTGGAAGTGGAAGAAAGATAAAAGTTGGAAAGGACATTCCATAGAGGGACAAAGAAAGATTAAAAGGGCTATATTATAGTTATGAGATTAAAAGTGCTATACATTCTAGTTATGATAGTGCCATAGCTTGGACCTATGATGATCTTAGAGGATATGATCCTGACATAACTTAGCATACTATTGACTTCGATGAATTTTTGAAGCTCATCCAATAAAAACAAAGGCTAGTCAATCCAAAGGTCGAATCATTAATGGCACAAGAGTTCACCAAAATAATTTAATTAAGGATCATATACTTGATTAAGCATTCCATCTAGGTGTTTAATCTAGTACTAGTGGGTATGTGCAGGATCATCATGGATAAAAAAGGCCCTTAAGTGGCAAAAAATTTAGAAAAATCATAGTTAGGAAACTTGACATAAAGATTTGAATAAGTTATCTATATTATTTCAAAAATATGTAAGAATAGAATTTGTAGCAAATTGAATGTAGTTTATAAACTACTAGGTTTATTTCAAAAAGAAAAAGAAAAATCTATTTGGTAAACATTTGAAATTTCAATGTAGTAGTACTTAATTTTTAGGGAAAAAATAAGAAGTAGGTGTCTGTCTAACCACCCTAATGACAATAAAATGATAAATTTTTTTATAAGATTTTAGATATAAGTAGAGGACTCATGTCCCGGTGTGATGTATATTTTTTATATTTTTTTTCCAAGTGAATAATTAATTATGAATTTTTTATTACAAATTTTAAAAAATATAAAAACTTGTATGTCTGACCACCTTAACTTGGTCAAAAAATCATAAAATTCATTTTTTTTTTTAATCCTATAGCATGTGAAGCATGTTTCAGATTTAAAAAATGTGATACTATTTGAAAGCTATGGATGTTTTTCAATCAACCTATCAATCAGGACTTTAGTCATAATTCAAATAGAAAATTCATAATTATTTATTAAATTCAAAGTAAAGAATAATTTATATTGGTAGAAAGTTGAGAATCTCCTTTAAAAACCCTTTTCATTTCATCAATTTCGGTAAAAAAAGTCATCGGCCATATGGGCCATCATATCATTTACATATCACCACTTTTTGGCCCATCATGATCCTACACATACCCTAGTTCAAAAAATGAATGGTAATATTTTGATTTGTGTAGACTTTAGAGACTTGAACAAAAGATCACTAAAAGATCACTACCCTTTGTCATTAATGGAGTGGATTTTGTAGACTTTGGACAAATTGGAAATGTTCTCTTTGCTAGATGGTTTTTTGGGTTATAACTAGATATTTATCAAAGAAGGAGATCAACATAAAATGATGTTCACTACAAAGTGGGAAATGCTCATGTACTCAAAGATTCCCTTTGAACTTTCAAATGCTAGTGTGACTTTTCAATGAGCAATGAATATGGATTTCAAAGGATTAATTAGTTAGATTATTTTAATATATCAGGATGACCTAAGGGTCTTTTCAAAATGAAAGGATTATCACTTTGATCATCAAGAAATGGTTTTCTATAAATTTTAATAGTCTGATATTTCCTTGAATTCTAAAAATTTGTTTTCGAAGTGCCCAAGGCAAGCTACTCATTTTTTTGGGATCAAAGGATGGAATGACGGTGGACCCTGAAAAGGTGAAATCTATAATGGAGTTGCCTCTACTAGTAAATCAGAAAGGGATGTAGTCTTTTCTAGGAAAGATCAATTTTGTCATCTGGTTCATTTTAGAATTCATAGGCATCATGAGACCTATCGCTTCTTGATGCTCAAACTAAACCTAATGATCAAATGGACCACCAAAGGAAAAGAAGTTTTCAAGCAAATAAAGTCAGTCATCTTTGCCACCCTGGTGTTCGCTAACTTAGACTTCTCCAAGGTTTTTTTTCTCTATATATATAGCAGCCAACATAGCATAGCTTTGGTGCTCACTCAAAAGGACAAAGGAACTAGGGGAGAGCATCCCATTGTATAAATCACTCTAAGACTCTCAAAGGATATGAAGCCAGGTGTAACTTTGTTGAGAAACAAGATTTTTCTATTGTTTAAGGCCTAAAGAAGTTCCAACACCTGGTATAGACCAACTAATTCACTATTCTTTTCGCACATCTCGATGTGTGGGAGTATATAGCTAAGGGAAAAATAATCGAAAAGAGGGCCAACTTGATCATTAAGATCCTAGAATATGATGGGGATATTAAACTAGCCAAGCTAGTTTAGTGATGAGTTCTGTGTGAATTTCTTGTGTAGGAATTCAGCTCCTTAGTAGAGGAAGAGACTGATATTGCCTACACGAACAAGTTTGATTCAAACAAGTCATGGGTGATGGATCAAACATAGTCTAAGTGAAATGGGCAGTACCCGAACAACCTTTTGTCTCATAAAAGGAAATAATATTGACTACAAGGAACCAAATATGTACAAATTGAGGGTATCTTATTAAAAATAAACTATGATGTTGTCCTGCTCTGATGCTTGGGTAAGCCATAAGCGGAAAGGGTTCTTAATGAATTTCATAGTAGTCCTAAGGGTGGAAATTTCTTCACCAATACTACTACTTTGAAGATAATGCGAGTGGGATACTATTGGCCCTCCATATTTTCTGAAGCACATCATCTAATGCAAAAGTGTACTCAGTGCCAATATTTTGTTGGCAAGTGAAAGAATTTTTCCCTTCCCCTGAGCCCGATTATAACAGAGGAACCTTTTCAACAATGGGCTTTGGATTTCACTAGAGTGATAAATCCTATTTCTAGCATAGGCCATAAGTTGATACTTATGGCAACCAACTACTTCAAGAGGTGGTTGGAGGCCATCACCCTAAAAATGCTATGGAAGGAAAAAAATTTAACTTTCTTGAAGAGAGCTAGTAGTAAGATTTGGTTCACCAAAAACCATAATATCCAACAACACATGAGATTTTGTGGGTTTAAGGATTTCATATTTTTCTCTTAATCATAGGTTCTACCTTAAAAATTCATTGAATTACAACCCACAAGGAAATGGGCTAGCAATGTCGACCAAAAAAAACCTAATTAGGTAGATCAAGCATATCGGGTTAGAATAACAAAAGGAATAACACACGCACCTACGATTTACTTTGTGGGCTGACTAAATTATGCCCAAGTAGATCTTGAAGGCCTCTCCTTATAAGTTAGTATACAAAAAAGAGTTAGTTTTACCTGTCTCCATAGAGATCCCTACCTTGCAACTATTAGAAACCCTAGAAGTCAAAGAAAGCAGAAAAATGGAAGTAAGGTTGGTATAACTCCTAAACCTTGAGGAAGATAGGGAAAATCTTATGAAGCCATGATCAGTCGCCAATAGATCATAAAATGATGGTTCAAAAAAATGACCTCCAACCTAGATTTTAGGGAAGGAAGCCTAGTGCTAAAGTATGATGAGCAGGCTACAAAACAATGACAACATACAAAATTTGAAGAATTATGGAAGGGACCCTTCCATATAAGTCTGTGTAAGGAAAATAATGTATATGAGCTAGAAGATATGAAAGGTAACATTATATATATACCATTAAATGGTATTCATATAAAATTGTTCCATTAAAATTCAAAAGTTAAAAAAATTCATAATTATGTACCATATGTAGATTTTTTGTAAAATACGATTTAATTTTATGAATAAAGCCATGAGAATAATGTTGGAAGAAGCATAAATGTACTATATTATATTCATTAAAATATTTTACATTATAGTACAAGCCCAAGGCTATGTGAGAAGTTGAAGCTTCTCTTGAAAACCCAAAATGAGTTATACTTCTTCTTCTTCCTCTTCTTCTATTTCTTCTTCTTCTTTGAAAGGGTGAATGGGGGTCAACACAACACATGCAAGATTGGCACACTAGGGACCTCATTCCTGATTCACACGGCTATACACTAGGAATTCAAAGTGTTTTTTCCAATCAATCCCACTAGCATGCTCAATGCCGAACTCCCTTAGAAGGAAGGTGGCCATAGGCCGATATAATGAATGGTGCCACTTGAGCTCCATTGTGCAAAAATCAGTAAGGAGGGTTAGCCAGACCATGTCCTCCCCATAATCGACATGCCTACAAAGGTCCATGTTGTTCATAATACTAATCCTAGGAATGGCCACTTGAACAATCTCGTCGATCCCATCCAAATACAAAGAATCAAACATGACATGACATAGCTCAATTACCCAGGCCTTATAAATTTACAAGTTAAGGAAGGAAGCCATGAAGTGCGAGATAACATTGGAGTTGTACTATGGCTGGTTTTCATCCTTGAAATAGTCCTTACCAAGGACCCACTTGAACAAAATGACAATAATATGGCCATTCCTCCTTGCCAAGCACTTGATTCTATCACTAGTAATTTCACTACAAAGGAGTATTGTGGCCTTCATGGAAGGAGCCAAATGGGAGTGCCTAGACTAGATGGCATAATGGCATTAAAATCTAAGGCTAGTAGAATGGGATATAGTAGGAAAATATTTCTAAACTTAAAAAGCTATTTTCAAATGAATATTGCAATAAGGTGGTGTAGCTATTTATAGAAAAGGTGCACTAGTAAAGCCAACCAATGGAAAATCCATTTCTCATTGGATAGCAATAGAGAAAATATCAAAGCAATCAGAAAAAAAGAGGCAGATCATACATGAAATCTATCAAGAGGCCTTGAGAAATGAATTTAGGAATTGGGAGTAAATGCTCACGTAGGTTGATCATTGCCATGTGTCCTTTTCCATCATCAACACCAACTTGCTTGTTTATACAAAAAGACATTGATTAACACGCTAAGTTTTGACAAATTAACTAAGCACATCTTTTTGAAGTACCTTACACTACTTAATCATGCTTATCATAACTAAAAGTACACTTTCCAATGCATCTAGCTTATTTTTCAAAGAGGAAGCTGGAAGAATGTACTAATTCTATTCTCGCAACATTTTTGGCATTCTCAAGGGATATGGATCTCAAATCCACACGTATTACCTTCATGGCAGCATTTAGTGGACTAGTGGTAATGGTAGTTCCTTAACTACAAGTACAAGAAAAATAATTAAATGCACCCAAAAGAATATTTTTCCAAGTAGAAAAACAAGTGGTTGTTTCACTAAGGAAACTCTATGCAACTTATCTGCACAATAATGATAGAAGCATCAACATTTGGTAGACAGGCTAGAGCCTCACCCAAAAAGCTAGCTTATGAAAATATTTTTGGGAAAGATTCATTCACCAATGTCCCAACACAAAAAGAAAAACATTTTGATTATACCAAATTAGTGCAAGTAGATGATCATATTAAGAAAGAGGTGGTGCAAGATTCCACATACAACATTTTTTACCCAAATTTGGCAACTAACCCTTAAATCATTAGGGAAGGGGCATTACAAAGATTGATTAAACATGGGTCAGTTGAAGGTTTGGCATCGCGGTGAACTGAAATTGTGGTTTGCTACAATTCATGTTTCCTGTCATACACCCATGTTCTGATTTGGTGGATGCATGTGCTAAAAGGTTCAACAAGGAGGTAGGGGTTATTGTTAGCGATAGGATAAAGGTTATAATTATTGTAGTGGTCATCCAGGACATGTTGTGTATCCCTACAACCTAGGGTTCTAAGCACTTTGACAAGGAATAAATGGAAGGATTCTAGGAAAAAAAGAACTAAGCAACAACAATTTTATGAGGATGAAACAAAACAAAGGCTAGAGAGAGATCTATTTTCCTTTCTTTTGGCATGTAGAAAATTCAAACATGATACGTAGTCTATTTTCTCAATGTTGGCTTTGATTTATAGTTTTGATGATGATGAAAAGGTCCATCCTTTCCAAATGGGCTTAGTTGTCATGCTTAAGAAAGAGAAAAGATAGAAGTATTTTGATTTTTCTAATGTAATAGCCGAAGGGATGCTAAAGCAATTGAGAACCTACAATACTGAATGAAAATTTAGGTACTCTTCTTTCCTGGTTCACTTAATCTTGCATCAAAATTTTTAATTTCTAGAAAGAAGTTTGTCATTATTTAGGTTCGATGTAAAGGGTTTCTACCAACCAATTTCAATTTGGACTCATGTGCTTTCAATGACATGGGATTACTATTGGTTTGTGGATAGCTTTATGAGGCTATTACTTATAGACATTTTTCCACACCCTTCAGGTTGTTTCTCTCCTGAGGTCCTGCAATGGATGAAGACCTCGTAAACCTTGGTGGATTATTTCCTAGGTGAGGATTTCACTTTTATCAGATTCCATGGTTTCATCAAGTAGCCTTTTAGGCTCCGTAAATTTGTAACAAATCTAGTTTTTTCCTTGGAGGCATGTAATCAGGAAATCATTACTGACAACATTTATTGTTGTAGGAGGTAGAAGACAGTGCTTTACCTAAATCTCCTCAACATTTCCAATAATCAGGTAACACTAGTAAAGTGGAGAACATAGAACGAGCTTACAAAAAAACTAGTGCTCTTAGGCTTGGTTCTAATTGTGACACATGGGACTACAATCAAACAAGGCACCTCCCAAATTTGAGACATGAGAATCAAGAGTATTTTGAGTCAAGGAAGAATCCAACTGAAGAAAGTCCTGAACTATACATTGATTTGGCCCACATACCATTCAATCTGCCACCATGGCTAGACGTTATGTCCAAACTATCAAGTATCAGAAGAACCTCCCAATGGGAAAATCTGTCAACATGTAATTGAAATGCCTAGGTTTTTTGGAGGTTTTGACAAGAAATGAGGTACCCTAATGCCATGTTTAGATATTTTAGGCTACATTATGAAAGGTTCGACAAGATTTATAACAAAGAGGTTGATACCAAGAATAGTAACCCTGAGACTAGTCATAATATTAAACAAGAAGAGCTTCCATGCCATGCTTCCCAACCTTAGGAATTAGACAAAAGAAAAGGGTCAAAATGAAAGGAATCACAAGTCATGTCCTTTATTAGTGCCCAAAGCAAAGGGAAAAGTTCCTATTGGTCCCCAAGGAGGTCCATTGTGGTTACCGACGGTCAGGTTTTGATGGGATTGACCACCAAAGGATCATAATTTGCTAGTTTCAATCATACAAAGAGGAGACAAGTCAAAGAACTAGGTGGACCTGATGCATCAGTTAGAGGAGAAGAAGAAGTGGAGTTTGCTCCACAAAGTTTTTCAGTCATAGTGGCCTAGGTAAGTTTTTCTCCCTATCTTCCTTCTACCTCTACATCTCTAGTTACTCCTCTACCCCCATTTATGGAAAAAGGCCCTCTATCTATGGACCCTGATCTTTAGGTCCTAAATGAACCCTTGACCATTTTCAACAATAAACCCTATCAAGTAACCCCATGCATTGAATGAGCATCATCCGCTTTGGCATCTATTGATTTTTTAATTGCCCTGACAAGGGCCCCAATTGAAAGAGTTGAAATGTCCATGTTGCCAATTAGTCCTAGTCCATTTTCTTCCAAGAAAATGTCTCTATTTCCACCCACTTCCCTTTTCACTCAAACTAGTTTTTCCCTTGCTCAATCTCCATATGCTATCTCACCATTTTCTATGATAATGCTCCCCTTTGTCTCTCCACAATCACATATAGCTGAGGTTTTTCCTTTTGTCACCCTATTTGGTCTCCCTCCATGTTCTTCTATTACCACACAAATATTTTGTAGACACCTAAATTTGATAGCCCTCATATGGTCAAATTCATTGTCACATTCCTCTATCATGCATCCCTAAGCCACATTAGTTAAATAATTTATTATTTGATTAACATTTCACTTCATCCTAATGTCCCCTAAGGTATTTAAATAATCAATCAAATACCTTACCTTATTCATCTCCAAATTAAATAAATAGACCAATTTATTTAATCTAGTCATTAGCCCATATGAATTAAATTAATTTTTAATTCATCTTCTTCCCTCTCCACATGTCACATCCTCCATAATCCTCTTTAATCTAGATTAATAAAATTGATCTATGATTAGTCTATGCACATCAATAATCATCATTAGGGTCAAATCCTCCAAAATCTCCCATGTGCCTCTAATTCATCATTATCATGCCCAATCCCACATTTGGACAACCTTAATCACCCAATTAAGCTAACCTAATCCTCATGCAATTTGTGTCATGTCCTTAGTCAACTTTTATTAAATGCTTTCTTCATTTGGAGAAGTCATCTCCACCTTCTACAAAATTTAAAATTCCTTTTATTTCCTCCATGCATCCTTTGTGGAATTTTTAATTCCACTTTATTTCTCAAACATCCTTGGAGGAATAAAAGATTAATTTAAAATTCCTCTCTCAATCCCAAGGTCAAATCTCCAAAACCAATGGATATTTTAGAAGAATTTAAAGTTCTTCCATTTTCGCATCATCCCATGATGTGGGGAGATAAGACAAGGCTCCCCTTTCCATGTCACTTGCCACATGTCCAATTGTGATGGCTTGTTAGTTCTCAACTCACCTTAGCCATTGGTCTCACACCCATGAATCAATCTTGTCCAGGTCCATTGGTTTAGAGGCACTTCCCCTAAAAGTAGTGGGATTTCCCTTATTTTACTATCCATCAAGCATTTAAGTATTCAAGCCAACTTTAGCGCTCTCATACTATCCACCATTGTTGCAGCATCTTAGGGCCACCATCTTGTATCCAATTCAGTACCCATATCCACCATTTCATTCCTCATCATTTCACCATCGTTCAAAGCTAGGTTTCAAGTCATTTTCCCAACAAAGGAGCACATAATCAAGCATCAAAAAAGGGCCAACCAACTCATCAATTCAAGCAAGGTAAAAGGTATCATTTTCTTTATAATTTTTTTGAATTTAACTTAGGATTATCATTGAGTGTTTGTTAGTGTTTTATTTTTTTGTATTCCATCTTGTTTTGAATCTTTAGAGTAGGAATTTCACTGCACACATTTTTGGCACACCCAGTGGTACCCACATCATGGCTCCTTTTCATGTTTTTTTGTTTTTTAAAATTTTGTAAGTTGGGGCTTCACACACATGGGTGAATCCACCCCCAACAAGTGAATCTACTTGACATAGAGGTAGACCTATAGTAGACACGGCTGAAATCACTCCTACCCTTCTAGAGAAAGGGCAAGCCTGCATCCACCAATCCCAAACAATTATCTTCATAGGAAAATACGCTCAAGAGACTAAAAGGGGTGAATCTAATTAAGGAAGTGGTGAACTCATCTTGAACAAAGAGGTGAATACATTCTCGCCTCTCCATCCAACAGGTGATTTTGATCTCTCCCATTACATGAACAAGTGAACTTGCATCCATAGGAAAGGAAAATTTTCTCTACACAAGGGAAAATTTGAAGTAATCCAAAATGCTAAAATTCTCGATTTGAGAATTCATTTGATTTCAATTTTGGATACTAATCCACTCATCTTCTTTTTATGATTGTGGGATTCCACTAACAATGTGTGTAGCTTGCTCCACGTTTAAACAAAGGCTGGACGTGAAATTACTAACACGTTTGTTGTACGACGATCAGTTGAAGACCCCTAGATTAGGTTTTTTTGTTACCTTTTTCATACTAATTTAGGCACACGTAGACTTAATTAGAGGTTAAATTATTATTTTTGTCATGTTTGGGAGTAGGTTCTTTACTTATGCACTCCCCTTGCACTGTACGGTGATCCTAGGTGAGTAGAAATTGCAACTCATTCTAGTCCAATTGAGTCTACCTAGGGACTACTAGTACGTGTATGCTCTCCCCTTACATTATGTGTGAGCCTAGGGACCAACAGAAATGTCTAGTATTTCCTTCCCTTAGTGGACCTACCTGGGATTTCATCACCTGGTGGACAATCTTGACCATGTGCTACTAGTGGGGTATATAAAGGGGCAAGAGCCAAAGTTGTACCCTATTCTAGTCACATCATGTCTAGTGAAGCATTAAAGCTAGGGTGATACCTATATAAGATGTACAGGGTTGTTCCAAGCTTCTAGTACCTTGTTAGGGCTCTTGATTCATGTTTTTGATAGGCTAGTGTTTGTAGTTGTGCCTCACACACCCTCGTGGTGTATCAAGGATGCAGGAGATAGCCTACTCAGCTTAGATAGAGACTCATGTTCAACTGTATCTTAGCGTAGTACAGGGGATGTGAGTCAAACTTTGAAGTTACTCACCACATACTCCTTATGTTGAGATAGAAATCCTTTTCGTGAACTATGATAGTTCCTGAGTGAGATAGTGAAGGTGAGCCTCTGACATCTATTGATGACCTTATGCTACTGAATCTCTACCTATCCACCTTCGCGAGAAATGGTGATCTAGAGAACCACCCCAGTATCATGGAGTATTAACCTTGGGGTTTCCCCTCAAGGTGGTGGGACTACATTGAGTTAGCAAACCATTATTACTAATTTTAGGCTTGTTTTGTCTAAAGTGTCTTCTTGTGATATACCAATGCTTATCGTTAGTCAAAGTCAATTCATCTCATTGCTTCTTTCTTTTGGTTCTTTTAGTCCTTTGGCATAGTCTAGGGTTTCCCTCAGTGGCGAGTTTTCTTCTCACAAGGGTGAAATTACATTGTGGATAGATGATCCTACTCTGAAAGGGATAATTCTATGTCTCAATCCAATCTAGTCATCCTTTAGGTGAACTTGCTCTTGTAAGGGGTGAATTTTCTTCTAGGTATCCCTGATAGGTGACCCCGAGTCTACCTAGTCCCTTAGAATTGGTGATCCTTTCATTCTCCTAGGCGAGTTCATGTCCAGTCCATATGATCCAAGTCTGCTTGTTCCCTAAATAGGTGATCTTGTCATCTTCCTAGGTGATTCCATGTCTGAGCCTACTAGATATCCATTCATACCATCGCTATCCATACACCCAAAGATATAGGTATTCATGTTAATCCAATAGGTGATCCCACATCTAATCTGTACTATCCCAATCTATACAACTAAGGAAATAGGAAAAGTCATTATCCTAATAGGAATTTTGTGTCTTGTTCATACATTCAAAGAAAGAGGAAATCTTGATAACTAGATAGGTGACCCTATTGCTTAGTTTGGTGATGTTGTGAAATTCATCTGTACATCAAAAGATATATGTGATCCTACTACCTAGATAGGTCATCCTGCATTACATAAAGGTGAGTGCATCATCCTTTAGATAGGTAATCCTATCACATGGAGGGTGAATCCTATTAAACACAGAGGTGAATCTACCTTTCATACAAGAAACTTGAGAGTTAGTCCTTTAGACCATTAAAATCCTATTGTTTTTTGAGTCAATTTCTGCCATCAATTTTTTTTAATCACTATCCATTTGCCCCTAATCTTTATTTTATTCCATTTTCATTTTTCAAAGGTCATTGAATCCTCAATCAAGTCGCATAGGAGCATATTAGTACATCCTTAGATTGCATATCCATCTTAAATTTTTCAATTTGAGTCCCCTAGGTATCATTTTAGAGTTTTTTTATCCAACTAGGTTAGGTAACTGGCCCTCATCCTTATCATCCACGCTTACTTTGGATTTTCATCCATCCTAAGCCAATAATTATTCATAGCCTAATCAATATATCTCCATCTTGAGATAGATTATGTGTCATAATCATCATCTTAATCACTTGATCTAATTAGAATTATCTTGCATCATCTAATTCAACTCTTGAACATAGTTTGGAGTTAATCTAATCATCTTATATAATCAATCAATCTAATCATCAATCTATTATTATCGTAGCAATCATCCAATCAACTAATGTATCATGTTGTAAATCCTTTTAGCCATCATCTAGGACATTATTTAAGTGCATCTTAGGGTGTAGTGTCATCTTAGTCATCTGGTCACTTTGCATATTCATGCCCCTTACCCGATTGCAAGCAAAGAAACTCATGGAACAACAATAGTCCCAAGGTGCTCAGCCTCAAGATCAACCCACCAATGGTGGCTCATCATAATCCAACACTAATATCCACCCCAAATATCACCTGGAGGAAAGCATGGTTAACCAACCTGAGCTCACACTTGATGAATATCTTAGCAATCCCACTAATGTACAAATAATGAATTGTATTCACAATGAGCATGGTGATAGAATCCTCGCCATGTTACTCATGAAGGATATCAAGCCACCGTTGGTGTTTGATTTATCAAAATATGTCAATATTACACCCCCTTCTCTACCATAACATATGAATCCTAGTTCATCAGTTCCACAAGTCCCCTAGGTCACGCCACAAGATACATGGTACCAACTAGGATTTGGCAATGATGTGTCTTATCAACGTCCACCTACCCATGTCCTAATTTTAGTAATGGGTGTTGCACCCAATCCTAACAATCCTCTTGGTCTTGGAAACCCATAAGGTCCTCCTAATCTTCAAGGCATGAACATCCTAAAAGGTACAACCCCTATACCATCCACACCACCTCTCCCATCAAATCAATCTAGTTAGATTTCATGGAATATGGGGGGAAATGCTTATAATCCTTTCACTGTGCCACCTCCTTCTCCTGGTTCCACAAACACCTTAAATTTACCCCACCTCTGTTTACATCCCAACAACCACCTCAAGGAAATCTCTCACACTTACATCAATCCTAGGGTAACCCACAACAGGCACCACCATCATAACCACCTCATCAACAACCACCATAGCAACCCCCATCACAACCTCGATAACATACCCAAATTCCTTCATAGCCCCCACATCACACATAAATTATTCCACAATATCAACAACCACCTCCACAGCAACAACAAGGTAATCTTTCATAACCTCCTCATCAATCACAGGTCCCTCCTCAACAAAAAACACCATCCTATAAGAAACCTCCTCAACAAAAAATCCCATCTCATCAAACACCACCTCAGCAATATCAAATCCCATCTCAACCTCCTCAACAACAACCACCATCCTACAAACAACCCCCTCAACATTCACAAATCCCAACACAATCACAATAATCTTCCCAAAAAATTCTAGGCAACCCATCCTCAAAGCATGTATTATCTGCAAACCACTATATCCAATCGCAATCCCAATTATTCTTACTACAATCCACAAAAATCCCAAAAACAATTGTCTTACACTAATCCCTCACAATCATAACAAAACACCTACTATCATCAATCTAATCCATAATAACCTCCATATGCTTCCCAACAATAAACAACTTACAATTATAGATCCAACCCATATTCCTTCCAAAAATCACCATCATATCAGTAGGCTACCTCTTCCTCATATTACCAAGCCCTACCATCACACCAACAAGCTTATGTTAACCCTCAATCCATGAATCCTAATCAATATCAACAAATCCCTTCATATCCACTTCCACAATCATATAATCAATATATTCCACCTCCAACTCCATCACCTTAGCAATATACACCATATGATTAGTCCAACTCAGTAGGTCCTTCCTCATCAACACCAGTTAATAAAGTGTGGGAATAAATAAAAGAAACACTAAAATAATTGCAAATAGGTATGTCCAAGAAGTCCTCCAAAATTGACGAGATTTTCCATTATCCATTAGATTCCTCCATTTTACTTATTCCCTTTCCTAAGCATTTCAAAATTCCTAAATTTGATAAGTATAGGGGAAGGGGAGATCTTACAAACCATTTGTAATAATTTACATACATTGTCAAGAAGTCATAGATAATGACAACTACCTTCTATGATTGTTCCCTAGGAGCCTAATAGGGCAAGCTCTAGACTAGTTGTAAACTTCTCCTTCAATCTAGGGAAGGAAATTGATAACTGAGATCTCCTAAAATATAAGCAACATGAGAGGAAAACACAAGCAAGATACCTGCAAAGGAGGTGAGCACTGGTTAGTCAGCGAAAAGCCCATCTCAATGAGAGGGACTTGGTAACCATCTTTATTGTGAATGCCCATCCTAAACTAGCCCATAACCTATGCCTCCATTGTGTTACCACCTTTACATAGGTCATTGAGAAGGGAACTACTATCGAGAGGGCCCTTATTGCTAAAGGTAAAATCAAAATCTTTAACCTAGATAAAGATAAATCATCTAGAGATAAATCCTGCTATTGAAACAAGAACAAAAATATTGTCAATGATGGCGTCACTGACACCAAACACATTCAAGTAGCTAACACCTCACAAAGATTGCAATACATCCCCAATCAACAATTAGTTTCTAACGTCATATCTCTACCACATGATGCACTTCATCCTCCCCAACAGTCCAATCAATACAATCAAGGGCATAAGAAGCACTCATTCACTCCTTTGGGAGAATGCTTGGATAATATTTTCAAGAGGTTGTTGCAAGCAAATTATTCAATCTCTTATCCTAAGAAAAATCCTTTTGATGAGTCAAAGCCCAAACTCGCCTGGTATAGTGAACATGAGTATTGTGATTTTCACAACATTAAAGGTCACTCCACTAATAAATGTTAGGGACTTAAAACTTATATCCAAGATCTTATAGATTGAGGTGATATTGTGGTGGATGCAAATCAGGCTACATCATCTAATGCTCAATTACAGATATATCAAAATGTCATCCCTAAGCACAATCAGGGTGTCACTACCTCAAATGCTAATCTTGAGTCTAGAAATAATAGCCAAAATAACAACACAAATAACATCAGTTATAAATTTGTTCCCTATAATTATGGGGAGCCACACGTATCTATCATTCATGTCAAAGGAAAAGACCCTCAATGTGTTGTTACTACATTTTGTACCTGCATATTAGTTTTTGGGGCTTCCACTTCATCTCAGCCCACTCTTGTGAGCTCACAATACAATATACTTAACCATACTAGTAAAACTCCAGCCCAAATATCCATTTTGTATTTGCTTAAGTCTTCCCCAATCCACCAATAAATCCTTACAAAATCTCTTCAAGATACGCATATTCCAAACGACATAGATCCTACCTAGTTTCAAGCTCTAGTAGGACATTTATCCACCACCTATCAGTTGGGATTTAGCCAGAATGATATATTAGGGGAAATTTACTCAAAAAATGGGCCTCCTAAAGATGACATCATTAGCTTTTTAAGTTATCAAAAATCAAGTAAAAGATGACATCAACCTGTACTATGACATCATCCAAAATAAAAATAAAATTAATTATTTTATAAAATAAAACTTTCTAAATCTTATGAATTAACTCATGATGGTTAATTTAACTCTACATATCCTATTTTATCTCATTCATCTTTCTAAATATAAAATATTACTTTTGTTTTTTAGATTTATATTCTTAAGTTCTATTAAGTTCTATTATAGAATTTTTTTATATTTTCAAAAAAATATTTTTATTCTTGAAGAAAAAAATATAATTTTTTTTTTAAAAGACATTAAAAAGTCATAAAAATCATTTATGAAGTGCTACAAAAATAAAAAAATTCATCCACCCACACTTGTTGCATGTTGTAGCTCTCCCAAAATCAACTCTTATATTTCCTTGTACTTTTTTTGTATTTTGCAAAGATCAAACAGGTGTTGCAAGGTTGGATGACGTAGAGCTTAGTCTTAATCTACCTACATTTTGATTAAATTTCAAGGTGGTGTATGATGTTGTGCAATTGCTTAGGGAAATAAATTATTGTGGGTTTTATATCAAATTAGATTGAGGGTCAATATCCATTGAAGGGTTTATAAATTGTGCAGTGGACATGGAAAGAATTTTGGGCAAATCTTTTATAGTGGCAAGCAAGGTTTTTTCCATAGCTCCTTCAATTTAATGGTCCAACTATATATACTGGATTTTATTCGTGGGTTGTTCTTGAAAGCTCCAGAGATTTTAGGCATGAAATTTAGTTCACTTTATTTTTTTATTAGATGATTCAGAGCTTGTTTGATGAATATTTATGGTGGTTTTAGGGTTATATGTTGTTAGGACACTTACTTTGCTAGTTGTGTAGAAGATTTGATGTTACAAGGGAAGGGTTTTCACTAATTTCTTTGTTTTCCCTTCTTTGGGTTGCATTATTTTATTTTGTTCATTTTTATCTTCATGGTTTTAGTCCTTTGAAAGCATTTCTACACACTCAATTGATTGAGTTGTGGTCATGAGTTAAGCTCAAGTGGAGTTTTTGTTAATTTATTTTTATAGTGGGAAAGTGTATAGATATTTGTTGTATTCTTTATAATATTGTGGTCAAGGCCAAGCTTAAATTTACAAGGAAAGAATATATGCAATAACTTTCCAATTTCTTTTCTTGCTTATGGTTTCACGAATCAGTAAAGTTAACCATATTATGATTGCCATATTGTGTAATACAAAGTGGTCCTTTACTTTTTTTCTTTTTGTCAAAAATATTTGGTCATTCCAAGCATTGAAATATATTGATAATGTACATATTGTGGTTGTATTTTCTATTTGTATGGTTTAGTGTTATTTTTGCTCTATTCAGCAGTGGTCTTTCGGACTATTTTTATTTGTAGTCTTTGACTGCTTCTTCATTTTATAACTTGGACTCTGTATGGTAGATAGAAATATATTGATAATGTACATACTCTAGCTGTATATTTTTTTTGTATGTTTTAGTGTTATTGTTTCTCTCAACAACAGTCTTTTGGACTATTTTAATTTGCAGCTTCTTCATTTTGTAACTTGCATTTTTCAATACAAAAAAATAGATCTTGTCATTCCAATTGTCCCAATCATGCTTGTTATTTCAAATGATCTCAATTTAAATTTAAATTTTCTTTATTCAATACATTATATATAAATCATATTTTTCAATGGTGACAATTAATTGCACATATTTATATAAAGCTACAACTTCTATTTCTTATTTTAAGATTTTTCTTTTTTATTTATTTAATTGTGTTTTCTTAATTCAATTTTTTAGGAATAAATGGAACTTAGAAGACCTTCAAGTGACTTGAAATCCATTGTGATTTACAACACAAAATATGATGAGAGAAATTGGATTCCAATGACCTTATCTATCAACTCCATGGTTACGATGAGGCCTTTACAAATTGGAAAACATAAGGTTAAAAAAAAAAATTGATGTCAAATATCTCATTGGAAAGGAATGATCAAAGAGTTAAAAACAAATCTAGGTGGTAAAAAGGTATCAAAGATTAAAATTGCACATGTTTATTACAAGAAAGAGATGTTGAAAGAATCAATTGCAGAAAAAATAGACTTCTTTTGATTTGGCTCTAATTGTGAGTAAGAAATATTTTTGTACTAAAGTGAGAACTCCTTATAAATTGTTTATTCTAGTGCGATGCCATTTTTTATATTAAACAATTTTTTTACTACTAATGAACATTTCATTCTTATAGGCTTGTATATTTCAAATTGGGAGGAGTGGGAACCTATTGAGTCAATTACAAGTACCTTCCAAGCAATTCATTTTGAAGTTGGAGAAATTATTTATGCTAGCAAGGACTCTGCATGGTTGATCAAACAAGGGATATGGTTTTATAAATATACATATATCCTTCCAAGAACCGGTGTAACATATGGAAAACTTGAAGGGGTGATCCCACAATAGTGGTTTACAATTTTTGGCCAAACTGGACACTAAATTTTTTTTTTTTCATTAAAACTTCACTTTCATGCACCTATAGTGGCTAAACCGTGAGGAATTTAAATATGATGCAAACTAGAGTTTCATGAAATTTTTTTTGTAGATTCTAAATATATTTTTTTCAAAATTTTTGGAATCAAATTGCACTTCTTTTTCCATAACCCTCAAAAACTATTTTTCTTCAGAAAATATCATTTTTAAAAAGTGACGCTCACTGTATAATAGATAATTCTTTTTCCATGAAGGATAAAATTATAATTCTTTTGAATTTATATTTCTAACTTCGATGTCTAGTGCTTCCACTGGTCAGATAGTTTTTTATTGAATATTTTTTCTTTAATCAAGTTTCAAAGTCAACCTAATTACAATTCAGACATAGCACAGTAGTATAACATGTAACATTTTTTGTATGTATCGAAATTCAAATTTTTTTTTTGTTGGATCAAGGACTTCAATATCTGGTGCACTCATATTTTATTTTTTTTAAATGACAATCTTCTATTTTTCCACATGTGCAGAACAAAGAGTTTGATTTTCAGTGAAAAACCTACATTCACAAGAAATAAAAACTAAATATAATAAAAAAATTAAATTTATTTAAAATTATACCTTTTAAGAAGCTTATAATAAGGAATAGATACTTACAAAAAATAAATTTTAAATTAATTCATTTGATTTCTCATAAGGTAAATCAAAAGTTGTTTTTAATCTACATTTTGATAGGTGTAAAGGAGACTCTGTTATAGTTATGGTTTAAAACTAACAGGGTTCTATCCAAGGGGGTTTGATCTAAGATAGTTTGATAAAACCATATTCAATTGGAATGCTTGAACTAAAACTCTTAAAGGCTTAAATCCTTATATTTTCTAAAAATATGTGATTTCAACAAAAAATAAAATCTCCCAAAAATTGTAAACCAACTTTGTGGGATCACCGGAAGAGATTCCATTACCAATGTTTAATTCACTTGGATGGCCAAATATAGATCCTTCGACCATAGCTTCTTATTGCTACAAGAATTTTGAAGAAGTGTAAACAGGTATGAAGTTAAAAGGAGGAAATCATGTCCAGATTAGTGCATTCATGCCAATCAACATTTCTTGTCATATGTTCAAAACTGAGTCATCCATTCAGAGAAGTAAAAAAACATATAGTATTCAATCATCTTTGGATAGATTTCTCAAGTCTTTATTTTGTTTTGAGTGGGATAAAATAGTAGACTATGAAAATGGTGAAGAAATAGAATGTAGATTGTCTCATGACACAATTTCCTTCAGGTAAATTTTTGTGTTTATTTTTTGGTAATTCTATTACTTATGATGTTTAATAGTTTCTATATAAAAATAGTTACATAGTTTAATATATTACTCAGGTATTGGATTTCAAGAAAAAATTTATACATGAGATTCCAATTTTGAAGGTGGAGACATGTTCACCAATTGGGACAATGGACATGGATTCCAAATGACCAAGATTAATATGATCGAACCCATTCCCCAAAAGTATCATTTGATATTTTGATGAATAAAACTCCTTTTAGATCTTTATCAATGGAAGAAAATTGAACATTGTTTGAAATAAGAAAATATTTGGAAATGGATGAAGAGCTCGGCGATTTCATATTTTTGCATAATGGAAATAAGGTAGATTGGTTTTTTGTCATTATATATCTGGTTTTTTCAGTATTTTATTTCTTCATTGTGATGTATATGAATATAAATTTTGTTAAATTTGAAGTACAAGGAACTAAAATCATTATTTTCTTCTAAATTTTTAGGTTTGCAAGCATCGAGAAAATATTATTCTTTGCAAGGATTGTCTTCCTCCTGCAACATTAGAAATCAAAGAAAATTAAGAATAATTTCATGAAAGATTCACTATTAGACCTTTTAAATTTCTTTAGGATTTGAGTATTTCATAGTTTTAGTCTTATCAAGTCAAAGCATTCACTAATCCATTCCCCAAAAGTATCATTTGATATTTTGATGAATAAAACTCTTTTTAGATCTTTATCAATGGAAGAAAATTGAACATTGTTTGAAATAAGAAAATATTTGGAAATGGATGAAGAGCTCAGCGATTTCATATTTTTGCATAATGGAAATAAGGTAGATTGGTTTTTTGTCATTATATATCTGGTTTTTTCAGTATTTTATTTCTTCATTGTGATGTATATGAATATAAATTTTGTTAAATTTGAAGTACAAGGAACTAAAATCATTATTTTCTTCTAAATTTTTAGGTTGGCAAGCATCGAGAAAATATTATTCTTTGCAAGGATTGTCTTCCTCCTGTAACATTTGAAATCAAAGAAAATTAAGAATAATTTCATGAAAGATTCACTATTAGACCTTATAAATTTCTTTACGATTTGAGTATTTCATAGTTTTAGTCTTATCAAGTCAAAGCATTCACTAATCATCATTCCACTGTAAATGAATTGATCTATACATGTGATGTGAAGCATCCAATATTTATAAAACACTATGTAATCATACATTTATTTCCATATAATATAGTATCAAGGTTTTTCTTCATCATTTCTCAATGAGAAAGTTTGAATTTTTCCATTATATGTACTATGGTGATATTGAACTTTAATATATTTATAGTGGCTTGCCACTTTTGCAAAAAAAAATTAAAAAAATCATAGCATTGAATACATAAGTTTAAATCAATACATTTCATTATCATTATTGTTCTTGTTATAGTATTGTACACTAATAACATTTTGTTGTAAAAAAACACAAAATGGTTTAAATGGTTTTAGTGGTAGCTTCAAACTCAATATTATTTTTCACTGCAATTAAAACACAACTCAAAAAAATTTCACTGTAATTAAAGCACAACTCATTTATTTTTGCTTTAATGTTTTCACAATCCTGAAGGGAAAAATTTAGAGGTATTTCTACTGATAGTGTTTTAGGTCAACATAAGCAAAGTGAGAATTTGCAGAGAAGCATTAGGTACATTAGGTGAATCATCCTTGTGAAGATGCTTACTTATACTATCATTGTCAGAAAATATGCCATTTTTAGAATCTTTCATCTACACAAGAGACATTTTATTTTCCACCAAAGCAATGTTTCTTTTGGCTACATTATCTAACATCAAAAATTCTATCTCAGCTTGAATATTCTCTTTCTATTGTTCTTATGTATTGGTGTTAGCAATGCAAGTGACTTATGACATAGGTTGCAATCTTTCTATGTAACGGGTATGTGCAGGATCATCATGGAAAAAATAGGCCCTTAAGTGGCAAAAAATTCAAAAAAATCAGAGTTAGGAAACTTGACGTAAAAATTTGAATAACTTATCTATATTATTTCAAAAATATGTAAGAATAGAATCTATAGCAAATTGAATGTAGTTTCTAAACTACTAGGTTTGTTTAAAAAATACTCTATTTTGTGAAATTTTGAAATTTCAATGCAGTGGTACTTAAATTTTAGGGAAAAAATAATAAGTAGGTGTTTGTTTGACCACCCTAACAACAATAAAATGATAATATTTTAGATATAAGTAGAGGACTCATGCCGTAATGTGATGCATATTTGTTTGTAATTTTTTTCAAGTAAATAATTAATTATGAATTTTTTATTACAAATTTTTAAAAATATAAAAAACTTGTATGTCTGTCCACCTTAACTTGGTCAAAACTTCATGACATTCAATTTTTCTCTTTCTAATCCTATAGGATGTTAAACATAGAATGTGACACATGTTTTTGATTCAAAAATTGTGATACCATTTGAAAGCTATAGATGTTTTTCAATCAACCTATCAATTAGGACTGTAGTCATAATTTAAATAGAAAATGAATAATAATTACTTATTAAATTCAAAGTAAAGCATAATTTATATCAATGGAAATCTAAGAATCTCCTTTAAAAACCCTTTTCGTTTCATCAATTTTGGGTAAAAATATAGTCGTTAGCCACATACCCATCATATTGCCACTTTTTGGCCCATCATGATCTTGCACATACCCTAACATCACATAGAGGGAGGGAATTTTGTTTGGTATTTTGACCAAAGATGATAGAAATGAGGATATTTTTCCAACCTTCTACTAAAACTAATAGTTATGGTGTAGCAATTTCTTGCAATTATAAAGAAAGTGGATAAAGAAAATGTGATTGCAATAACATTAAGTAGTTTGCTACCTAGTTTCAAGACCTTTGTAACCACTTAGAATGTTACTATTAGAGATTCAACCATTGATGCTATGAAAGACCTGTGAAATGTCCTTAGAAGCCCATACATATTTTTATGTTGACTATCCTTTATTGACATATGTCTTGACACTCTATGGTATTTGAATCCTATAGGTTGCTGCTCTCATGGTGATGGTGTTTGGATTTCTTTTTTATCTTCTTACCACTATCTTACTCTAAATTCACTGTCCCATCATTGCCTAGGGTATTAGAGAAATTTTGTCTCTATTCACTACTTCACTGTCAAATAGTCTTGTATGACTATCAAATAGTTTTGTATGACTAGACCAAACTTGTTTTGTATCACAATGGCAATAGAATATGTTTATTTAGCAAAACCCTAAAACCTAATAGATGTTTTCAATTATTTTTACTATTCTCACAGTCCTAGAGTTTTTTTAAACTCTTTGATCCATAATTTAGTTAAATCTACTGATTCAAACCTCCCTTATCTAAAACTCCTTGAGTGCATTGAGGAAGAGAGTCATTGTAGTCTTTGACTTTCTTTACATTGCATGTCCTAATTTGACTCCTAGATTCTTTTAACTACTGTCAACTACCTCCTTGATAGGTAGGTGGTTTTCAACCGTCATAATATCTCAAAAAAATACTCTAAAGATATCTTAAACCTTCTACACAATGATAGGGCATGTGACCCTAATGAGTTTTTGTGCAAGAGAACCTTGGGATTTCATGCCTCCATGAGGAAATTTCATTAAATTATTCTTTAACATCTTGTATTTGATGTAATAAGTTCAATTAAGACAATTTTATATGTTTTTGAGTTAGTATTAGGTTGTTAGGTGGTCTATGAAGTCATAATGCAAAACTTGCTACATTGTTATCAAAATTGTCAAAGTTGCTATGACAACTTTTTGAAAATGTTGTAAAAGGTAGTTGTGGGTCAATTTATGGTGAAAAAATAACTATAGGGGCATAAATAAAACTTGTAAGCATGAATTCCAAGGCGGGGAAGAGTTGGAATGAAAAAAACAACAAATTTGCATGCTCAAAACTATGTTTTTCTTATAGTTTTGATTGTTCTTTCATTTGGTACGACCTTGTACTATATAGTATGATCATTAAAGTTATTGGAAAAGTTGAATAACGTTATTATCTTTCTATTTATTTTTGTTTAAGTGAATTTCATCATGTTTTACAAAAGTTATGATCAAATTAGTGTTGTCACTTCCAGAATTTCACTATAATAGTCAAAATGTTTTGCTTAGTACGGCCTGGTATGGTAAAATACATGTTTGAAAATAATTGTAAAATATGAATAAATGAATCTAGTTTCATTTTATTTTTGTTTGGTTCATTTTCATCAAGTTTTGAATGAGTTATGCTTATTTTATGAACTGCAATTTTCTAGATTCCTTTGTAACAGTCACATAGCAACATTTTGTATGGTTTTGTATGGATGAGGGTATGTGCAGGATCATCATGGAAAAAATAGGCCCTTAAGTGGCAAAAAATTCAAAAAAAATAGAGTTAGGCAACTTGACGTAAAAATTTGAATAACTTATCTATCTTATTTAAAAAATATGTAAGAATAGAATCTGTAGCAAATTGAATGTAGTTTCTAAACTACTAGGTTTGTTTAAAAGAAAATAAAATCTATTTGGTGAAAATTTGAAATTTCAATGGAGTGGTACTTAAATTTTAGGGAAAAATAAGAAGTAGGTGTCTGTCTAACCACCCTAACTAGAATAAAATGATAATATTTTTTTATAAGATTTTAGATATAAGTAGAGGACTCATGCCCCAATTTGATGCATATTTTTTTGTAATTTTTTTCCAAGTAAATAAGTAATTATGATTTTTTTATTACAACATTTTAAAAAATATAAAAAACTAGTATGTCTGACCACATTAACTTGGTCAAAAATTCATGAAATTCAATTTTTATTTTTTTAATCCTATAGTATGTGAAGCATAGAATGCGATGCATGTTTTGGATTAAAAAAATGTGATATTGTTTGAAAGCTATAGATGTTTTTCAGTCAGCTTATCAATAGGACTTTAGTTGTAATTTGAATAAAAAATGAATAATAATTAATTATTAAATTCAAAGTAAAATATAATTTATATCGGTGGAAAGCTGAGAATCTCCTTTAAAAACCTTTTTTGTTTCATCAATTTTGGGTAAAAAATAGTCTTCAGCCACATACCCATCATATTGCCACTTTTTGGCCCATCATGATCCTACACATACCTATGAACCGTACTTTGAAACTTACATGGCTAGATAGAGGAGAGAGTTAGCTTTAATTTGGAAGTGGTTATAGGTCGATTCATTAAATTTTAAGGAAGATATACCAATTTTGGTATAAACTGCCATAACCCTGTCCTAGGGTAACCTAAGAGCAATAAAACTTCATATCTTACATTTTAACAAATGGGTTCTCCTAATTTTGGGTTTGTAAGACTATTTTAAAGTGTTCTTTATAGTTCTCCAAGTGGTTGGTGTTGGTGAAGAGTTTTGGGAAAAATATTTGATGCCCTAGGCTGAAATCGGTGTTTTTGGAGCAAGAACCTAGAGGTAAGGGTTTTGTAAAAACCATAAGAAGAACCTTGGGAAATGAATCTTTAAGTAGGTTCAGACCTATTGAAATATGTATGACTCATTTTTGATGGTTGATAGGCATTAGAAGTATGATAACCAATAAGCACCCTCCCTTGGCATAGTAAAAGTTGCCTAAACTGTGATTTTGTGTTTTAACAGTTTTGTGCTCATAATCATTGTATGAAAGGATGTGATATAGTTACTTATGTCTAATTTATTGTTTTGAAATGAGTATTTAAAGTTTGGAAAAAAAATTTAAGAGTTTTGAAGAGATATTGAAGCCTAGTGCATGGATGTTTGAAGAAAGTTGTAACCTTGTTGCTTGGATGAATAGATTGTAAAGTTTATATTTAGTTTTCTAATTAGGAAGAATGATGAGATTGACATTGGTTAAGTATCAAGTGTTGGACCTCTGACTTTGTATACAATCAAAAGCATTTGGTTGAGTTGTGGCCTCATTGACGAGGTAAAGCATTGACATTGCCTCTAAACTTGAAGAACCTATTTTATGAACCTGACATTGGTGTGTCTTGCCTATTATAGCTGACATGCATATGGAAAGAAATCATCTATGTATAGAGGAGGTGCCTAAAAGAAAACTCAATTCAAGTTCTAAACAAAGCAAAAATCCAAAATAGTAGGTCATGGAAGAATAAAAATAATAAAATGCTAAAAGTGCAACAAATTTTGATTTTTCCAACATAATTATGTGCTTTGGATTCAGTAGGGTGTCTTTGAAAATCAAAAAAGTAGTGATCCTAATTCATTCCTTTTAGCAAATTCCCTATCAATCTTTGTCAAGAGTGACTCAATTATAAAGAATTTTCATCAGATATTAGTAGCAAATTTAGTTTGGGAATTTCCATTATATTAGGAGTGAATTTTATTATTGAAGAGGTATTTTATTGTGACTTACAACAGTATTCATTAAACATTTAAACTTCTACAGTAGTGTTTATCATCAAAAAGCACCTGAGATCAGTAGGATTTTGTCATCATTTAAACCAAGTTTTCAAAAATATGACAACAGTCTTTCAAACATGTATAACAACTGTGTGCAATGTCTTTGTTTTCAACCATACATCTATAAGGTTAAAACATTTGCAATAAGCATATTTTTAGTGGCAGTAACCCATTAAAGGGTACAGACATCCATTAAAGATTATATTATTCTCTTCTTCTTCTCTTTCATCTTGCATTGACTTCTCTTACAAAACCATCAATACTATTCATACCTGTAAGTTTTTTTCTTTTGGTTAAGTCTATAAAGCATGTGCCTATAGAACTGGTGACTCATTTGGATCAATGGGTTAGATAGTACTAATCCTCCACCATGTTGAGTAGACCTATGATAAGCAATCCTTGCTAGCTTATGAGACTTCTTCATTTCCTGTGTATTCCAAATGCTCAAGCTTCCATACTCTTTAGCAAACCAAGGACCATGTGCATAGAGAATGTGTTGAAAAACATCAAGGGAAAAGAAAGTAATTAGAACCTAATACAAATTACACTAGATTATTTATATACAAAATATAATAAATTAAAAAATCATATGAATTCTTACCATGTAATGAGTGATTTCAATTTCTCCACATGCTAGAAGAAAATCCTTTGTAAACTTTGTTACAACTTCAATAAATTGTGTATCATCACCTTCAATGAATCTTTCCTTGTTCATCAAAGGGGAAAAAGATGATAATGAACTCAATGCCTTTATTTTACTTAGTTGAGAGGAACCTTTTTCATTTCGATCATCCTCTACATTGATCAAATCCTTATATATTTCCCATTGACCCCTTCTACTTTTTTGGTAGTCTAAATTTTTAATAAAATGTCGAGCCTTATCAGGTCCCATTGATGGCTTCAATGGAACATTACCACGAGGCCCTGAAAATTTCATATCTTTTTCAATATGAACATTACCTCCATGCAGCCTTGCATCTGACAATACCCATTCAATTGATTTAATGGATTTTTCTACCTCCTCTTTTGGTTTTTTGTTCCATGCAAATAATATTGATAAATAAACAAGTTTATCAATTATTCTTACAAAAACATGAAGAGTTCATACATGTACTCTTTTGAGTGGAATTTGTAGAATTGTCTGTAAATTTGGATCAACTTCATCTCTATTAGGGTGTAATCCTTGGTCACAACTTAATATACCTTTCCAAAATCTTCCATTTAATTCTTTTGACTTGACTCAAGAATGAATACAATAAATGCAACTATGCTTTGCATTTGCTCCATGAATGATATTATACATGCATTTCAATGTTTTCAAATCAGTAGCCATATTTCATTCAACATTATATGATCCATACCCATCAACATACAATTTATCTCTCATCAATATGAGAGGAAATCATGGATGGTATCTCAGTTTTCTTAAAAACCTATTTTAGATCTTCATAACATTCCTTATTTACTCTAAATAGGCCAAGCCACCAAATGTGATTCTTTGATTGTATAGGAAAATATGTTTCATCAGTAACACAAATATTTGGATTTAATGCTCTATTCATTAGGGTAATTGACACCCTTTCATACTTGACATTGTTTATCAATTCCATCTCATCTAAATTTTGGACAAATACAAGTTCTCCATTTTCCCTCTCCACTGAAATATCATAATACCTTACTATAGCTTGTAAAAAAAATTCAGCTTCAAACCAAACATTGTTTGTTGGATTTAAAGTAATTAAGACTTCCCTTCCAATATGTGTTTGTCATTTCCTTTGAGAATTATCCTTTGATTCTTGGATGTGAAACATATTTCCAACAAAATCTTGAACTTCTTTGTTCCTATTCGACCTTTCCACTCTAACATGAGATGGGTGAGGCCAAAATACCTTTGTGATCCAAGCATTTAATATTCTAGTCTGTAATGCCTTAAAATTTCTTCATTCCCCTCCTACTAATTCCTTCATTGTCACATGCTCCTTGCACATCATTAGCATTAATTGAACATGATAAATATTTTATTATCTCATCAACCAAATCTTTTCTTAATGTAGCACATTGAGGTTGATGAAGCATTGCCAATGTCTCATCTTTTTTAAATAAACTCTTCATAAGTGAGGCTAAGTTATGGCTTCTATTTACAGTTCTCTCAATTTTTTTAGAATCAATTATACTTTTCATAGCTTGAACTGTCTTTTTGAAACCACCACCTGAAGATAGTAGAGACAAAATATTATTTAACTTTTTGATTCTCATCCTTCCTCCTAGAGGAGTTATCTTCATTTTTCTAATATTTTTAATGAGAGCTTCAACTTTGAACTTCAAATCCTTATTCTCCTTCTCCAATAATGAGATTTCTTGAACCATTGTATTTCAAAGTTTCCAATGTTCAATAGACTTATGTTCTAACCTCTTGTTCACTTCAACTAAAATAGAGACTGTATTATCCATTTCATGCATCTTATTTTCTACAAAAAAAAAAATTCTCATTTTTTTCTCTGTTTCCTTCAAGCCTCTTGCAATACCCTAACAATCCACTTTCCCCATTGCATACAAATTTCATAATCCTAGTAATAGTATCAAACTTAGGATAATCATTATTTTTAGGATCAAGAGGATACATATTTCCCTTAGCCCATATATCTATATGCTTTTTTCCCAATATTCTCAAATTGTTTACATGTATATTATAATTCTTCACTATATTTTGTTTATGATATGTCTGCATTTCTTCATCCAACTCCACACACAACATATATGAATTCTTTTTCATTTTTCACTTCTTTAAAATTGTATCTGCCTATTATACAACAAAAAATATTTCAATCATTCTATGACATATCATATGGAGATTATTCTAAATAAGTTGTATTAAAATTATTTTGAAAAATATTGAATAAGTTGTAATGAAATTATTCAAAATACTCTTAAAAGTTCAAATGAAATAATTATTAAAATGAAAAGAAAAATCTTGCTCACCTTTTTGTTTTCTAATTTGTTTGTACTTTATCCAAATAATTAGAACAAGATTGTTTTGAAAGTTTAAATAAATGGATATTGTAAATTCAACCTCAAAATTTTCTCTCCACTTATTTAAATTTTATATAATTCAAAAATTTCATCGTAAATCTAAGTATATTTAAAAATAGTATATTTATATTTAAAAAAATATATCTAAATATGGTACAAATTATTCCCTCCACAATTTGACACCAAATTTTTCCCTCAATTTTTTCTCTCCACTTATTTAAATTTTATATAGTTCAAAAACTTCATCAGAAATCTAAGTATATTTAAAGCTAGTATATTTATATATTAAAAAATATATCTAAATATGGTACAAATTATTCTCTCCACAATTTGACATCAAATTTTTCCCTCAAATTTTTCTCTCCATTTATTTAAATTTTATATAGTTCAAAAACTTCATCATAAATCTAAGTATATTTAAAACTAGTATATTTATATTTTAAAAAACATATTTAAATATGGTACAAATTCTTCCATCCACAATTCAACATCAAATTTTTCCCTCAATTTTTTCTCTCCATTTATTTAAATTTTATATAGTTTAAAAACTTCATCATAAATCTAAGTATATTTAAAACTAGCATATTTATATTTTAAAAAATATATCTAAATATGGCAAAGACACCTTCCCAAGTTTTTTCCATGCTTTTTTTTTTCCTTAGATTTTCTAATTTTTATTTTTATTTTTCGCGCTTTCAAATATTTTTTCCATTAGTTTCATTTTTTTTAATTTTCTCCAGATTTTTGCTTCAACTATTTCTAATTTCTTTTTTGGTTCTTATTTTTTCTAATTTTGTTTTTGGTTTTCTATTTTTATTTTTTTCTATATATTTACACAAACAAAATGAGTGCTCTCATCTCCACCTATAGAATGCCTATCGACATAATTATTAAACTTTTTATAAACATATTTAAAATAATAAATCTATATCTATAATATGAAATTTGATTTAATATATAAAATTTATATAAAATAAAATATTAAGTATAAAATAAAATAGACTTTACCACTATTTACATTGAGAGGCGCTCTACAATCTTCGTGTAAATATATAGCAAAAATAAAATAAAATAAAAATAAAAGAAATTAAAAATTGTTCTCACAAAAACTATGAACCAAATAAATTGGAATAAATTAACAAAACCAAAAAAAAATTTGGAAACTGTTGGAAGGAGAAAAAATTAGAGAAAATCGTGAAACTATAGGAAAAATAATTGGAAAAATTAAAAATTAAAAACCAAAAAAAAATGGCAAAGGAAAGAAAATGAGAAAATCAAAGAGACTATGGAAAAAAAGGATATCCCTCAACATACTTTTTTAAATATAAATATACTATTATAAAACCTATAAACATGTTTATTTAAATAAAGTACATAACATAAAAAATTTAAATTTATAAAATCATATATATATAAAATAAAATACTAAGTAAAAAATAAAATATCTAAAGTTACTTTTACTTTGCCACTTTTTAAATAAAAAATAATAATCAAGAAAAGAAAATGAAATTGACTTTTTTAATAAATTATAATAGAAATATAAGTTACCAAACTTGAGTTCAAGAGTTTTTAAATAAAAAATAAATAATGAAGAAAGTGAACTTGACTTTTTTAATAAATTATAATAGAAATATATGTTACCACTTTTAAAAAATCATGGACTTCAATTTTTAAGGAATTATAATAGAAACATGTGTCCCCACTTAACTCATGTAGTTAATTAATTTATATTTTTTATATTTAAATAATTTGTATTATATGAGATAATTTTTCTTTTTTAGAGTTCCTTAGGAGGCCCATTTTTTATGTAAATTTCCCCTAATGTGTCACCAATCGATTCATCCCATAACCATGTCCTACAGATTGAGGTTATTGTTACCTACCATAAGGTGAAATGGGTCTTGGTAGATAATGGCTTTTCCCTCAATCTATGTGCATTAAAGTTCATAAAATAGGTAGGATATACTCATGTTGACCTAGATAAATAGACCATTACAATAAAGGTATATGATAATGTAGAAAGCAACCCAGAAGGTATTATTTGTCTTCCTATTCAGATTGGCTCCATTGTGCAATACACCACATGCCACATCCTTGATCTAGATTTTCCATACAACCTTCTGCTTGGTTGACCATGGATCCATGCCATGCAGGCCATCCCATCCACCTATCACGATCTCCTAAAGTTCCCATACAATGGGGTCAAAGTAACCATCCATGTAGATCCTCTACCTTTTGAGTACTATCATGCTCTAGAAGCTTAATTCCCCCACCCCTGATATTGTCCAAGAGTAGAAGTGAGGGATCCTTAGGCATCATCTTCCAATCCATCCTTCAATTCATCATCCAACATTTCATCCACTCAATCCACTACATCTGGATCCACTGTTACCAAGTTCTAGATCATTGACAAAGGCTGTGGAGAATATGAGATGTGTATATCCCTTAATGTGACCACCATGTCTCCATCTCCTCGCACCTACAACCAACCTTTAGTATAAGAACATGGGTTCTACCACCTTCCAATCACTAGGAACACAACAATCTCTGACAGATGAGGACATTAGTCAATGGGTTTACATAGAAGAACTTAAGCACTCACATCATCTCATTGAATACTTCCAAAAGGCTTATCGTATGCATCAAAGTTAGCAAAAAACTATCAAGGGGGAGGACTTGGTGTAGAGGAACATGCAATATTACAACCCATTGATACACTTGTGTGACCTAAAAATGTGGGCTTAGACTATGACAAAAAGAAAAAGGGTCCCACACCATCCACTAGCACCTCAAACAATGTCAACTCAAATAACAACTTCCTTGAAGACATACTTGAAGAAGAAGCCATCATACTCTCATACGATGATGTTAACCTCCCTTCCCTCTTTGATTCCACATTCATCTTTTCCATCAGCCTTTCCCTCCATCACCCCAACCTCATTCATTGGGACCTATGAGGGAGCATACCTATAGAAATATTTCCTTTAGAGGACGCTTATGTACATATCATGGGATTGGGTGAAGATGAACACCAAATTGCAAAAGAAAAAAGAAACAAAGAAAAAAGAGTCACCTAGGGAAAACCTCCCCAAGGAACTTTTTGACTCATCAAAAGTAAAAATAAAGGGTGTATCTGATAGTGAAAACCTTAATGACGCATTGGAGGATGGCGATGTTCATATTCCCCTTGTTGGAGCTCATTTATCTAAACTATCTTCCATTCTAATCAAGGAGACACAAGAAGTTAATCTGGAAATAGAGGAAGAGCCCAAAATCACCTATGTGGCCAAGCCATTGTTAGAGGAAGAGTATCCCATTATCATCAATCTACTAAAGGAAAGGATCATTAACTTTGCATGGTCCTATTTAGATATGTCAGGATTGGATCCTAGATTGGTTGTACACCATCTTGATGTTCATTCATATGTAGAACTAGTTAAATAGAAGCTCGGAAAATTGCATCCTCAAGTGGCCCTACTTGTCAAGAAAGAAATGGAAAAAAATTTAGATGCTAGATTCATCAGACCTATTCATTATTCTAATTGGATAGCCAATATAGTTCCTATGGCTAAACTAAATGGGAACATTAGAATCTATATAGAATTTCACAATCTTAATAAAGCTTTCCTAAAGGATGATTTCCCACTCCCTAACATTTACATGTTGGTAGATCTTATAGTAGGACATGCTATGCTATCTATCATGGATGGATTTTCTAGCTATAATCAAATCAAAATTACACCTGAAGATTAGCATAAGACTACTTTAACCACCTCTTGGGGCACTTTTTGTTACAATGTCATTCCCTTTGGTCTCAAGAATGTGGGAGAAACTTACCAATGTGTAATGAATTTCATCTTCGATGACCTCATCCATATCATAACATAAGATTATGTTGATGATCTACTAGGGAAATCCAAGACAAGAGAGGATCATCCAAGGATCCTGAAGAAAATATTTGAGTAGTTGGAACAATACCAGCTACACTTGAATCCAAAAAAGTGTGTGTTTGGTGTGGCATTTGGAAAATTATTAGGCTTCATTGTATCTAGAAGGAGCATCAAAGTGGATCTAGTGAAAGTCAAGGAAAAAATGGACATGCTCCCACTACACAATCTAAAATAGTTAAGAAGTCTACAAGGAAGATTATAGTCTATCGAGCATTCCATAGCCCAACTTGGTGATAAGTTCCAGTCATTTACACACCTTTTGCATAAAGATATCAATTTTAAATGGGATCTAGAGTGTCAGCAAGGTTTCAAAAAGATCAAGGAATATCTAGCTAATCTTCCAGTTTTAATGTCTCTGATTCAAGGTAAATCACTCTTGCTATATATCGTATCCACATTAGTTGCACTGGGGGCATTGTTAGCCCAAAATGATGAGTTCTCCAAAGAACTTTCTATTTACTATATTAGTTGTACACTTGTGGGCTATGACCTTAATTATTAACCCATGAAGAAAGCTTGCTTACCAGTTGTTTTCAATTCACATAAGTTCTTTTTCTATATTCTTAGTCATTTTATCAAGTTAATATCAAAAGTTGATCCACTCAAATATATGTTATCTAGAATGCCATTAACTAGCTGCATGGCCAAGTGGGTTATGTTGCTGAGCGATTTTGATATAGAATATGTGGATTGTAAATAAATAAAAGGGAAAATGATAGCAAATCAATTGGCCAATGCTCCTTTGGTGGATGGATATCCATTAGTAGCTAAGCTTCTTGATGAAGGGGTCCTTATAGTTGCAAAAGTAGATACATGGAAATTATATTTTGATAGGTCATATAAACACAATGGAGATAGTGTGGGCATCCTTTTTATCACTCCTAAAGGTGACTATATTCTAAAATCATTCAGGCTAGCATTTCCATGCACAAACAACATTGCTCAATATGAAGCTCTAATCATTGGCCTTAGAATCACAATCTAATGGAATATCATTTATCTTTTTTCCTTTGATGATTCTCAGCTGATAATCAAACAGGTCAATGATGAGTTTCAAACCAAGGATGATAAGTTGCTTCCTTATAAACACATGGTGGATGACTTCAAGAATTATTTCACCCACATCTAGTTTGAGTAGATTCCTAGAGTCTAGAACAAGGCAATGGATGCCATGGCTACAATTGGTTCCCTCATTGACATGCGTAAGGATTGAACGGATTGTGAGTTCCTCATTGAGCACAATTAATCCCAGTGTACATTGTTCCTAACAATGAGATGGTGTGTGATATCATAGGTCTTGAATCACCCTAGTATAATGATATTTATGCTTACCCTAATGACAACATCCTATAACCTGACCTTACCCACAATCAACACAAATCATTCAACAAATGCACTTCTCAATACACGAGTGTGGGAGATACACTTTATTGAAGAAGGTATGATGGCACTCTTTTTTAGTGTCTTAATGAAATCATAATCCCATGTTGCATTAAACGAGGTGCATAGTGGTATTTGTGGGTCTCATTCTAATGGAATATCCTTAGCAAAGAAGATTCTAAGAGAAGGATATTACTGGTGCACCATGGCACATGATTCTTTTGAGTTCGTGAAGAAATGCAACTCTAATCCATGCTCCTGCACAATATTTGTAGTAGGTATCATTGCACCATGGCATTTTTCACAATGGGGCTTCGACTTAATTGAAAATATTTACCCTCCATCATCTGATGGTCATAGCTTCATCATAACCACCATTGAATACTTCACCAAGTGGGTAGAAGCAATTCCTCTCTTTGAAATCATTGGTATTCATATTTCCAAATTCATCCTTTACCATATTCTCTACAAATCTTGTATCCTCTAACCCATCATCGATAATGGTAAGCCCTTCAAAAATTAGTATATAAAATTCCTTTGCAAAACCTATCATACCAAGCATCATTGGCCAACCGCTATTACCCAGAGGGTAATGGACAAGCTAAAGCCACCAATAAGATGCTCATTAAAATCCTCGAAAAGGTTGTCAATAGCATTGGTGGAGATTAGAACCTCCATCTTAATCCTACCCTTAAATTAGCATATCACATGTCCATCCGCAACCCCACATGGGCTACCCCATATTCCCTCATTTATGGATCTAACACCATCTTTCCAATTGAGGTTGAGATCCCATCAATTTGAATCTATTTGAAGAATCTCATCAGTAATGAAGATGCTTGATTTGAACAGTTAAGTCAACTAGAACTCCTGGATGAAAAATGTATCAAGGCCTATAATCATCTCCAACGATATCAACATCATCTTAGGAGAATTTATAACAAGAAGGTGCATCCCCACCAATTCAATTTTGGTAATCTAGTCCTGAAAGAGAATCAATGTACCCAACAAGATTGGAAAAAGAAGGGAAATTTTGAAACAAATTGGTTGGGTCCATATGTGGTCACTGCAAAATATGGTTCTGGGGCATATCATCTTTCAACACCTGAGGGGGAACCCTTGTAGGATCCTATCAACATTATGCATCTAAAAAAACTTTACACTTAGGTCAACTAGGTTATCCTACATGAAAAATACCACAAAAAGTAAAAAAATAGAAAAAATATAAAAAAATAAAAAAGTCAAAATTCCAAAAATTGTAAAGAAAAATTATCCATCCTGTGGTGAAAACGACCCTTAGTGGTGCCTTGGATAAGTACATTTGGTGAAAATATAGCAATAGTCACCATTCATAAAGGGCTTAATCATTATCTACATTATGTCCTATTTTCTTTGATCCTTCCATCCATCCTATCAACATATATTATCCTCACATCCTATCATACCTATCCCTCCCATTAGCATCCCATTATCTGTCGCTTGGTATATTGTGATTGAGCATTAGACAATTTAGATCAGCTATCCTAAATGCTAAGCTTTCATCTTGAATTTGAGTTTTTTGTTGCCTATAAGTTGGTGTCATTTGTCGGTCTTGTGTCCTCATCTAGGGACCTTTCATCATGTCATTCATCATTAGGTCTCATGTTGTCTTTCATTTATTTTGTTGAACTACATTGCCTTTGTTCTTTCATGTAGGCAAGGATAATCATTTGATCGGCCCTTGAGGCATTTTTCCATTTGGTCTTGTTCATCCATCAAGTTATCCACTGTCCTCTTTCCACTTTTTATCCATGATCAGTCATTAGCCTTTTATCAAACTATGAGGGCTATGTGCTTTCACGTAGGCAAGGCTAGGTATGTGTAGGATCATCATGGAAAAAATAGGCCCTTAAGTGGTGAAAAATTCAGAAAAATCAGGGTTAGGAAACTTGACATAAACATTTGAATAACTTATCTATATTATTTCAAAAATATTTAAGAATAGAATCTATAGCCAATTGAATGTGGTTTCTATACTACTTAGTTTATTTTTTTAAAAAATCTATTTGGTGAAAATTTGAAAGTTCAATGCGGTAGTACTTAAATTTGAGGGAAAAAATAAGAAGTAGGTGTCTGTCTAAGCACCCTAACCGCAATAAAATGATAATATTTTTTTATAAGATTCTAGATATAATTATAGGAATCATGTCTCGATGTGATGCATATTTTTGTAATATTTTTCCAATTAAATAATTAATTATAATTTTTTTATTACAACTTTTAAAAAATATAAAACCTCATATGTCTAACCACCTTAACTTGGTCAAAACTTCATGAAATTCAATTTTTTTCTTTTAATCCTATAGTATGTGAAGCATAGAATGTGACAAATGTTTTCGATTCAAAAAATGTGATACCGTTTGAAAGCTATAGATGTTTTTCAATTAGCCTATCAATCAGGACTTTAGTCATAATTCAAATAGAAAATGAATAATGATTATTTATTAAGTTCAAAGCAAATCATAATTTATATTGGTGGAAAGATAAGAATCTCTTTTAAAAATATTTTTCATTTCATCAATTTTGGGTAAAAAAAAAGTCATCAGCCATATACCCTACACATACCCATCATATCGCCACTTTTTGGCCCATCGTGATCCTACACATACCCAACTAATCTTTGATTAGCCCCCAAGCCCCTAGGTCTTTAGGATATAATGTCTTGGTCTTGTTTCGTATCATCAAGTGTGTCCCTATTTAGTTGGTTCCTAACAAAAAAAATCCATTAGTATCATGAGGTCTAATCCATTTCAAGTATCATGAGTCATGTCGATCACCTAATCTATCTTCCATCCTTGGTCTTAATAGGATGTATCATTCCTTAAATTAGACCTCATCAATACCATCCATCTATGGGTCCTATGGCAAAGGAAATTTGAAGTTTTTTGTGATCTTTTAATGTTTTTTTTCATTTTTTTTTATCATTCAAGCTTCCTATTATGTCTTGTCAGTGTTTCCATGATCCATCATATCATGGCGTGCTTTTATAGGTAAATATAGAGGCATATCTTGATTTTGTGTGTCTTGTCTTCTTGGTTGTCCCACATAGTACCCACAAAGAGCCCCATGGTCTTGTTTTATTTTGTGGCATCCTTTATGCTTGTGGTTATTCCAACATCAGGCCCAACCAAATCCATTGTGACTTTGGGGTGCTGGGATAGCCTTCTTGTTTGTTGTGTTTGACTTTTTTCATTTGAAACTAATCTGCATTGGTTATTCATACCCTGGCATATTGTGTCTTATTTTGTAGCCAAAATTAGTGCTCCTAAAATGGAAAACTGGCATTAGATATTCATTTCATTTATCATCCCATTGAATCACATTTATCCCCATCCATTCTCCCTCTAGCCTATGTTTAGTGATTTCGGTTGTGCAAATGTCCTTCCCTCATCCTATTCTTCCTATCAAGATTCCTATGGTTTTGTTAGGTGCACTATCACACCCATCATCATTCATCTCCCTACGCATTACATAATCATACCTATCATTTTTTGTTTCATCTCATTATCCATTGCACTATCATTTTCATTATCATCTTAGGTTGTTTAGCTTAATATAGATCTATTAGTCTTTAAGCATCCTAAGTTCATTGCATTTTCATTATTATTTCATTGCATCATCATTTTCATTATCATCTTAAGTTGTTTAGATTAATATATATTGGTTATTCTAAGCATCTTAAGTTCATTTCATCTCATTGCATTATCATTTTTATTATCATCTTAAGTTGTTTAGATTAATATAGATTGGTTATTCTAAGCATCTTAAGTTCATTTTCATTATCATTTCATTTTGTTTAGAGTTATTATTCTAAACATATTAGTTCATTTGATGATATGCATTGCATTGCATTACATTTAGCACATCCATCCATAACATGATCACATACACATATTGCATCCATCCCATATTTTCATATCGCATCTTACATACATTATTAACCATTATAATGCAATCATCCATGTCATATTCAATCATCATATCATATATTATATGCATCCAAAGGTGTTATACATAAGGCATATAATCCATATCATCCACATAGAGAGACATAAATCATCACAATCAAATGCATACATCATAATCATAACCATACACATGAACATAATAAACATGCATGACATCACATAATAATCACATAGTGTCTACAATGTCCATCGCATAGCATATATATATCAAAAAATATAGTTTCTATTAGGTTTCCATCATAGTCCACAATAAAAGGATCATAAAAATCCACAAAAGTCCATAATAAAACATCCGTCATAGAGTCCATGAAAGCCCATCAAATAAGTGTCCAAGTGTAGATCTCTAATCAAATATAGGTGAGTACATCTGACACATCATGGTGTCCTAAACTAATAAAGAATAAAGAATGAACAAGTCAATGAACAAATCAATCTCTACAATCTGTACAAAAGAATCTATAGCCTATGTCGTGCAACCTATCCACCCTTCACCTATCAAAAACTAGGAATCCTATCTCCGCTCCCTCTATCCATTTCTCCCAACATCTAACCTCTGTGGGGAGTCTAGCACATAACCTCGACCATGGGGAGTTGTCTTGTGATAATCACTATAACCACGTGTGTGAGTGGAACCTGAAGGTGAGGGTGTTGGGACCTACAAAGATGGTCTGACATATGGAGGCATCCTCTGTGCTAGATCAGGAACCTCCTTGAAATATGTGCTTATGTAATAACTAGCCTTTGTCTTGGCATCAACCTCTCCTACCACTTGTGCCCTTGCTATATCCCTTTCCACCTAATATTTGTCCCTCTGCCCACCTATCCTCCACATCTCCTACTTCTAGGCCTCCTACACTAACCTCATCTACTCCATCTATGACTCCATTTATGATATCCTCCACACGTCCTCATCTCTCTCACCCTATAGAGTATGCACCTAGCCCTCTGTTTCCTTGGCTCTCTCCAATAGAGCCCCTACCTCCCCAACCACCACCTCTACACACTATTCTCTCTCCTGAGCCTCATCCCTCTCCCATGAAACCTCCTCCAACTATCTCCTCATATCATCTCTCTCTATCTATTCCTCCATTAAGCATCTCCCTACCTCATTGGATAGCTCTATGAATGACATGTCTCCACCTCTTTGTGTGTCCTATAGCCTACCCAAATCTATCTGCAATCTATCTTTGTTGGCCTTTGACCCTCTAAATCTATGCTCTGCAATCTTTAGCCTGGCTAGGGCTCCTATTAGTAATACTATTCAATCCTCTAGTGGTGGTGGCATAAATAGTACCATGGCCAATGAATCCACTGCAATGGCATCTCCATCCATCACCTAGTCCTCTCCTCCTGCCTCTTCCATCTCCACATCCCCATCTCTCCTCCTCCTCATAGCCTCACCATCTCCTACTCATCATTTGATCCAAAACCCAGAGAACCTAAAATCAAGTGCACTATGATAATCCTCCTTGGCCTATGTTAGGCCCACCATGTTGAGTATCACACCATAGTGCCTACATCCTCCTCTCCTCCCCTCCATGACCATATTGTAATGGAAATTGCTCCCACATCTGATGAGCACACTCAACTGTAATCTACTCTCCCCATTTGGCCTTGGACTCCCTATTGACCCATCTGAACATTTGTGGCTCTATTAGAATGTACTGATGTACTCTATATTGATGTGTAACCCTATCAGGCCTATGTAACTCTATAATAAAGGGGTCTCATCCAATCAAATAAATCTACGAGAACAAATAACCCCTTCATCGTCTATCATCCTCTCTCCATCCTTGAAATTGTTTTCCCATATAGGGTCTCCATTTCATATCCCCAACCACCAATCCATCTAGCCACTGCCACAACTCCTCCAAGCTCCCTACCTCTTGGTTGTGCAATTTCTAGCCATACTAGGAGCCCCACCAATAAGCTACTAGCAATGTCTCGTCTCTAGCTCCCTCAATCAGGATGTCTTACCACACCTCTCTAATGTGATCCTAGGCCCATACCTGGAGCAATGTGACATGTATGATGTTGAGGGCCCACCTATAACTTACAATGTGCATATCTTGATATAATTGCACCAATATGCATGCCCCCATGCAAAGATACCATCTCTTCTCTCCACTATATGTCTAACCACCTCAATCATCTTGAGGCTAAAGAATCGACCACTCCTATCAGGCATAAGGATCCCACTAATAATTCCACATAGATATAATGGTAATACTGTCATCTCTATCCCCAAGCATACATTGATATCTAACTCCTTCCCTCAAATGGGAAGGTTGACTATTCCAAATAGTGCCTATACACTTTGACCCATTCATCATCGAGGTTTCACGCTGATCAAGTGTCTAAAGATCAAAAATATCAAGATCCACCATATGTCCCCCAAGGTCACCATCATCTCCCTTGTCAAGAGATGGAATTTGGATGTCTCTGAGCTCCACTACTCCATCAATGCTATCAGTAAAGGTCGGTGTGCTCTAATGTTGGGATATCCCAACATGTGGAGTAACCTCGCCTAGTTCAAAGGTACATGGTCCTCCTAGTTCATCACCTCAAGTGTAACCTCAAGCACTTCTGAGTGCCTCTCCCATGTCCTTAGAGTCTCAAAACTCTACATCCATGCCAACCATTCTGTCAAACTTTCTAACATTTCATTGCTATCTTCTATTTTTTCATCCCTACCCTAGTTTGGTGACTTTTCCTCTATGTAATGTGGGTTCACCTATCCCCTTTTCTATCTTTTTCTCCTATCTAGCATGCAAATTCATCCCTCTAGTTTATTTTCATAGGTTCACCAGTTCTACAAGCATCCTTGCCCCTTTCTACTCTAGGCATGGATTCACCCTTTTTATCCATAGAGGCGAATTAGTCTTCATCGCTTTTCCCCCATGGATGATGATGAAATTATCCTTGTCTTTTCTTCTTGAATGGTGAATATGCATTCATCTTTATCTTGAAGGGACATATTTAAATATGCTTGTTCCCCTTTTGGGAGAATTCATGTCTACCCTTTTCCATTTTTGGTGGTTTCACATCTACCTTTCCCCTAACCCAATTTCCCATATCTTTTGTAGGTTCACCCTTGTCAAAGAGAGGCGATTCCGTAATTTCCCCTCGCCCTGTGCATTTTCCCGTAAAGTATGCACATCCACCCCTTTCCTCACCAATTCACCAGACAAGAAAATGCATTTGTATAGAATGGAAAATCTATCCTTTCGTTGCGAATTTGCACAACCTAGCTACCCACCCGAAATTAAAACATATACTAAAATTCAAATGAAATTACAAAGTCAAGATTCATGACCTACCTAGCAGTGTACTGCTCACTTGTAAGTACACTCACACCTCCTCTCCTTGGTGGATCAACTTAGCATCACCCTCCATGTCACTCATCCTATTAGCAATCCTCATCACTCTCTCTCTTTCTCTCATTGAGTTTCAATGACAAGTTTGCCAATGAAAATTAGGTGAATAGTGAATTTTAAAATTTACTATTTATATTTTTCATTTTTGACCTTATTTAACCTTTAAGTTTTGGGTAATTTTTACACTTTAATTAACCTTTTTTAATCCATTTCCCCCTTTTCTTATTTGAGCTTCCATTTGCACCCCATATGACATTTTTCCTCCATTCAAAAGCCATTATTCATGGTTTTTCATGCTCTATCACATGGTACCCTCTATTTCTTCATATCAAGGAGTCATCCAGGGCCCCCTTTTCTTCCCCATCTTCCCTCTCAAGGGGGCATACTCTATCATATTTCTCCATTCTTCCTTCCTATCCACTTTCTTGTGATACCAAAGCATCATCTAACATTTCTTTCTTCTCTCGAGTCATCTATGTTTTATTTTTCTTCAAAATACTATTATTCTAATAGTATTTCAAAGAGGGGAAAAATGTAGACACCTGAATTTGACCACCCTCATATGGTCAAATACACCCTCATATTCCTCTATCATGCATCCTTAAGCCACATTAATTAAAAAATTTATTATTTGATTAATATTTCACTTTATCCTAATGTCCCCTAAGGTATTTAATTAATCAATCAAATAGCTTACCCTATGTAGTGTCAAAAAAAGGGTCCTTATGGATTTTAGCTTAATGTTGCCTTGATTTAGTGTTGAAATGTGGATAACACATTTACATTAGGTATTGGGCCCTTCTGAACTAAAATGATTCAAATGGTACCTTACCTAAGTGGTCTAAAGTGTTGTAACACACATTCACACTTTTCTAAGGTCTTGTTAATAAAATAACCTATTTTCATGTCATTTACCAAGCCTTGTTTCAAATTTTTATAAAGTGTTGTAACACACTTTCACACTTTTCAAGGTTTGTCATTAATAATTGTGCTTTCTTATACTTTAATTGGCTCCATTTTACATCCACAAGCCTTATTTATGTGTATTTTTGAGAATAATCTTGATAAATATCATTTAAAGCATCAAAATTCCAAAACCCACCTTAAAATCCTATGGTGGGACTCATTCGCCATTATGGGAGAATGAGTCCCCTTAGGTGGGAACCATTCACCCAGGGTGGCGAATGAGTCCCCTTTAACTTAAAATTAAATTTTAATTTAAAATTATAGTGGGTTTTTATTCTTCAAGATCTAAGGTTAGCCGATGATGTAATTTTGGGAATTATTGCATAATTGAGTATAAATACAAGCTTATTTCTCTCATTTTCATACCTAGTAAATTTTACAAGCATTCATGCATATAGTTCACAAGAGAATTTTAGTAATTCATAAGAGCATTCAAGAAATTTCAAGAGCAGCTTATCAAGCATTCAGGAGCTCCTTCAAGTGTCTTCCATCATGTCAAACATTTCTTGCATCATGTTGTTTTAGAGCTAACAATTGTGGTGTACGATTTGTAAGCATTGCATTCAAGATCTATCAACATCAAGCTAGAGTTCAAGTATGCATCCATTGGAGCCATCATTTACATGTTTGCAGCACTTTACTACAAGGGTTTGGGCTAGGTTGTTGATTTACCAAGAAGTTAAGATTAGAAAAGTGATCAAATCAATTCAAAGTTTTCAAAGTCCTAAGAGAAGCTTGGAGAAGACCTACAAGCTGAATTTTGTAGTTTCAAATCCGAAAACCTATTCAAAAGAGTAGAGTAGACTGAGGGCTATAGTTTCCTATTTTGAATTTCTAGAAATCCAAAAGTGGACTGATTTTCCACAATTGGAAAATGAGTCCCACTGCCCAGGCTTGAATAAGAATTTTGCAAATTTGAGTACCCTTTTTCCTTAAACCTATTCCTACACTTTTTTTAGAAAACTAGACTAAGTTGCCCAACATGGCATATGAGTCCTGCAGTTGGATTCAACATCAAAAATTTTAGTGATCTAGAGCTCCATTCCATCTCCAACAAGTTCCCAGGTGCACATGTCCAATTTCACAACTTTCTATTTCATTTTACTTACATTCTTAGGTCATTTAGTATTAGTTTCAATATCATAGGTGTTTTTTCAAACATCTTGCATTTTCCAAGTTTACACTTGGCGGTGAACCCTCATTTGTTGTTATCCTTTCCCTAGAATTCTCCCTTTGTCAGATTTCAATCTCCTTTGCATTGAAATCACAAGGGTTTGTTCTTGAGTGAATAAAGTGTAGTTTTATCTCTCTCCTTTCTGGTCCAAAATCTTAGAAGCAAAAGAGTACACAAAATTATATGATTTACCTTATTCATCTCTAAATTAAATAAATAGACCAATTTATTGAATTTAGTCATTAGCCTATATGAATTAAATGAATTTTTAATTCATGTTCATCACTCTCCTCATGTCACATCCTCGATAATCCTCTTTAATCCAAATTAATCTAATTAATGTGTGATTAGGGTGTGCACATCCCTAATCATCATTAGGGTCACATCTTCCATAATCTCTCACTTACCTCTAATCCCTCATTATCCTTCCTAATCCCACATTTGCATAACCTTAATCACCCAATTAAGCTAACTTAATCCTGATGCATATTATGACATGTGTCCTTAGTCAACTTTCATTAAATGTTTTATTCATTTGGACAATTCATCTCCACCTTCTAAGGAATTTAAAACTCCTATTATTTACCCCATTCATCCTATGTGGAATTTTTAATTCCACTTTATTTCTCCAACATCCTTAGAGGAATAAAAGACTAAATTAAAATTTCTCTCCCAATCCCAAGGTCAAGTCTCCAAAACCAAGGGAGATTTTAGAAAAATTTAAAATTATTCTATTGTCGGATCATCCCATGATGTGGGGAGATAAGAAAAGACTCCCCTTTTCCATGTCATATCCACATCCCCTCTTCTCTTTCATGTCACTTTCCACATTTCCAATTGTGATGGCTTGTGAGTTCTCAACTCACCTTATCCATTGATCTCACACCCCTGATTCAATCTTGGACCTCCATTGGTTTAGAGGAACCTCCCCTAAAAGTAGTGGTATTTCCCTCATTTGACTATCCATCAAGGATTCAAGCATTCAAGCCAACTTTAGCACTCTCATACTATCCATCATTGTTGCAACATCTTAGGGCCACTATCTTGTATCCAATCCAATACCCATATCTACCATTGCATTCCTTATCACTTTACCATTATTTAGAGCTAGGTTTCAAGCCATTTTACCAACAAAGGAGCACATAATATATCATCAAAAAAGGGCCAACCAACTCATCAATTCAAGCAAGGTAAAAGATATCATTTTTGTATATTTTTTTTGAATTTAACTTAGGCTTATCATTGAATGTTTGTTAGTGTTTTTCCTTTTTTGCATTCCATCTTTTTTTGCATCTTTAGAGTAGGAATTTCACTGCACACAACATTGACACCTCGCAGAGTCTCCAAGGTCATTTTGATGCAACCAAGAAGCCTCAAAAATATAGAAAGTAGAAAATGCAAATAAAAGTTGTCGCATAGCTAGCTACTAAGAGGATTGAGGCTTGCTTCAATGAGGAGTGTCCAATTCTTTGTTGATTGCTACCATGAAGCTACTCATATCCAAGCCCAAGGGAGAAATGAGGATGGAAAATTATGACATCAGAGCCATGGGTCTAGACTTAAATGAAACTCACCCATGCAACAAGGTAGTTCTAGCTAAGGCCACCTAGACAGTGCTATACGCTAATTATGATAGGCTGGACAACAAATTGAAGAAGCGAGAGGAAAAGTCGATAAACATAAGAGATATGATGAATAGGATATAGAAAGAAATCAAGGCCAGAGATGTTGAGATGTCCTGCATAATAAAAATACAAGATCAACAAGGGGAAGCAACTTAGTTGCTTGAAGAAGCCCATAATGAATAGATTCAGCTATATGCTAAGATTGAAAGGTTAAGAGTTGAGCTTGTTACTGAGAGCTAGACAATCAAAGAGTACCAACATATCTAGGAAAGCATGTAGAAGGAGTTGGACAACATTCGATCTTAATCTTTCGATTATATACAAAAGGTCCATGTAGAAATGGAAAGGGTAAAGAAAGAGATGTAGTAGATTGAGTCCACTCTCTAGGCTCACAACCAAGATGTCAAAAGGTTGAATTTTGAACTAGAAAATACCCTCCAAGATATGAATCAGATGGAGGAGAATATAAGAGAAAGAGAATTTCATTTCCATCAGGAATTAGCTGCTATACAAGGATCTGGGACCCTCTTGATATTGAAAAGGTTGATATCTACCCACTGGGAAAGGATCATAGTTGTCATTTCCATTCTCAAACTAGTCCTACAGTTTTTAAGGGATGCTCTAGAATTGAATGAGAAGGTTGGCTTGGTGGCCAACCAAATTCTATAGATTTATGCTCCCTGAGTTGTAGAGTTAGAAAACCTGATTCTGAGTTTATGCAAGGCCACTGACAAAGCTCTAAGAAGCATAGAAATTATAGATTAGAGGGTCACCTCAAGAAAATCAAGTGGATTTTTCAATTTCTAAAAAGTTGTAGAAAAAATCAAGGAGTGCTAGGTAGTGTTGAATAAAAGGGTCAATGAAGTCAAAAAGGATTTCAATGTTCTACTTGACTTTAGTTTTCCTCCCCTTTTCTCACCAAATGGAGAGATGCTATCGATTGAACTAGATCACTCGAGCAATCAGACATAAGGTCCAGACTTCTATATAATTACTAGGTACAAGCTCATCACCCACTATTGATGAAATCGAGAAAGAAATTCTTGCTCTTTCTCAGCTCTATTACCACCTTGGGGTTGTTTCATCAAGATGGGAAGTCATTCCTTTTAAAGAATTTTTTGAGTTAGATCAAGCAAATGAGATCCTTCGCAGTCTCATCAAGCCCACTAATTTAGATAAGTAAGTACAACATTCCTCCTTCCTCAAAATTCAAGAGTTTTCAGACCTCTAGGATCACACCTCCATAAGCAAAGGCCCCCTGTGAGTCACCAAATCTATAAAGAAAATTTTGTTTTTTCTTTGGGGTTTTTTGGCTTCTACTTTTTTTACTTCAGAAGGATTCTACACTTAATGAAAAGAAGATTGCTCCAAAAGAATGCAATGCACCATGTGGTGGTTACACATCTTTTGTATATTGCTTTTCTCTTCAAGCTTAAGCTGAAACACATGTCATCTTGGTGGGAGTTTTCTCAAAGCCATTCTCTCAATTTCAAGATTTCATGTTTGCTTGACACATCATCTATTCATCCAAAGTAGTTATTATTTTTGCAGAAGGGTCTCTTCAGGTGGAATTTTTAAGAAAGTGGTGGATTTCTTGTCTTGGTGATGGACCCTTAGAGTTGGCACCATGAACCTGTATGGTTGATTGATCATATTTTTTCTAGGCTGTCTTAGATTCGATTATTTTTAGATTGCAATATTTGCTAAATATCTAAAGGAAATTAATGAGGAAATTGGGAATTAATGAGAAAATATTTTCATGATCTAAAAAAGGTCTAAGATCCAATCTTGGGCTATCAACTACAAGCATCTAGTAGTTTCTACTTCTAGAATGTTGGTGGTGGTGTTCTATTTTTCCAGCTATAAATAGGGGTAAGTAGCATATGCAATAAAGTTCTTTAGTTTTCTTTAGTTCTTAGAGATATTTTCAAATTTTGAAATTTTATAGAACACTACTATTCTCTGGCATGTTATATTGTTTTAACTCAAACTATCATCAGATTGGCATCCAACCTTTGTTTTTAAGTTTATTTGATATTTAAGTTTGATTTGTTTAGAAGAAGTCTTTGAAACTATACATCCTATGGAATTTTTCAATTTCCTTCTTTATGTTTTCATTCATGATAAAAACACTATGTTAAGCTTAATTTGATAGTTTAGGTAGTTGATTTTAATGTTGTAGGCTTCTATGATTTAATGATAGCTTTCAGAAATTGGATTATTTTTATTGAACTTCTCCATTTTTTTAAGGGTTTTTGTTTTTCCATATTATGTTGTAAAAAGAGAAAGGGTTTCTATAATTTCTGCATATTAATGCTAAATTTTGGAGCTTTTTTATGCTTGATCGGACCTTAACGAGTGCTTCCCATGGGGAGATTTGAAAGACTATACTATGCTTTTACTTAGCCTTTGTTGCTCATTCTCTTCCCAACAATGAAGGGTTGTGGAATTTTGTTCCTATTATATCATTCATAGGAAAAGAATTGAGGTTTGAAATGTTGTAAAAGCTTTGGCACATCACCATTTTCATGTTTTATATTTGCATTTCCTTCTACCTTTTCTCGCCAACTCAAAGAAAGTTGACTTTCTATAAAATCCTAGAGGTATTCAGTGAGGTGCAAATTGGTCCCCCACTCACTGAAATTCTTATAAGGCTGTCGGAGAGGCACAAGCTTTGATGATAAAAATTTTTATTGAATAGATCTCTTACATCCTAGTTTTTAAAAGGTGTTCCATTATCTGTGATAATGGCTTGTGGAACATCATAATGACAAATAAGGTAATTAAGGATGAACTTGGATATGTGTTTTCCAATGATATATTTCATAGGAATAGCTTCTATCCACTTCATAAAATACTTCATGGTGGTAATAATGAGCTTATGTCCATTAAAAGAAGTGGGCGTAATTTTTCCTATGAGATCAAGCCCCCATTGAAAAATGGCCATGGACTAACAATTGGTTGTGTTAGATTTGGTTGTGAAACCACCCAAGATCAAAAATGATTAAAGGAAAGCAAGAAAAGAGATGAATAAACTCAACACTCCCTTTGCATTGAAGTAATATTCCATACTACTACTAGCCAAGGGAAGGGGTGAGTTTTGTTTTTGACCTAGATGCATAAAACAAAAGGTACTGAAACTTTCTAGACTGTTACTATAGGTTACCAACAAGCTTAAGAAGCACATAAACAAGGTTTTAAATGTTGTAAAAGGAAGTTTGAGATCTACACTAGGACTAAATCACCTAGAAGGGTGTATGAGTCCCACTTAGGGGTTTTTTCACAATTATTATAAAAATTTAAGTGTTTTCTATGCTTTTTAGTTTGTATGATGTGTAGAATCAATGAAAATGCACATTTCAAATGATTTTCAATGATGCAAGATGCAAAAATGAAACCTATATGCACATTCACTAATGCAAGATTTAGAAACCCTAGAATACCAATTAACTAGTGCAAACCTTAATGCAAAGTTAATGCAAGCAAGATCTAGGATGATGATGCACTCCAAATCATGATTATGATGTTCTAAATGTAGGTTCACCAAAATGAAATGAATAATTTTTTTTCTTCTATTCTTGGTAGATAGAATAAAAATCTTCCACACTCTCATTCAAGGAATTCCTAGAGATATCAATCCAATGAAGAAAGGGGAAATATATCCTGCAATAGGGTTTCCTAGGTTTTGATTATGAACTAAAGAGGGGTTCACCACCAAGATAGGTCTTGGAAAGACTAATGAAATGCAAGAACTAATTATGAAACTCAATGATATGCAAGAATTGAATTCAACACCTAGACATGCAACCAAATTAGAATAGAAAGCTAGGAGATTAGAGGTGTGCACCTAGGAACATGAAAGAGCTTCAATGAATTCCTAAAATCTTGCAAACACTGAATTTAATACTGACTAGAACTCAAACACCAATCTGGGCAATTTAGTCCCAAACTGGGTTTTTTGTGCCAAAAATGGAATCTAATAGTGTCTGATCTGAATCTCCTAAAACACTAAAAATTGGTAGTACTAGGACTCATATTCCCAAGGTAGTGTATCAGTCCCAGTATGCTTTTTTAGAGGGTTATGACCTAAATTTCCCCTCCAATATCTATTCTTTCTGCTCCACTTTGTTTCTATATCTGAAACTTTGATTTCAAACCTGTAGAAGACCTTTCGAGATCTTAAAAGTGAGGAGACAACTTGAAGAACTTCCTTCAATCTTATAACCTAGTCTTCAAAGATCATTCATGCTCTAAGACACCTAGATGTGCAATCACACATGTAAAGAGAAGAAAATATTATTGATTTTTAGTGAAGAGGGGTTTTCCTAAGTCAAACCCCTTGTAAGTAATTAAACAAAATTATGAGATAATGAAATAAGGACATGAAACATGAAGCATAGAACATGAAACATAAACAATGATACCTTTAGTGATGCCTTTTAACATGAATCAACAATCTCACATAAAGTGGAAATGTATAATGTAGATCTTGATCTTTAAAATAAGTGTAGAACAATCCTTGATCTTGGATCTTCAATGCTACATCATGCCACTAGCTCAACAACATGCTTGATGCCTTATGATCTTGACATGATGATGGACCTTTAGTTGTTACAATAATTGATGAATAATTATACTCTTGAATGCCTTAGAAGTGATCTTGTAAACTCTCTCGATGCTCTTGTGAAGTCTTGTAATGCTCAACTCTTGAGTGCTTGACTAGATAGCATGAATGCTTAATGAAATAATTATCTAATACCTTGTTTATATAGGAATTGAATCCAATTTACCATTTATTAGATCCCAGAGGCTGATATTCATAAAATTTGAGTTTAAAACCATAATTCCCCACTTAAAACCCTAAAATGGGCCAAATGGGACTTAGACACCACTTGTGGCATATGGGTATCACTTGGATGGAACTCATATGCTCAAGGTGGAATGTGGGTCCCACAAGGTTTTTTCAAAGGGAGAAAGTATCCAGGAGTAAAGAAGTTAAGTTTATTTGAGGTCTATGTTAGGTTTTAAGTTGAAATAAGCCTTAGGATGCATAATATAGGGTCTTATGGACCTATCAATGATGATATAAAGGCCATAAATGCAAGAGGGACCAAAACTCAATGTGAAAGTGTAAATAAATATAATTTACAACATCAAATTAAAGAAAAATTAGGTATATTTAGCTTAAAAGGGTCCTATAACTAATGTGAATGTGTACAACATATTACAACACTAGATTAAGGAAAAATTAGGTCCAAGGGTCCTCAATTTAATGTGAAGGTGTAAATGAATACACTTTACAAAATTAAATCAAGGAAAAGTTAGGTTTATTTAGCTAAAAAAGGGCCCAAGACCTAACATGAATGTGTTAAACACATTACAACACTAGATCAAGGCGATGTTAAGTTCATGTTAACATTAACCATCACCAAATTAAGTGTGAAAATGTGAATGATGGTAATTTTTTCCACTAAAATTATAGTTCACAAGAGCTTTGTATTTTGCATTTGGATATTTACTTTCAGTGGACAACTTTCATCAAACTATTATGGCTGACAATAATTCTTCTACCTTTGTTTAATTTTGACTGTCTCATTTATATTTACAAGTCATGTTCACATCCCTTGGAAATATTTTACCTTCATCAAACAACTAGAATTATATAAGCTATGTTGAAGTTGTAGATATGAGAAAACTAAGTCCTATATGTTGGAGGAGGTAAAAATGACAATATTTTTTAATTCCCCTAACTAATTATTACTAATAAGAATACCCCATTCAAAAATTTGTTTTAATTCCCCAACTGTGGTTGTGCATCTCTAGTTATTGTCACATTGTAATCAATGGTTATAGTTTGTAGTGTAGTAAAATTCATACCCCTACATTTTCACACTTTCTTGGGCCTACCTTGCTTTATTTATCCTTCTTTATGGCTTAATTGGTCCTATTTTGTGCCCACAAGCCCTATGAATAACATATTTTTTTGGTTAATCCCAACATTCACAAATGTATAAATATTAATTTAATGAGTCCATCGATGTGTCCCTGATTTTTGGGTCGGGACTGAAATGCCACCTAGGGCTTCTTAGTCCCCCAAGGCTTTCGGGACCCTAATTTTGGCATCTCTAGATTGGGCCCCTTTTTGATGTTTGTGCCCCAAGTTTTTAGTACTTTGGACTAAGATACAACCTAGGGTGTCTTAGTCCTCCTTGATTCATTTTTGAGGTTTAATTTGAAGTTCTGGCGAGATTTAGCCTCCTTTATTCAATGAATTCATATGTTGGATTGGTGTGATAATTTCAAGATATTAAGCATAGATAAGTATAAATACAAGGTTCCTTGATTCATTTCAACCCAATTCTTTTGTGAGATCTTTTATTATAGTATAATTGAGTTCACAAGAGCATTCAAGAGCAAATTCATCAAGCATTTGAAGCCATTTTCAGATTCAAGAATCATATCAAAGTGTTTTCTTGCATCATGTGTGTTGTTGTGCTACCATTTGTGATGTAGGGTTTTGATTCAAGCAAGAAATTCAAGTACAATCCTTCAGGCATTCAAGATTCATATCCATTGCAGTCATTGCACACAATTTTGTACACTTCATAAAGGGTTTGGTGAGTTGTAACATTGGATGTTGTTCATTCATCATTCCTCCATTTCATTTCAAGGTTTCATTATCAACAAGGGGTTTGACCAAGGAAAACCCCCATTCACTAACAAACAACAAGTTTTTCCATCTTTCACATTTGTGATTGAAGATCTAGGTTGTGGAATTGAAGATCACTTGGAGTGAAAAGTTGAAAATAATGCGTTTCATCATAAAGTATTCATCTTCATGTAAAATCACTTACAAGCCTTATTTGAAAGTTTTAAAACCTAAGAACAAAAGGGAAGCTTGTGCAAACCTCTGAGCTTAGGATCCTATTCAAAGTTTGAATTTTTTTTGAATGGGAATAATATGCCATCTTAGGCATCTTAGTCCTCCCAAGCTCAATTTTTAGAGATTTTTAGAGATACAATTATGAGATTAGAAGACTGCACATTTGCCCCAAAAAATAGCAGCGAGACTAATATGCCATCTTGGGTGTCTTAGTCCTCCACAACATATTTTGGCGGTCTTTTTGCATTTCCCAAATCCTCATAACATCTCCAAATTTCCTAGGTGCACACATACCATCTCCCTATTGCATAATTTCATCATTTACATCCTTAATTTAGCTTGCATTGTTTGTTTTAGGTCATTTCGCATATCACAACATGTTTTCAAACATTTCCTTTTCCAAGCATTTGCTTAGTAGTGAACCCCTTTAAAGCTGAAAAACCCCTTCCTAGGAACATCCTAATTGAGAATTGGATCACTTTATGAGGTTGCTAGTCAATCCAACTAGGAATCCTAAGACATTAGTGAATGATTGAATGGGAAAAGTGCGATACCATTACGTACCCATTTTCCCCTTCATCATTTTGGTGAACCCGATACTTATTCTTTTCTGATTAAGAATCTATTAAGTCCTTAGATTTATATAGCATTAATTCTTACATTGCATCTTGCATTAGTGAAAGTGCATATAGGTATCTTGATCTTGCATTAGTGAAATAGCATTTAGGGTTTCCTATATTTGCATTAGTGAAAATTGCATATAGGTTGCATATTTACTTTATTGCATCATTTCATTTCATTGAAAAACTGAAAAGTGCATTGTTTTTCATCTTCATTGCATTCTTATTACACTCAAGATTGAAAAATTGCATTCAATTGCTTGTTTCTAGCTACTTTTTCTTGAACTTACTTGCACATTTTTTTGTTTTTGAGCATGAGCATAATAAATAGGAAATCTATAAACACTATTGACATTCAAAATACCCTATTTTTCTACAAAAAACCTCTACTAGGACTAAAATCTACTTCCCAGTGTGTTAGTCCCTCTCAGGATTTTTGCTTCAGAAATCTCTGTCTGGTATTTGTTGTCTTCTTTAGCCTTTGGAACTTTAGAATCTCTCTAGGAGGACCAAGATTCCCTTCCTCACATATTAGTCCTTGTTGACTTTGATTCTTAGGTTTTTAGGATCTAAAATTTCTTTTTTGTGCTACTATGGGTTGCTTTCTATTTTTTGTTTCAGTTTCCAAATTTTTTGTTATTCTATGTTCTTTCATTTCAATTGTATTTGTTTAATCTTGAATCATGGATATGTGCTTTAGAAAATTATGGATGTCCTTGAAATCTTTGGTAGATATGTCAATTTTTTCCTTTGGTAATGACCCTAATGAATTTGAACTCACCCATGCTCACTCAACTCCTAATGCATGTCCCCCTCATGATGTTGGCATCATTGGAGAAGATTATGACATAATGAATAAATTTATAAATGATTGTCTTCATAACCTTGATGTTAATGCATCCTTCTATCCTTCTATGAAATAACCAAATCTTACAACAATACCACCCCTTGAGATGTTTGGTTACTTACATCCTAAAACTAAAGTGAAAGTTGAACCTAAGTTCCCTACAATAGGTGAACCTAGTTCCTCTAAACATGCAAACACTCAACATTTTTATGATAAAAAAGTAACAAGCACTATAATCAAACTAGAAGAAACATATGGAAAAGGTTTCACCATCTTGAACAAACAAGGATGTGACAAAAGAAGTGAACATGAAATTTATCAACTATTAGAGCAAAACCTAGCCGATGAATACAAAAAAGGATTAGGTTACCAAGATCCCTCTTATAACGAAAAGCCTCCTAGAGAATATCTAAGGCTTTGAAGCAATGGTACAATGATCTTGGATTCTCCCCCTAACTTGAATATCCTAATCCCTTGAGAATAACCAATAGATCATAACAATAACAAGAATAAAGATAGGATAATCTCAAGACCTCTTATCCTAACCCCATCTATAGAAGTTGGTGAATCTAGCAAACACAAAAGACCATATAAATTACAAACGTTGCAACCTCTCTTTCCACCACCTGAAAGTGAAAGAAAAACATAAACCCTTCTCAGCCAAGGGTTAATATTATTACCATCTATGGACTGACTTGTGATATATCCTAAAGATGCAAAAGTGCCACATTGTGCATATCATCGAATCCTTGGACATAGTACTAATGAGTGTCGTGCATTAAGAGAAATATTGAGAAAGTATCACTTTAATGGCAATACTTTCTCTCCAATGATCACATAGCATATTATTTTTCCCCTTCATCATGTAATGGTTGTAGAATACTCTATTCTCACTATTACATGACCCTTCTCATCACCTACCTCAACCCATTCTTGTTTCGCACTCAGTGGGGACAAGAAGTTGCTGGCCTTGTCCTAGTAAAGCATTTGTTGTTGTACCTTTGGTTCATTATCTACCTTCCACTTATATGGACTAAGATTAGGGAGGTGGATGACTTACTTTAGGTTGACTCGCCTATGCCTTACTAGTCCTTTTCATTTTCTTTTTGTTTTCTTGCATGTGTGTAACATGATCCCCTATGATGTTTTGTTTGATGTTTCTCTCTATGTGTGCATTCCTCTATTTGCACCTTCATTCTTCTATACATGTCATACACTTTTTCCTTGTGATTAATATTTTATCTTTTCCTTTCATTTTCATTTATTGTGTATTCCTTCTGGGGATGACATAATGCATCGAGACATTCATGTCTCCTTCATGTTGACCCAAAATCTTTTTCATTATCTTTTCTTTGCCTTTCATTTTTCTTTTCATTTGTCTTGTGTTTTCCTTTTTGGGGATGACATAAGGCATTGAGACACCCTATGTCTCTTCCATGTTGACCCAAAAGGCTCTTCCTTTTCTTTTTTTTTCTCTCTTTGTGTCATTCTTCTAGTTTTGTTTATTTCAGGAATGATGATAGTTCCAAGCTCTCTAATATCATTGTAGCAAAGAACATACTAAAGGGTATGTGCAGGATCATGATGGGCCAAAAAGTGGCAATATGATGGGTATGTGGCTGACGAATTTTTTTTAAACCAAAATTGATGAAATGAAAAAAGGTTTTTAAAGGAGATTCTCAGCTTTCCACGAATATAAATTATTCTTTACTTTGAATTTCATAAACAATTATTATTCATTTTCTATTCAAATTACGATTAAAGTCCTTATCGATAGATTGATTGAAAAACATCTATAGCTTTCAAATGGTATCACATTTTTTGAATCCAAAACATGTGTCACATTCTATGCTTTGCATACTATAGGATTAAAAAAAGAAAAATTGAATTTCATGAAGTTTTGACCAAGTTAAGGTGGTCGACATATGATTTTTACATTTTTAAAATTTGTAATAAAAAATCATAATTAATTATTTATTTGGAAAAAATTACAAAAAATATGCATCACATCGATACATGAGTCCTCTACTTATATCTAAAATCTTATAAAAAATATTATCATTTTATGGTGGTAAGAGTGGTGATTACTTCTTCTTATTTTCCAAATTTATGTACTCTTTGCTTTGAAATTTCAAATTTTCACCAAATAGATTTCTTTTTTTAAACAAACCTAGTATTTTAGAAACTACATTCAATTTACTATAGATTCTATTCTTACATATGTTTGAAATAATGTAGATAACTTATTCAAATTTTTAAGTCAAGTTTCATAACTCTAATTTTTCTAATTTTTTTGCCACTTAAGGGCCTATTTTTTCCATGATGATCCTGCACATACCCTGAACCCAAATCCATAGATCCCTTATATGTGTTTGGTGTTTTCATTTTGGGGGAAACCCCTTTCTTTTCCTTTTCTCTTGCATGTTGTAGCTTTACTCAGAAACATATCACTTGGCATAGAGCTTTCCAAGTTGGATCTCATGTCTTCCTTCTTGATTGCATTTTCATTTTTGCTACTTTAAAGTAATTTCTCACAACATGGTGTTACTAATTTCTTTAAAGTGGGGTCATGCATTGGCATCATTTTTACATAATTTCATATGCATTTTTCCTTTTCATGTTCTTTGATGATATTTTCTTATTTCACATGACATGTTTTCCTCTTTGTGGTAACATTGGGAGTAATGTCCTTCAAGTGTGTGACCTATCTCACCATATTATATTCCCCTTTAGTGGTGATACAACACACTACATCCCTTAAGTAGTGAATCTTTTATTCTTTGATCACTCCTCTCTTGGAGACATTAGGAATTATGTCACCTAAGATTAAAACCTCACATGAACAAAGGAAAATCCCTTTGAGCATCCCTCTTTCTTATTGCATTTTCTCTACGTTTTTGTCTTTATTAAAGTTATGGAGGTATGGGTTTGATATGGACTACCTTGGGGCTCACCTAGTGAACACTTAGCTTCACTAGCCCATGTGAGCATGCATTGTTGTGCCTTAATAAGCTCATGGAGGTATGAATTTGATATGGTCAATTGGGGATCACCTAGTGGACACCTATCTCCCACTAGCCCTTGTGAGCTTGCATTTTATTGGCATAGTGGACAATGTGTTCCACTTGTAAACTTCTTTTGGACAAATAGCCTAGACCCAGTCCACCATGTTGGACATCCATTCAAAGCTTGATATGTTGTAGTGTTTCCTTTTTTTCCTTCTCGTTTTACTTTTTCTTTCCTTTGGTAGTGTATGTTTTTGATTTGGTTATGGCTTCATATATCATCCGCAAGCATGTTCCTTTGTGCTTATGTTGGTTTTTCCATATGATCTTGATCCTAGGGGCTTGGCCACCCTCTTGATTATTGTCATCCTATCTTGCTAAAATTTCTATATTTGACCCTCTTGGTCTATCAAGAGCTGGATTGAAGATCCAAAAACCCTTTTAGCCAAATTTGATAATGTTAAAATTTCTCATGCGTTTAGGGAAGACAACAGTGTGGCTGATTTTTTTGCTAATGAGGGGGTGAAATAAAAGGGGTTCATCATGTGGTAGAGCCTCAGTGGTATCAGCGCTAACGTAAGGACCTTAATTGAATATGATATCACGCATGGGAAAATAACTTTTTTTATGATGAAAGAGAGTAGAGTCAAGTACTTCAACATCATTAGATTTTATGGGGCTGCATTTAATATCTTAATTGGAAAAAAGTGGTGGCACATTTTGTGGGCTTTTTGGTTTGGTTGTATCTTTTATTTTCAAGACTCTTTCTCTGGTAGATTTTTCAGAGAGGTGCTCATGACAATGGGTGGAGACAAGAAAAGGGTGGAGCCAAAAATCTATGAAATGCATAAGAGGAACTCGAAGATCTGGGAAAATTTTGAGCATGGTGGGTAGCTCCCTTTCATTGAAAAGCTTCATGGGCCCAAATTGAAGGCCACCGAGTACTTTGAGAAAAAATGGAAGAATGAAGAAATTAATCTTTTTGGGAGGCAAGTTAAGGTGGATGAAAACCTCATTGGAGAGGTTTCTGGAATGTCTACGGAGGGAATGAATTTTTTTTGTGATAGAAAGTTCTCAAATGAGGTTGTTATCAAATTTTCTAGGAAAGATAAGGAGAAGACTAAGCTGATGAAAGTTTCCAACAACTATTTTGAAGTGGATTAGATTAAGTCGTTATTGAGGAAAGTGCCCAAAATCATCACAAAATACATTACCCTGGACAAAAGATTCACCAGGGTCTAGGGCTACCACTTCGCCCTGCTCAACCACTTCCATCACAAGTTAAGGGTTTCTTTACCTTACTATTTGTATTGCTCCATGAAAAATAGCTTGGAAGATCATAAGAAGGATCCTAGAAAGTACCCAATTTTGCGTACTGGCCTTATTAGGCTTATTTATGAACATTTTAAAAATATGTCAACCTTATCCAACCCTATCTTGACTTTACCCTCTGAAGATGATGACACTGAAGATAGTCTATCAGAGGATATTAATAAGCCTGACACTAAGTTGATTGAAGAAAATCCTCTGTATAAAGAAAACCCTACAGTGTAAACCCCCATTTAAGAAATCAAGCATTGTCAAAAACCCTAGTAGCTCTGCTTTGAAAGACAAAAACCCTAGCTGCTTTGTTTAGAAAGAGAAGCCCATTCAAAAGGATCCCACTGCCAAAAAAATGGTCTCTTACTCTGAAGATACCCCGGAGGATAGCTCTAAGGATCCTAATTCCAGCAAGAATTCCTTCTCATCCTATCCTACCACGAACAAAGAAAATAGAACGAGATTCCCAAGAGACCTTAAACCTGATGATCATTACTTTAAACAGGACCATGAGTTTCCTGGGGATATCCTGGCCATTGCCAGAAATGGTGTCGTTGATTACTTCAAAATTATGAAGTGAGCCTTCCATGAAATTAAGGACCTTAACCTTGGAAATAGGGCCCTCAACAGCAAGGTAGGGGATATGGAAGCTAAATTCAACTCCCTTAATACCATAGAGGGTGGAAGGAATGAGGATAACATGAGGATGGGGGTTGAGGATAATGAAGGTAAGGTTAAGTGCCTAGAAACTGAAATTGGAAAAATAAAAAACACAATGAAAACTATTATGGAGAACAATCATATAATGGTGAAACATAATGCCATTATCATTAATGCTATGACTAAGAAACTGGAAAACACTCAACATGGTTCTATGGTTGTGGATTTGGAAGCCAATAAGGACAAAAGTAGGACCAGGGATGTTGGAATTTCTAAAAGGATGAGAGAAATTTTGAGGAGGAAGGTGCCTCCCATGCCCCAAATGGTTAATAACATGAAAAAGTGTACCTAGGACATGCACAATCTAGAAGTTGAGACTATTGATGCTCTTAACTCCTTAGGTTACTTGTGGGTTCTCTTTGTTGTTTTTTTAGGGTTGGTCTTGGGATGGTGGATACAGTGCTTTATGGGCTCTTCTCTTTCCAAAACCTTTTTGTTTTGGTTTCTTTAACACATTATCTTTATATGTGTAATCTTTGTGGTTTTGGGTCCCTGTAAAACCCATTTTTTCCTTTATAAAAAACATTCGTACATTTGAACCCCTCTTGACTGTGTGGTTAGCTACTTTAGTGTGATTTTGAAGCAAGTTCATCCTCTCACTAAAGTGGATGTTATAGGTAGTGTAGTAAAATGCATACCCTTGCATTTTCACACTTGTTTGGGCCCACCTTGCTTTATTTATGCTTCTTTATGGTTTAATTGGTCCTATTTTGCACCGACAAGCCCAATGAATAAAATATTTTTTTGGTTAAACCTAACATTCTCCAATGTATAAATGTTAATTTAATGAATCCATTGGTGTTTCCCTGATTTTTATGTCAGGAATAAAATGCCGACTAGGGCTTCTTAGTCCCCCAAGGATTCTAGGACAATAATTTTGGAATCTCTAGATTGGGACCCTTTTTGGTGTTCGTGCCTCAAGTTTTTAATAATTTGAACTAAAATGCCACCTAGGGCATCTTAGTCCTCCTTGAGTCATTTTGAGGTTTAATTTCAAATTATGGCAAGATTTAGCCTCCTTTATCCAATGAATTCATATGTCATCTTGGTGTGATATAATTTCGGGATATTAAGCATAGATAAGTATAAATACAGGGTTCCTTCATTGATTTCAACCCAAGTCATTTGTGAGATATTTTATTATAGTATAATTGAGTTCACAAGAGCATTCAAGAGTAGATTCATCAAGCATTTGAAGCCATTCTCAGATTCAAGCATCATATCGAAGTGTTTTCTTGCATCATGTGTGTTGTTGTGCTAACATTTGTGATGTAGGGTTTTCATTCAAGCAAGAAATTCAAGTACAATCCTTCAAGCATTCAAGATCCATATCCATTGTAGCCATTACACACAAGTTTTCAAACTCCATAAAGGGTTTGGTGAGTTGTAACATTGCATGTTGTTTGTTCATCATTCCTCCATTTCATTTCATTTGATTTCAAGGTTTAATTACTAACAAGGGGTTTGAGCAAGGAAAACCCCCATTGAATAACAAACAAGTTTTTCCATCTTGAACATTTATGATTGCAGATCTAGGTTGTGGACTTGAAGATCACTTGGAGTGAAAAGTTGCAAAGTTGTAGCACAGAGTTGTCATCTTCACAGAAACTCACTTATAGACCTTATTTGAAAGTTTTAGAGCCTGAGACTAGAAGGAAAGCTTGTGAAGACCTTGGAGCTTAGGATCCTGTTTAGAGTTTCTAGAAATTTAGAATGAGAATAATACACCATCTTGGGCCTCTTAGTCTTCCTAGGCTCAATTTTTAGATATTTCCAAAGATCCAGTTCTGAGATCCGAAGACTCTGCATTTGGCTCAAAAAATAGCAGTGGTACCAATATGCTATATTGGGCATCTTAATCCTCCACAACATATTTTGGTAGTATTTTTACATTTGCAAAATCCTCATGACATCTCCAAATTTCTCAGGTGCACACATACCATCTCCCTATTGCATAATTTCATCATTTGCATCCTCCATTTAGTTTGCATTGTTTGTTTAAGGTCATTTTTCATATCATAGCATGTTGTCAAAAATTTCCTTTTCCAAGTATTTCTTTGGTGGTGAACCCATTTAAAGATGAAAAACCCCTTCCTAGGACCCTCCTAATTGAGAATTGGCTCACCTTGTCAAGTTTTTAGTCAATCCAACTAGGACTCCTAGGACATTAGTGACTAAATGAATGGGAAAAGTGTGACACCATTAGGTACCCATTTTCCTCTTCATCATAGTTTAGAATTAACCCCCCTTTTTTATTAAGAACAATTTTGTTAACTATAGTGTCAACATATTTTGTCAGTGACACTTTCACATTTTTTTGGGCCCTTCTTGTAAAATTGAGCTTAATGATACCTTGAATTAGTTTTGTAAAGTGCTTAACACACACACATTAGGTCTTAGGCTTCTTTATGCTTGAATTGGCCTTATTTTACATCCACAAGCCTAAAATAATGCATCTTTTCAAGGATAATACCAACACAAATAAACATCCAATCATAATTCAAGTGTTTTTATGTTGTGTGGCCTAGATTTAGTGATCTAGGACTCATACCCACCTTGTGCATATGATTCCCACATAGGGTTTTGGGTTTTGATCTGGATTTTACACCTTTCTAAGCATATTTGAAAATGGTTCCATAATTTATGCCTTTTGGGACTCATATGCCACCTTCGGGGTATCAGTCTCATGTGACCCAAAATTAAAATTAATTCAAATTATTGGTAAGATTTAATCATCCTAGATCTGATGTCATCTTGTAGTGTTATAATTTTAAAAAAATTGGCATAATTAAGTATAAATACAAGGTTATTTCACTCATTTTCACCTAAGCATTCAAGAGATCATCCTAAGCCTTCATGTATTTATCCATTACAACAAATTGGTCCTCACAAGAGAATTCAAGTTTTTAAAAGAGCATTCAAGAGTCTTCAAGGGCTGATTATCAAGTGGTTTAGAGCATTATTCAAGCATTACGCATCATGGAAAATTCTTCATGCATTATGTTTGTTTTGAGCTAAAAATTGTGATGTATGGTTAGATGATTCAAGCTAGCATTGAATTCAATATCTATCATATTCAAGCAAGATTCAAGATCTACATCCATTGGAGCCATCTCATACACATTCGTAGCCTCTTACTGCTAGGGTTTAGTGAGTTGCAACATCATATTTTGTTCATTCATCATTCTCCATTCCTATTTCATTTCATTTCAAGGTTTGATTACCAAAATGGTGTTTGACCAAGGTAACCCCCTTTCTAGTAACAAAACAACATTTTTCCCTCTTTTTAGTGTGTTATGTACAAGTCTAGGTTAAGAACACATTGAAGAGAAAGTTTGGAAAAAAATTTCAAAGTCTTCAAAGTTGTCAAAGTTGTCACCTTGCATTGAAGATCATTGGTTTGATTGCCTTGCTTGTTGGATGTTCTTGTAAAATAACTTGGCGAATACTTGCTTTGTTAGATATGTATAGGGATGTTTTGGATAGCTTGTTGACTATTGCATTGATTGGTTATACCTTTCTGTGTTTTGGTCTGAGATGTTTGAAACTTCTAAAGTGTATCCTAGCAAGGTTTTCGTATGTCAAGTGTGAACAAGAATACTCCCATCTATTGATCATGTCAACTTCCATCACACTAAGTACAACGCCATCCTGGTCCTTTATACCTTGATCCATCATTCTTATGTGTGTTATCAAACATAAGGTAAGTGACCCTTTTAAAATCCCAATCCTTGATAAAGAAATCATCCATCTATCATCATCATTTCTTGTCATCATCTCTCATAAATTTGTCTTGTTGGATCCTCTTTTCATCATCTAATTTCTTCTTTTCCACACTAACATCATGTCATGAATAGTTAATCATCATCACCAGTGCATCCATCCTACATCCACAAACCATCAGTATTATGCATATCATCTCACATACATAATTATCATCATAATATAGATCTTCTAGTCTAAGCATCTCATAAAATCATACATTTGCATAATTATAGCATATCACATCATTCATCTCATCCATCTCACATTATATCATCATTTAAGTTGTTTAAGATAATATAGATTTGTTATTCTAAGCATCTTAAAACCATCTCATTTGCATCATCATCCATAACCATCCATCTTGAACCTCTTTATCTCGAGATCAACCCTCAAATCAAATATTTTTGCTCGATCTCTTGAGGGGGGAATGTACTAGTGTACTTTCTACTGGGGCATCCGAAAAAAATAAAAATAAAAATTGAATTTTGATCACGACAAGTTTATTCTTTGAACCAACGCAAAAAGTACATTGCTTCAAAGAGGGAAAAAATGTAGACATGCAAAATTAGTATCATGCATTTAATTAGGTCCATTCATCAAGTAAACCAAGTTTATATTCATTCGCTCATTAAATTAATCAAGCTCATCAAATCCATTCACCAAGTAAATCAAGTCTATTTAATTCATTCTTAAGGTTATTCATTTAAATTAAATAAATCAAAATCTCACATCACCCTTTTAATTAAATAAACCAAACTTTATTTCATTTAAATCCAAATGCATATTCCATCCCCTTTTGATTTAAATAAATCAGAATATTCAAGTCAAACGGGTCAAAATCAACTAATCATCACCTAAGCTAATATAGTCATAATTAACCTAATCTAACCACCCATCACATCCTCTAGCTTTTCCCACTTGCACCAGTAAATCATTTTAATTCATTTATAAATTCATCATTTTCTTTCAACTTGGCATAAAAATGGAATATTCCCTCAAATTTGAATATGAAGATAAGTTGACTTGTCCCTTCCAACATTGCAATAACTTCTCTCTTACATGTCCCCCTCTCAACATTTAATTCACAATTTCAAATTTGAATCTCCCCCTCTTGGGCACATTGGCCAAAACTTGCACATTCTTCAACCTATCATAATGTGACAAGTGGCCTCATCTCATTGGTCAAATCATTATCCCACATTTCTCTATTTTGAGCTCTCTTCCAATTTGAAAATCTATAAATAGAGGGCTTCATCCTTCATCAAATCATCTACACTTTCATTCAAAGTTACTCTCTTCAATTGAGAACTAATTTTTTCCATCACCATTGCATTGCATCTTGTGAGTTTTAGCAAGGATTGGCAAAGGGTCATTTGCATATTTGACACCAATACAATATGGAATAGGTACATGTTATGCTCTTAAATGTCTTTTAATCCTTTTATTGGTTACATTTTGTTAAGCATTTACATGTTATTTCATATGGGGTACTTGATAAGTTTGCATGTAATTAACCCATGTTTGAGGTTTAAGTCATTTACAAATTTTAGGTGCTTCAGAAAGGATAGAGCAAAAATTGAGCAAATTTATGCTTTGAAGTTTCATAAAACCCTAACTAAATTAATATGCCAGTTCTAGCATATGAGTCCCAATTTAGGTAATTTTCTAGATTTTTGCAGTTTCAAACACCCTTTTGCCAGATTTTAGTTTTTACACAAAAACCCTAATATGGGACTAAATCACCCAGGCTAGCATATGAGTCCTAGTAGGATTTAAAATTTGTTTTTTTAGCATTTCAAGCCCTCATCTAGTCTTCATCAAATTTCCAAGTGCACACATTTCATCTTGTAGCTTTATGTTCTAATTTACATGCATTTTTAGGTCCTTTATTGAATGTTTGCACTACACTAGGTTTAAGAATTTGGAATTTCATTTCATTTATCTTTCCAATGGTGAACCCCTCATTAGTTTTCAATCATACCCTAGGATATCCCTATTGCAAAATCTCTTTCTCCTTGACATACTTAAGATTGAGATCACTAGGGTTTAACTTAAATGAGAGAGTGTGAAGATTGTTATTCTATCTCCTAAGCATAGAAGCAAAAAAATTACACCTTTCATTTTGGTGAACCTATATTTAGTACATTATAATTCTAATTGTCAATACATCATCATCCTAGATCTTTCTTTCATTAACATTGCATTAGGGTTTGCATTAGTTAATTGGCATTCCAAGCTTTCTAAATCTTGCATTAGTGAAAGTGCATTTAACTTGCATTTTTACATCTCAAGTCACTGAAAATCATTTGAAAGCTTCATTTTCACTTAGGTTGCACATCATACAAACCAAAAAGAATAAAAAATAACTCAAAATTTTCTAAAAATTTTGAAAAAGACCTCCACTGGGACTCATATGCCCGTCTGGGTGATTTAGTCCCAGTGTAGATTTTGCACTACATTTTCTAGAATTTAAAGCTCTATTTTTGTGCTCCTATTTGTTTTTAATTTTTTTCTGTAGACACACAAAATTGACATCATGCATAATCATATTCGCTCATCAATTAAATAAACCAAGTTTAATTGATTAACCTCTAAAGATCATCCATTTAAATTGAATAAATTGACTTTATTTAAATTAAGCCTATCATTACCTCATTTGATTAAATAAATCAATTTTAATCAAATCATAACATTTCATCTTTCATAAATCATCTTCAAAGTTCATCTCCTGCAAATTAATCAACCTTTATCTTGCATCATCCTTTTAATTAAATAAACCAAACTTTATTTAATTAAATGTCAAATCCATATTCTTTCCCTTTCGATTTAAATAAATCAAAATATTTAAGTCAAATGGGTCAAAAGCATCTAACATCATCTTAACTAAGTTAATCTTGATTAATCTAATCTAACCACCCATCACATCCTCTAGCTTTTCCCACTTGCACCAATAAAACATTTTAATTCATTTATAAATTCATCACTTTGCTTCAACAAAGCATCTTTGGAAGAATATTCCTCGAGTTTGAATTTGAAGGCAAGTTGACTTGTCCCTTCCAACATGGCAATAACTTCTCTCTTACATTTCCCCCACTTAGCATTTAACTCTCAAATTCAAATTTAAAATCTCCTCCTCTTTGGCACATTGACCAAAATGTGCTCATTACTGAACATATTGCAATGTGACAAGTGGCTTCATCTCATTGGCTAAATCTTTGTCCCACATTCATCCATTTGGCTATTTCTCTCATCAAAATATTCTATAAATGGAAGGCTTATTCTTCATCTTAGCATCTACAATCTCATGTAAAGTCACTCTCTTCAATTGAGAACTGATTTGTCCACTTCATTCTATCTTCAAGGCATTGCATCATTGAGCTTAGCAAAGGATTGGGAAAGGGTTTCTTTCCATAGAAGCACCAATCCAATATGAGATATGATTTACTTCATGTTTTATTGTAAGCTTTCAATTAGTTTATCCTTTGTTGTTTTGATTGCATCATGAAGCATGTTTATTTATTTCATAGGGATGGTGACTGTTGGCTTTGTTTTAAAATACTAATCATGTTGTGTGTTAGGATTTTAACCATTTGCATATTTTCACATCCACATAATGGCGCTAGAAGGAGGATTGTCAATTCCATAACAAATCAGTTTTTGTTAACACATTCAATTTTTTTAACACAAATGATGCTTGTTAACATAGGATATTTGTTAACACATATACATTTGTTAACGTACAAAATTGTTAACACAACGGTTTGTTCACACAAACAAGCTAGTTAACACATATGATTTGTTAACGCATGGATATTGTTAACACATACATGTTGCTGCTGTCAATTCCAAAGCAATCTTCACATGATCTATTTACTTGTCATTTTATTTTTTAATTGTTTTCAGCTTTTCTTTCATCCTACAAGTCCATCGATTGAGAGGCACTAGTTTTGTTTTGATTATTAGAGGTGGGTGATTTATGCTGGGTCTTGAAAATCTGATTTCTAGCATAAATTAAAGTTGCATGATGGATGGCACACTCATTGGTCATTGTTTAAATTTTTTTTATAAATGATAAATGCTACACAATGTACTTCTCACCAAGGTGGATAAATCACAAGTGAAATTGAGCTGAAAAATTGAGCACTAAATTTGAAGTTGACAAAGTATTTTTAAATACTTTAAAGGGCTTCCATTTCATGCTTTACTTTTATGTTTTGAATCAACTCACACTTTTTCTTTGGGCTCTTAAAAATAATAAATTCAAATTCTTGCTACAAAAGGCTTAAACGAATCTTAGAAAAAATCCTACTAGATTTCAATTTGGTCTAAAATTGAACAAACAAACTTCACATTTGATTTTTGGTGCTTTAAAACGAATCAAAATCATTGCTTTGTGGACTTAAAAAAAATGTGTCTTTTATGCTTTGTAATCTTTTTTGCAAAATAATCTCATCTAAAAAGGTGTATGCACTTCTCTCACACTTCACGATGATCTTGAGAATCAAGTATTTTTTATGACATTAAGTTTCATAAAATGATCACCTCCACACTTCATTTTGGGTTTAAAATTGAGAAAAACACTTTGCGAGTGTGAGTAAACCTATTGCATGTGTTCTCCCTTTGTTTCTAAATGAAGGTTGATCAAACTATGAATATGTTTACTTGCTTTTGTCTATCTTAGAGGCTTTTCCTTGGGAAAAAATTACTCACCCAAGGGAACGACTCAACTGGTAACACTCTAAAGCCAAGAGTATTTCCAATAGGGATATAAATGTGGGTATTGGAGTAAATGCCAGTATCATGCAGTTGGCTCCAAAGAGATGGATTTGAAAAGGCACTCTCACCGTATGGGTCAATCTCCATGAACAGAAAGTATGAACTAAAACCCTTGTTTGTAGTAACCAGTCAATCCATCCAATGAGTTTATCAAAGTGGTGCATTGGAACTTAGATTCCAAGAAGTTACTTGCCATGTTTGATCTTGGTTAAAATATGGAGGTTAAGACTTCATTCTTAACATACCTTTATATTTTTTCCTTAGTTGCATGTAAAATCATCTCTTCTACTGTGAAGGGCTTGAGGCAATCCCATGAAGAAAAACGTACCAATTGAGCTAAGTTTTTATATTGCTTGTGAGTTAGTTGAAAACATAGTGCTTGGATCCAAAACATCGAAACCAACATTCAATAAATCATCATAATTTCAAACCCTTTGGGAGGAAAAAATACCTTTGAAAATTCCATGTGTTACTACTTGTCCCTGTTAGAGTAATAAGTTATTATGCTTAATTAATTACATCATATTGATTAATTAATTAACTCACTTATTCCTCTTTATTATTTAAGCTAAACTTAGGCACATTACTTAATTAATTATTAATTATTAAGTGTGCACACTAGGGTTTCATTTAGAGTTTCCCTTTTAGGGTTTCTTGATCTCCTTCATAAGGATTGATCACTTTGTAATAATCGATTCTCTTAATGCATTTTTCACTTTGAGGTTCAGAGAACATCTTTCTTGGTTCTTCATATCTTTTGCATGTGATAGGTATTCATCTTGCATGTAGGTGATCTTAGTTTTCTAACATGGTATCAGAGCTCCAGACCTACAGCTACTTGTTCGTGAACTAAAGATATGGCCTCTCTATGAGCTTCAAGTGCAAGGGTTTCTATAGGCATCTTTTCTGCAAGATCTGAGGGTAGCCATTTTTTCGGGACACTATGGGCTCAAACGAATGTCGCCATTGCGTTCGCAGCATCCCAAAACCCTAGAAACACCTGTCAAATCGTCCATTTTGGTGCAGTTGATCCGGGAGGAAAAAAAAATTTGTCTGGGGGGCCGTATGGCCTCCCCAACATGCAGATCGAGGCACGTTTTTTTGAAAAATTTCAAAAAAAAAATAAAAAATTGAATTTTTTATTAAAATTGTGCGTTGCCCACACAAATCAGAGTGACACCACCGGGCCACCGAGCGGCCCCCGAGCGGCTGCCCAACCTCCACCTCCACTGGCAGTTCGGCTGGTCCGCCACCAGTGCTTGCCTTTTCTAAGCCCCAGTGGCTTGTTCCTCTGCAGCTCCGGTCTTATGGGCGACCGAGCCCCCAGATATACCCTCGACCAGCCCCCTCCACTCCAACGCTGGTCATATGGAGACCAGACCCTTCCAGCACCAGCCCGCAGTCATATGCACGACCAAAGGCCGAAATTTTTTTTGCAGGGGGGGTGTTTTTTTGCGCCGACGACTAGATGGCCGTCAATTTTTTTGCAGCGAACCACTGACGTCAGCATCACCTCATCTATATGGCAGCCCTCTTTGCCCCTCCTAACCCTATTTTTTTCTAAAAGATCAATTTTTTTCTTTTGGCTATAACTTGGGCATACGATATCAAAATCAGGCAAACAAGATATTGCCGAAAAGCTAGTTCCGAGCACTTTCTAGTAGTGCTATTTATTTTTTAGTATTTTACTATTTTCCTAAATTTATTGCTGTTTGAAGTCAGATGTTTTTTTTGGACTTCCGAGCACTTAACTTTTTGCCACGGTGTCCAATTTTCACCTTGTTTGCAGCATTGGAAAGGTATTGAGGAGCTCTATGTTGCTGTCCATGCACTTTTTCTGTATCTATCCCAGGTTTATCATTTAGTCTAGATTTTTTCTGATGGGTTGTTTAGTGATTACTTGGATGTTTTGGCAGTTGGGAGAGTGCATCTTGCATCTTTGCACTTCATTTTCAATAATACATCATTCAATAATTTCTTGCTACTTCATAGATTCCAGGGTTGTTCCCGTTTGGAGTTTTCGAGTGTTCTGTGGCATCGAGTCTGCTGTCACATTATTTTGATTCTGGCTTTGGTTTCAGTTGTAGACATATATCTTTCCTTGCTTGTTAGATTGCGGTTCCAGTGTTACTCTACAGAGTTCTTCTAGTGCTTCTTTGCAGCATGTTATCACATTGTAGGGGGGTTTTGTCCCAATGGGTTTTTCCTTCTCTACTCCATTCTTGCATTGTAAATGGGTACCTGATCAGGCCTAGTTTCTGGGACCCATCTTTGCTTTCATGCATCTTATTCTAGTGTTTTAGCTTCTTCCTAAGTTCATCTTAAGAGGGGGTGTTAGAGTAATAAGTTATTATGCTTAATTAATTACATCATATTGATTAATTAATTAAGTCACTTATTCCTCTTTATTACTTAAGCTAAACTTAGGCACATTAATTAATTAATTATTAATTATTAAGTGTGCACACTAGGGTTTCATTTAGGGTTTCCCTTTTAGGGTTTCTTGATCTCCTTCATAAGGATTGATCACTTTGTAATAATTGATTCTCTTAATGCATTTTTCACTTTGAGGTTGAGAGAACATCTTTTTTGGTTCTTCATATCTTTTGCATGTGATAGGTATTCATCTTGCATGCAAGTGATCTTGGTTTTCTAATAGTCCCTAGGGGTTCTTATCCCTAGAAGGCTTCTAAACACTAGGACCTATATCTTGATTTTTTCATTCCAAAGTCAGCAATAGGAAACTATGCTCTTGAAACCTTGATTTTCACATAATGGACCTTGTGCAATGAAAAGGAATTGAGACATAGACATTCAGTTTGAAAACTAAGCAACAAGTGTGTTTGTGGTAAAATAAAATCATTAACCAAGATTAACTCAAATTGAACCCCACACATGTGCTTGTTGATCTCTTTATTGTCTTTTGAGCAAACATTGGTCTTTTGGTTTGAACTATTCTTAGAGAAAAATGTGTTCTCCAATATCTTGGTCTAGTAAACAAACTCTCTCTAAATCTCTTAGGATCAAAATAAAAACTCTCATCCATCCCCTAAACATCAAAATCAAAATCACCTCATAAACAATTCTTGGAAATCTTGAAAAACTCCTTCATGCTAAACTTTGGGAAAATCACTTGAACCAAATAAAAATCATTTCGTTTGATTATATGTGTGTAGATGCATCCTTATCCACATATTTAGTCAAATTATCGATCTTTTTGAACAAGTCTATCCCTTGATAACATCCAAACATCTTGTGGTTTATGAGTTCACTATCTAAAATCCAAAATCAAAAGTCATCTTATTTGGTTAGGTGTGTTTAAATGAATCCTTCTTCTCACACTTAGCATCTTGTAGACAAATTTACTCTAGGACAACATCCAACCTTTGAGAGTTTATGAGTTCACTATTCAAATCAAATCAAACCAATCCCAAATCAAATCAAAACATCAATCCAAGTCCTAAAGTTTAGTATCCTCTTCAAAATTTCCTAAGAGTTCCAATCATTCACCAATCATCCATCTTTCATATCTCATCACCATCCTTTTTATCCTTAAAATATTAGACTTTCCTTTTTGTACCTAGAGTTTAGATCAACCCAAAGAATTAGACGTTCACCTCCCACATTCTTGAAAAGTGATCCTTATTTTACGGTCCAAACTAGACCTCAACACAAGAAAAACATGGAATATAAACTTGATCCATACATCATGAGTAATCCAAGTCAGCCAAACTATGAAAGCCTTACAATTTTGATTGATTATCAAAACTCACACTTATACAATCCATACATGGGATTGTTCTCTCCTACAAACATCAATAGTACAAATGTGAGTATTCCTAGTCAAAATTTTGGAACACCTTTCCCAATGGTAGATTTAAATATAAGTCCAAACCTACAAATCTATCAACCAAACAACCAAGACATGAGTCTTCCACAAAACAACATAATCCCACCAAATCCATACATGCCAAACATGAACAAACCAAGTACAACTTTACCAAACATGAACATTTCAAATTCACACTTGGAAAACTTTGGGATAAATATGTTTGTGAATCATACAAATTTTTTTCAAAGTCCAAACAAGATGTTAACAAATCCATGTATTAATCCAAGTCAAGGTAACACCATGCAAAATCAAAGTTACCTAAATCAAGGCAATGTGGTTCCCAACACCAACAATGTTCAATTTTAACCTATCATGCCAAATCTGAACATCATCCCAAATCATAACATTATCCAAAATTAATTTGTCCATGATTCCGTTCAAAAAACACAAGTATGCATCCCATATTTTCTTGAACAAAAACCAAATCAACTATATCAAGGGAGTCATGATCGAAATCAAGATCAAATTTGGTGAGATCAAATTGCTACAGTTACCAAAATAGTTGAGTCATTGAGCCAAGAGACATCTCCACCACCATTACCCATATCAACATCATTCCTTGGTTTAGGGATTCCCCCTTTACCTAGCACCAATCACTTCCTCCAAATTAATCCACCTAACACCAATGAAGCCATCAAGGAAAATCCTTTGAATATAACATCGACATCGCACCAACAGATGGTATCTAATCAAATGACAACATCAATACTAACAAATCAAAATATGGTCTCCCAAGGATCTATCACCACGGTCATTCCAACCATTCCTATCACCTCGATCACTCCAACCACCCCTATCACACCCATCATATCTCAAACCCTCACAATCACTTCAAACGTATCTCAACAACTTGTCACTACATCCAACACAATTCCAAAACCACCATTGCCATCATCACCCACACCACTTCTTAGCTTAGGGCTTCCCCCTTTACCAAGTATCAATCAAACCAACATCCTAAACATCAATCAAAGCATCACACCAAACTTTCAAAACTTGTCATTGACATCGCAACAACAGACGAAAAATGTACAAGCAATCACAATATCATCAACCACCCCCATAATATATCAAGGACCAATCACATCAATTACACCATCCACCACTCAAATCGCAATCATCAATAGGATGACACCTCTTATCACCACAACAAGCACTATTCCAAAACCACCTCTGGAACCACTACCACCAAAACCAAATGTAACAAGACAATATAACATTGCACTAAAAGCTCACCAGGCCTACCAAAAGGCCATCCAACAATATCTAGCCACGTAACAAGCAACACAAGCTCAACAAGTGCAACAAGCCACTCAAACTGCTCAAGCCTCTCAAGCTTCCCAACAAGCACAGGCATAAACACAAAAAATGATAACTCTTGGGAGCAATAATCAAGATCTATCCATCAATAAAAATGTTTTTTCCTCATCCAACAATGCATCAACCAATGATCATGTTGAAAATGTCTCTACATCATCTGATAAGTTAGAGGACATATCTCAAGAATTCATTCCAAAGTATGATCAACATATTTCACCAAAGTCTAGCAATGGTCCTTTCCAAGACATATTGACATCCTTTGATCTCATGGTTGCAGATATTGAAGGAATCTTCAACTCAACATTTGATCTAAGTCCACTAAAAAATGAAGAGGATATTGAGCCAATTCCCATGCCTAATGATGACATCCAAGAACCCTTTGTAAGCAATCCATCCTTTGAAATAGATCCATGTCAAGAACTTGATCCAAAGCATGTCAAAAGTAACTCCGAAATTATTCAAGATAAAGAATTTGTATCTTCAAGATACTACAATAATCTAATGGACACTCTTCTATCTATGCAAAATGATCATATCCATGTAGCACACACTCCTCCATCTATCCATGAGATGCTTTATGCAGATGGACATGTAGATGATCTTCATTTAGATCAGGATTCCTTTACTCCTGATATTATTACACAAAAATAGTAGGTTATTGATTCCTACAGCCAAACAGAGTTGTCAACATCAGGATCAGATATATCCAAAATCTAGACTGAAGACATCATGTATGAAGATATCCAACATTATCCACTCAAGGAAACATGTCAGATAGAACACGATATTCTAGAGTCAGCAGAGCATCCAATCAAAATAACATCATCTATAGTGGTCATTTATCAGAGAATGCATTCTAAACAAGAGATCTCAGAATAGGTAGAATCAAAGCATGAAGGTACTACTACCACCATATTGGGGGCAACTATGTCTCAAGAAAGTATCAACATAGGGAGCGCGGAGAGTCCTTATGATGAAACCAATGCCAATACTACAACTAGCCATGTCATGAATCTTCATTCATCTGTCACCCCATCCATGAATTGGGACCAATGTCAAAAGAAATAATTGAATCAAAGTACGAAGAACGCTATCAAAGAAAAATATGGAAAGCATAATAGACAAATCAAATACAAATGGATAACAAAAAATACAAAGAAAGATCATCCCTATCAAACCCCATTAGTCAAAGAAACTACGGGGGAAAATAAAAAAGGGAAAATTATCCATCAAAGATCTCTACAAAAGAAAAATTAGGCTTTTCAAGTGACGTACAAAGTGTATCAAGCAGTTGGTCCTAATTCCATGCACACTTTTGTATCCACTCATCATTGCTCATCTCCCCAAGTTTGGAGAGTCAAAGATTCCAAGCTATCAACCAATCCATCTTTTATCCCTCAACACACTCCATCCACGCCTCCATGCATGATATCCAATTTTCACATTGACCATGTGTTGGTAACGACCCTTCATCATAAGGATTTAGAAGGCACTCTATTGCGATGTGTGCACAAAGACAAAGTCAAAAGTAGATCAGGAATCTCAAAATTTTTATTCAAGTGCATGTATCTTGGAAAAACAACTTCTTCAGGTAGGATATCGATGGCACATTATGACAAAAGCATCTACATCAACACCACTAGGTGGGTCAGCATGAATCTCTCAAAAATAACCAAAAAAATTAAAAATATGAAAATCCAAAAAAAATTAGAAAAAATCATGAAAATAGAAAAGATAAAAATTGTCCTCTAGTGAAAACTACTACGGTAGCGTTTTGGATAGGTACCATGATGAAAACCTGGAAAATAGGTGTCATGTGTAGAATTGAGCATCTACGTGCGCCAGTTGAGATGAAAACATCTCATCCCATCTATAATAAATCCAACATTCCATCCATCTCAACCATAATAAATCCATCCATCCATGAACCAGTTATCCAATCCATTTTCATCCATCTACATCCATCATCCAAATTATCTTGATGAAAGTTTGGGGCACACTTTACACTTGCTTATGGTAAACATCTTGACATGGGTCATTTTCATTATCCTACCTAGCATTATATGAGCCATGAAACATTATCCAAATGAATATTCTTTATCTGAACACCTTATCTTATCACAAGATAATCCATATCCCTCTATCCATACACCTATCCAAGCATCCACCCATGGTATTCCATACATTGCTAGACACTGGGGGCAGATATGTACATCTTGCTTCAGGAATAAATCTTGATCTATATCCCCCAGCTTATGTGATCATCTGAACATTGGAAAATGTGAAATCAAATTGGTTAAAGCATTTTTGATCCAAAATCCAAATCACTAGCCCATGGCACATTTTGATGAAAACACAATCCTTATCAAGTTTCATCTTTCATCGAACATCAATCCAAACAATCACTATCAATCACATCTAATGTGTGCTTCAACATCACATCAAATCATCCAAAACATATTTTGTTCCAAACCACGCTTCATCAATCTTGATAAAATCAAATCCAATCAATCCATCATCATCTTGGGACATCCATCCTCATCCTTGTTTTGTTTAACACTATCCTTGCATTGTTGTATATCCTCGACAATGTTATCATCATTAATCCTACATCATTTTGGGATATCCATCTATTGGTGTAATTAAATGTCTTGTACCTTGTCCTAGGTCATAATTACACCTTAGTTAAGTTTACTTAGGGACCACATAGGAGGTTGTTGGAGATTCTCCACTTTTGGTGGACTTGACATGTCATTACCTCATCATTTCCACCTTTTGTGGACACATCATGTGATTATCTCTCCACCTTAAGTGGAGTGATAAGTTTTCCTAGTTGTCTCATGTCATAAGATTACGACACTTGTCATAATATTATGCCTTTCTATGTTCTCACCTTGGCTATTTAACCAAGGGGTCTCTCATTTGTAATCAATAATAATCATAATCAGATTCATATCATATTAATGACATTGAATACAGTTTATTCTTGTCATATTCTCTCTCTATGTTCTTGTGCTTTCCATTTGGTCCATAGATCTTAGATGGCAGCCATAGCCAATTCTAACATGGTATCAGAGCGGGTTGGGTGCCATTGGAGAGTCTTATTCTGAAGAGAGATTCCAGATCTAAGGAGGTTCCGTTCATTGCTCTTTGTTGCAGGTTCACATCTGAGCTTGCTAGTGCAAATCTGAGCTCACCATTATGTCTGAAAGGTTCGAGATAGTCAATTTTTCCTTTTGTTTTGTCCAAATCAGAGATACGAGGCCAAATCTATGAGGGTTTGAAGCTAAAGAGTGGTTGCCAAATCCAAAAGGTAGCTGCAATTTTGGAGAATTTTGGGTCAAATCCGACCTTGCCATCGCATCCAGAAGGGCCAAAAATCCTAAGATCGACTGTCAATTCGTCCATTTTGGAGCAAGTCATTTAGTGAGGCAAAAAAATTTTTTGCCCGAGAGTCGTATGGCCCCTAGGTCATCATTAATATTTGATGGTACGATTTGCAGAAAAATATATTATTTAAATCGTCGAAATTTTTTTGAATTTTTTTTAGAAAAATAACGATTTAAACTTTGCAAATTTTATTGTAAAAGTTTAAAAAAAAAAATCAAAAAAAAAGAAAAAGAAGAAAGTCTTTTTCTGCGGACTTTCTTCATACTTTGTACAGAGTACTTGGCCAGTACGCCTGCCACACAGCCATCATCCACAGTGCCCACAGCCCACAACAACCGGCACCAAACACATACAACTACCGGTGGATAAATAAAATCGGCCAGTCAATCCATCTTCTGGCAGCTTCATACAAATATCCGGCGATCAAGCAGTCAACATCGGGGGCCAAAAACATTAAATCCAGCGAAAGAAAATTCAAAACAGCATTCAAGATTCTCGCGAATATTCCGTCTGCCAAAGATTCTTAGTATATTCCGATAGTTGAGAATATTCCAGCACTGCTGACCGACGGCGACAGTGAAGGCTTCTTAACCGTCAATTTTATACTCAGTTCCAGAGAATATTCGGCCTTGGGAGAATATTCTTTTTTCACGGGCGGGAAACTGTCAAATTTAAGCCTGTAAATTGATGACGTTAGCAATACGTCATGGATGACGTCAGCACAGTTTGAAAAATTTCTACCCCCTCACCATTTGCAGTTTTTATTTTGCAGTTCAACTTTGAAGGCTAATATCTTGCTCATTTTGACTCCTTTTTTCGAGCAATTTTTTTTTTATTTGGGCTAGAATTTCATGCTATACACATTGGTGCAATCATTTTTTTGTTTTGGTGCCTAGTTTTTTTTAGAATTTTCAGATTCTCACAGGTGTTGCTGCTTCGTCCTCATTTTGGGAACTTCGGGAGCTCATATCTTGCTCCTACGGTAACATTTTTGGGTGCAATTTTTTTTGAAAGTGCATGATTTTTCCTGTAGTTCTTAGTGGTATGATCAGATTTATCTCATTTTGTACCAAAAATTGTACTTGATACTGTGGCCTATTTTGGCATTTGTAAGCACTAAGATCAAGTCTAGCTTGTTGTTCTTGGCATCTAGCAACTGTAAACGCACTAAATATAAAGTGCCAAATTAGATATTCCTTGGGGGGTTACTTGATTGAGTGATTTTGGGGGGTCTCTTGGTGCATTGCTTTGATCTATTTGCTTTGCACTTTCATTCTCATAGATCATTCTAAGGTTCCTTTGCTCACATCATATAATTATTCAACATGGAATCAAAATGCATGGAATATACTAATGATAGAATGTCACTCTCTATATGTTGAAAATAAGGTACCTTAACCTATAGATGATGAGAAAAAGTTAAAATGGATGATCAAACATGCCAAAGCTCTTGGGTGTCTTCGTAGACTAGTTTCTCAAGATTTGTTGTTTCAGATTGAATCATGTAAAAATTCTCATGAAGCTTGGGAAAAATTGAAAACATTGTATGGTACAAAAGATGAAGTAAGAGGCTATCAAATTGATAATAATTTGATGAATCTTGGTCCTAAGAATTTTGACAACATCCAAGACTACATCACTAAGGTTAATGATCTAAAAGAGCAATGTAAAGCATGTGGAATTGATAAGAAGGACATCTAGTTGGTGTACAATACAATGAACAAGCTTGGCCCTGATTATGCTTCTATTGTTTCTAGGTTTCATACTCATAGATTGACTATGGGGCTTGCATATACTACACCTTCATTTGCATCATTTTCTGAGATGTTGATACATGAGCAACAAAAGCTTATCTCAATGGGTCTCATCAAGAGTTCTAAATCTCAAGCATTGTTGGTTAGTCAAGTGAAAGAATCAGAATCAGATAAGAAATAGAAGAAAGCAAAGAATAATCAACATTCAAATCAAGTAAATCCACATTCAGATCAATCAAAGAAAAAATCTTCTTCAAAAGGAGAATCATCTAAGAAGGAGAGACCTTTTTGTGCATATTGCAAGAAGGATGGACATGAAGAACATTATTGTTATAAGAAGGATATTGATGAGTTGAAGAATCTTCTCAAAAAGAATTGCATTGATTTGCCTTCTAGAATGTCTGAATCATCTTCTTCTCCTTCTACTTCAAAATAGTCTAAAAAGGACAAAGGTCAAACATTAGGATATAAAGGACAAGCTCTTTGCGCTCATTCAAGTCTAGGATCAGGAAGATGGCTTCTAGATTCAAGAGCATCACATCATATGGCATCTTCATAGACTATTTTCTCTTCATTTCAGCCTTGTTCTATGTCTCCTATCTTGATGGGAAACAATACATACATGAGTGTAATAGGGAAGGGATCTATTAGCATTGGGGAGAACACTTTTCAGGATGTCTTGTGTGTTCCTCATTTGACGAACAATCTGCTTTCCATTTATCAGATTACACATGGTGGAGATGGGAGAACTGTGGAGTTCACTCCTGATTTTTTTTATCATTCAAGATTTGGAGAGTCAAGAGATCATTGCTACTGGGGTGGTTGATCATTCATCTCGGTTGTATTCCTTTGCATAATTTGCTTTTGATGGTGACAATGTTCGTTCGACTGTTGATCACAACCATGATTCAGAGGAGACATTTGGCTTTTTGAACTTGGGAATACTCACATCAGATCCAGTTCTTGAGCCTTGCATTTCATCTCCTCCATCTACTATTGCAGTTAATGCTATTTGTGATTCAACAGTTTTGGCTCCTAGTGATTCAGTGCAGCAGGATATACATAGTCTTCCAGATATGGCTACTTTGGATGAATTTCTAACAGGTATTTCAGACTTGTTTATGGAGTCTCATCTTGCAGATTTGGAGGACAATCTTGATAGCATTCATCTTCTCTTTGATGAAGATGAACCTTCTTCAGTTGTTGTGAGGGAACACTTTGACCCTCTTGTTCATTCTCTACATGATCATTCTTCACAGATTGGCGTGAGTGTGGATACTTTTGGACAGCATTTGGAGGAGGCTTCTTTGTCTTCAGAGGGGATATCTTTATCTTTGGATTATGTTCTACATTCATCTCTACTAGATGTTGGATTTTCCTCTTCAGCAGTGTGGCCTAGAACGCATGATTGGAGTGGTTCAAATTTTTGCATCGACATGGAGACACTTGAGCATGCTTCAGAGACACCATCATCCATCATCCATCTTCATGAATTCCTGCATACATCCTTGGTTTTGTTTCTTCCTAAGGGGAGGAACATTATTTTTCGAGATTGGATCATCTTCAGCATTCAATGTCGAGCTTCCACCATCATTGCAGGAGACTCAACATTGAGGGGGGGCTACCTTGCTTCTCTTCTACTTCTCTCTTATGGGGGGGTATTTTTCCTCACATGGGGTTTGTACCTTCTCATTCTTCATTGAGAGCATTTCTATTTTGTATTTCATCTCTCTTTTGAGGGGGAGTTTTTCCCATGAGGTTTTCTCCCTTTCCTCGCTTGTGAGAGATTGCATTTGATTGTATTTTTTGTACATGGGTACCTAAAATGGCCTAGTATCCAGGACCCATCTTGCATTATTTATTTTTGTGTACATTCTCCCTAAGTTGCACTTAAGGGGGGGTGTTGGTGTAATTAAATGTCTTGTACCTTGTCCTAGGTCATAACTACACCTTAGTTAAGTTTACTTAGGGACCACATAGGAGGTTGTTGGAGATTCTCCACTTTTGGTGGACTTGACATGTCATTACCTCATCATTTCCACCTTTTGTGGACACATCATGTGATTATCTCTCCACCTTAAGTGGAGTGATAAGTTTTCCTAGTTGTCTCATGTCATAAGATTATGACACTTGTCATAATCTTATGCCTTTCTATGTTCTCACCTTGGCTATTTAACCAAGGGTCTCTCATTTGTAATCAATAATAATCATAATCAGATTCATATCATATTAATGACATTGAATATAGTTTATTCTTGTCATATTCTCTCTCTCTTTTCTTGTGCTTTCCATTTGGTCCATAGATCTTGGGTGGCAGCCATAGCCAATTCTAACATGGTATTAGAGTGAGTTGGGTGCCATTGGAGAGTCTTATTCTGAAGAGAGATTCCAAATCTAAGGAGGTTTCATTCGTGGCTCTTTGTTGCAGGTTCACATCCGAGCTTGATGGTGCAAATCTGAGCTCACCATTGTGTCCAGAAGGTTTGAGATAGTTGATTTTTCCTTTTGTTTCATCCAAATCGGAGATACAAGGCCAAATCTATGAGGGTTTGAAGCTGAAGAGTGGTTGCCAGATCCAGAAGGTAGCTACAATTTTGGAGCATTTTGGGTCAAATCCAACCCTGCCATCACGTCTAGAAGGGCCAAAAACCCTAAGATCGACTGTCAATTCGTCCATTTTGGAGCAAGTCATCCGGTGAGGCAAAAAAAATTTTGCCCAAGAGTCGTATGGCCCCCAGGTCGTCATTAATATTCAACGGTACGATTTGCAGAAAAATATATTATTTAAATTGTTGAAATTTTTTTGAATTTTTTTTTAGAAAAATAACAATTTAAACTCTACAAATTTTATCTATTTATCTTATTGTGCTAATTCTAAGGACCTCTTGATGATATTCGAACAAAGGATTTAGAGAGATAGGAATGGGGCAATGATCATTATTCTTTTGTTTGATGTGCTTGTTGGATTTTCTTGTAATATAACTTGGTGAATACTTGTTTTTTAGGTATGTCCTAGAAAGGTTTTCGTATGTCAAGTGTGAACAAGAATACTCCTATCTATTTGTCGAGTCAAAGTCCATCGCACTAGGTACAACGCCATCCTAGTTATTTATACCTTGATGCATCGTATCTATGTGTGTAATCAAACATAAGGTAAGTAGCCCTTTTAAAATCTCAATCCTTAATAAGAAAATCATCATCATCCATCATCATCATCATCTCTAATAAAGTCTCGTCGGATCATGGACTTGTTGGATCCTCTTATCATCATCTCATTCCTTCTTTCTTCTTTTCCACACTAACATCACATCATGAATAGTTAATCATCATCAGTGCATCCATCCTGCATCCACAAACCATCAACATTCTGCATATCATCTCACATGCATGTTCATCATCGTAATATGGATTTGTTAGTCTAAGCATCTCATAAATCAAACATTTGCATAAAACATCTATTGCATAATTATAGGCATTATCACATCATCCACCTCATTTGCATCATCATCATAACCATCCATGTGTCCATCTTGAACCTCTTTATCATGAGATTGACCCTCATCGAATCTTTTCAATCAATCTCTTGAGGGGCAATGTACTAGTGTACTTTCCGCTAGGGCATCCGAAAAAATCATAAATTTTTTGAATTTTGATCGCGACAAGTTTATTCTTTGAACTAATGCAACAAGTGTATTGCTTCAAAGAGGGGAAAAATGTAGACACACAAAATTGACATCATGTATAATCATATTTGCTCGTCAATTTAATAAACCAAGTTTAATTGATTAATCTCTAAAGATCATCCATTTAAATTGAATAAATTAACTTTATTTAATTTAAGCCTATCATTACCTCATTTGATTAAATAAATCAATTTTAATCAAATCATAACATTTCATCTTTTATAAATCATCTTCAAAGTTCATCTCCTGCAAATTAATCAACCTTTATCTTGCATCATCCTTTTAATTAAATAAACCAAACTTTATTTAATTAAATGTCAAATCCATATTCTTTCCCTTTTGATTTAAATAAATCAAAATATTTAAGTCAAATGGGTCAAAAGCATCTAACATCATCTTAACTAATCTAATGTTAATTAATCTAATCTAACCACCCATCACATCCTCTAGCTTTTCCCACTTGCACCAATAAAACATTTTAATTCATTTATAAATTCATCATTTTCCCTCAACAAAGCATCTTTGGAAGAATATTCCTCAAGTTTGAATTTGAAGGCAAGTTGACTTGTCCCTTCCAACATGGCAATAACTTCTCTCTTACATGTCCCCCACTTAGCATTTAACTCTCAAATTCAAATTTCACATTTCCCCCTCTTTGACACATTGACCAAAATGTGCTCATTCTTCAACATATCTCAATGTGACAAGTGGCTTCATCTCATTGGCTAAATATTTGTCCCACATTCATCCATTTAGCTATTTCTCTCATCAAAATATTCTATAAATAGAAGGCTTATTCTTCATCTTAGCATCTACAATCTCATGCAAAGTCACTCTCTTCAATTGAGAATTGATTTTGTCCACTTCATTTTATCTTCAAGGCATTGCATCATTGAGCTTAGCAAAGGATTGGGAAAGGGTTTCTTTCCATATAAGCACCAATCTAATATAAGATATGATTTACTTCATGTTTTATTGTATGTTTTCAATTAGTTTATCCTTTGTTGTTTTGATTGCATCATAAAGCATGTTGATTTATTTCATAGGGATGTTGACTGTTGGCTTTGTTTTAAAATACTAACCATGCTTTGTGTGTTAGGATTTTAACCATTTGCAGATTTTCACATCCACACTTTCTATTTCAGTTCATAGGGTTTCTGTTATATTCATTTCATTGTATTTTTGGCTTAAATTGTATTTGCATTCATCTTGTTGTTAGTATCCCTTGCATAATAATTTCTACTTGGTGTCCTATTACTAATACTATAGTGAGATGAAGTTTGAGACTCATGTCATCTTGTGATATTATAATCGTCATGGAATTTGGGTTATCTAGCTCATTCACTACTAGTGTTGACACTAGTTCACTAGGTATGGACCATACCCTCAACAATTCCTTACCTTCAAGTAGTGTGACACATGTTGAAACAATGGTTGACAATATTTTGCAGGAAAACATAATCCAAATTCATGAAGACATAGAACACCTACAAAATTAAATAAGTACTGAGAACATTTCAACTACCGCAATCCCTACCATAGATAACATTCATCGCATTCTTGAAAGTGAAGATGGAATTGACCTTGTGCATAACATAGTTCAAATATTTGAAAAACATTTTACCTCAAACACTAGTTGTCATTTACATACGAACAATGTTACAAGACAAGGAGGAATTCAAATTCCTCCTCCCACAACAATAGCCTCTATTCCTACCTACACCAACCCTCAAGTCACAACAACAATGATACTAACTAGTAATGTGATCCCTTCCTTAGGTATTTCCACTAGCATCCCTAGTACATTTGTGGCATCACATGTCATATCTCCTAACACTTTACCACCTATAAGCATTCCATTCACTTTTCCTTCAAACACATACACACCTCCACCATTTTCACCTTCATCTCATAACACAAGCAATGACCCCCTCATAAACCAACTTTTCCAAACTGTTTCATCCCTTAACAAAAAATTTCACCATCAACCAAAATTAAAATGGCCCACCTACATATTATGTCAAAAGTAGTCTATTGTCCTTGGAGCTATTGCAAACATCAATGCCACAAAATGTAGAAGTGCCTATATTCGAGAAATATGGGGGTAAATGAGATCCTTCTAACCATGTTTCTACTTACATGGCTTTATGCAATGACTTTGTTCTTGATGATAAACTCTTGGCTAAAATTTCTTCTATGTTCTTTAAGGATATTACCTTAGAATAGTTATCTTCATTAAACCAAAAAAGTCAATTCATTCATTCAATTAACTTAATGAGGCATTTATAAACCATTTCCAAGTGCATATGACTCCTAAGATGACCATGGCTGATTTGATGAGATGTAAGCAAAAAAAGAAGAAAACGTTATTGATTTCATCTCACACTATCAATCGCTTTACTCCCAAATCGATGTTAAGGTTCCAGATCCTCACCTTTGAAATATGTTCATAGATAATTTGCAAAGTAAGATACAAGATAAACTTACCATGATGAAATTCCCCTCCTTCATGCACGGGTGATCCCACAATAATGTGTTACATTTTTTGGCCAAACTTGACATTAAAATTAGGATTTTTCACCAAATATTCACTTTCTTACACTTATAGCAACTAAACCATTAAGAATTTGAAGATGAATAAAACTAGTTATTTGTTAGATCTTTTGTGTAGAATCTAATTACATTTAAAAAAAAAATTGTGAATAATTTTATGTAATTTTTAATAACTTATTTTTTCTAGTAATGAACATTTTTATAAAGTGTTGTTTACTTCAGACTACATAACTTTTTTTATAGAAAGGATACAATTCTAATTTTTAAAATACAAAATGTTCATACCAATATCTAGGGCATGGATATTTTTTCATATTTTTTTGTTGCATAATTGGGTATGTGCAGGATCATCATGGAAAAAATAGGCCCTTAAGTGGCAAAAAATTACGAAAAATCAGAGTTAAAAAACTTGACATAAAAATTTGAATAAGTTATCTATATTATTTCAAAAATATGTAAGAATAGAATCTATAGAAAATTTAATGTAGTTTCTAAACTACTAGGTTTTTTTTTGAAAAAAAAATCTATTTGGTGAAAATTTAAAATTTCAATGTAGTAGTACTTAAATTTCAGGTAAAAAATAAGAAGTAGTTGTCTGTCTAACCACCCTAACCACAATAAAATGATAATTATTTTTTTATAATATTTTAGACATAAATAGAGGACTGATATCTGGATGTGATGCATAATTTTTTGTAATTTTTTTCCATGTAAATAATTAATTATGAATTTTTTATTACAACTTTTAGAAAATATAAAAAATCGTATGTCTAACCACCTTAACTTGGTCAAAACTTCATGAAATTTATTTTTTCTTTTTTTAATCCTATAGTATGTGAAGCATAGAATGTGATGCATGTTTTGGATTCCAAAAATGTGATATCGTTTAAAATCTATAGATGTTTCTTAATCAACCTATCAATCAGGACTTTAGTAATAATTCAAATAGAAAATTAATAATAATGCATAATTTATATTGGTGGAAAGATGAGAATCTCCTTTAAAAGGGTTAAAAAAAAGTCGTTGCCACTTTTTGGCCCATCATGATCACATACCCAATGTCAAAGTAATCCTTCACATAACTTTTTTTGTATTCATTTGAAATAACAATAAATATTTTTATATAATAATTCAAACTAAACATATTTAAATTTATACTAATTTGGAAGCTTATAATAAGGGCTACATGCTTACAAAACATAAATTTTAAATGAATTCATTTGATCACCCAAAAGGTAAATCAAAAGTGGTTTTTTATCAACATTTTGATAGGTGTAAAGGAGACTCGATTATAGGTATGGTTTAAATCTAACAAGGTTCTATCCAAGGGGGTTTGATCTAAGGAGGTTTTACCAATACCTCTTTAATTAAAATATTTTAAATGGAACCTTTAAAGTCTTAAATCATTGTATTTTCTAAAAATATGTGATTTTAGGAAAAAATCAGGATGTCCCAAAAAGTGTAACCCATTATTGTGGAATCACCTGCACTTGTTACTGCCCTTTGTGATTATCAAAATTCAATTAGTAGTCATGATACAAAATCCACCTCTAGCTGAACTGAGAAGTCTGATTCCACAAACCAAAAAAGCTACCAACCTTTTAGAAAGCAAAATAAAGGCTTCCTTCAACTTAATCCCCTCAACAAACAAGTCAAAATACTAATACCCAACTAGATGTTGTAAAAGCAATGATGCCCTTTAACTATGGGGACCCAAAAAGATAATTCACTCCCCTGCTGACACCCTTCATAACACAATGTCACATCTTTTAGAAAAGAAAATTATTACCATGGCTCCCATCAAAACACCCAATCCTAATAAGCCTCTACCACTGAACTTTAGATCAAATGCTTATTGCCATTATCATCGAGAAAATGGACATGATGCAGAACATTGTAAGCATCTTAAACATATTGTGTAAGGCCTCATTGATTTTAGTCAAGTTTCCATTGGAGGTGTTAATGATCAAGGAAATAAGTTTCTTGCCCCTCCTAACCAAAATTTGCAAATCTTTATCAACCCCATGTAGAAAAATAATATTTCATTTTCCAAAGCTATTGAAACTACAAAGAATGATGTGATGAATGTAGAAATGGGTGATGAGAATATATATACAATTCAACAAATTCTTATGGATATTGATCCACAAGAACATGTATTCCTATTGATGGTTTGGTTACATTGGTCAAAACTCAACATTGTAAGGGTCGAACTAAAAGGCCTCTTGACATTGCTTTCTCCTCTAAAGATATACTTAAACATGAACTTGATGGTCCTATTTACATAGCCAACCAAATCTATGATAAGCCCACTAATGGGATATTAATAGATCCTGTTTGTGGATAGAATGTGATCACCAAGGAATTCTTACTTTTACATGAAATTTATTAAGAAATATATGACAAACTGAAAGCATGGATTAAGAAACATAATGGTTTCACTTTCCCTATGATGGGATCAATCACCTTACCCTTACAAGTAGGACCAAAAACACTAGATGTCTCATTCTCCATCATATCAATGTCAGATCAATTGTGTGTAAGGCTTGGTCACCCATGGCTAAACTCTATGGGAGTCGTCTTGTTGGTTGTGCATATATGCTTAAGGTTTCCCTTTGACAATTAAATTTTTACTATGCATCATAGTGGATTTAACACTTTATCTTCCCATGGAAACTTTTCCTTAGAATTCTTTTGGCTCAAGACTATGGAACCTATCAAACCTCATGAGGACTTCCTTTTCAAATCCTACCAAAAATTTGAGGAGAAATGCATAGCGAAAGTATCACTCTGAAACATGCCTCCACCCACCATCAAGCCTACCATCATTAACGAAGCCATGATTGAACCAGAATACATTCCAAAAGACCAAGATCAATCTAAGATAGAACCTTCACCTATTTCCTACAAAAGATCAAAAGACAATGAAAACAATCCTATCACACCTCCTAGAATAAAACAATTCAATAAAGTTAAAGAGAAATTAGTTGAAAAAACTTCCATGGTTCCTTCCATTCATCCCCTTAGGGAAGAAAAGAAACCTTTGGTTGATCAACCCACTCTTACACAAACACAACATCAAAACCAAACTAAAAGAAACAGAGGTGCTAGAGAGCATAGGCATAAACGTCGTGCCATTGCTCAAAAGTTAAATGAAGAAATCAACAAAGAAAATCAAAAAATTCATATCCCCCTTCGCAAGAACCACAACAAGAGTTAAACCCTTCTTTGTACATTATCATTCGACCTCCTATTATGACTAATTTAGATGGCAATGATGAGATTGCAAAGATTGATGAACAAGTGCATAATGAATTGAATACATTATTTTCCTCTTCCATGAGCTTAAATGAAAATTATCCTAAGAAGAGTGTTGAAATAGTAATGGACCTAGTTCGGAACTTGCTATTATCCCTTTGACTAGTTGTCTAGCTTCTATATATGATGAAGACAATTGGGATGTGGACGAACTGCTCATAGGTTGACTCGCATGTGCCTTACTAGTTCTTTCCATTATTTCTTTTTCTTTTGTGTGATTACATGTGTGTATTGTGATCCCTCATACTATTCTATTTGATGTATCTATCTCTCTTTGTGAAATTCCTCTATTTATACCTTCATTTTTCTCTATGTCATAAATCTTTTATCTTTTCCTTTATCTTTTTCATTTTTCTTGTGTTTTCCTTTTGGGGATGACACAAGGCATTGAGACATTCATGTCTCTTCTATATTGACCCAAAATCTTTTTCTTTATCTTTTTCATTGGTCTTGTGTTTTCCTTTTGGGGATGATGCAAGGCATCGAGACATTCATGTCTCTTCCATGCTGATCCATTATCTTTTCCTTTATCTTTATCATTTTTCTCTTGTTTTCCTTTTGGGCATGATGCGAGGTGTTGAGATATTCATGTCTCTTTCATGTTGACCCGAAATTTTTTTCTTTATCTTCACTCTCTTTGTGTCATTCTTCTAGTTCTTTGAGTATTTGGGGAATGATGATAGTTTTGAGCTCTCTAAAAATATTGTAGCAAGAACATATTGACCCCAAATCCATAGATCCTTCACGTGTTTGGAGTTTTATTTTAGGGGAAACCCCTCTCTTTTCTTTTGCATTATGTAGCTTTATTTGGATATATATGACTTGGAATAGGGATTTCCAAGTTGGCTTTCATGTCCTCTTTATTATTAGCATTTATCATATGCTACTTTAAAGTAATTTCTCACTACATGGTGTATAACAATTTCTTTAAAGTGGGAGCATACATTTACATTATTATTTCGCATTTCATGTTTCATGGTGTAGTCTTCTTACTTTATGCGATGTATCTTTCACTTTGTGGATGGCATTGGGTTTGATGTCCTTCAAGAGCATGATATCTCTCAGCATATTATATTCCCCTTAGTGGCTTGATGCAACACATTGCTTCCCCTAAGTTGTGAATCTTCTATTATTTGATTAATCCTCTTAGAGAAATTAGACACAATGTTCCCTAAGTTAAATACCTTATGTGAACTAAGCAAGACTCTAGGTTTAAATGTTCCTTATTGTCACATTTTCATTTTCAGTTATATGGCCACCTTGCATAATACATATTGCATGCCTATGGAGCCATCTTGTTTTTTCATGAGTTTCAAGTATACAAAGTTTTGCTTGCCCCATGGAGCTTGAAGTTTATTATTGTGTGGAACCTTATCAAAGTTATTAGAAGGTATAACTTTGGTATGGTTTGATAGGAAACCCAACTGATGCATGACTTTACCATAGCCACTCATGCATGTGTGTCAGTGCATATCATCCATGTGTGTATGTGTCTCACCTCTTCTGGATTGTCACCCTGCAAATGGCCTAAAGTTCCGTTGCCTCAAAGTGAACATGCATTTTTAGACAAACAACCTAGATTTGATCCACATCGTGTTGGATAAACAATTGAATCTTGATCCATTCCACCACTTTCATTTTGTTTTTCTCTTCTCTTTGTCTTTGGCAGTGTATGCTTATGCCTCAATGATGCTCTTTACATTAGTTTTTTCATGTGTGCTCTTTTGGGCCTATGTTGGTTTTTCATGGCCTCTTGATCTTGGGGGCTTGATCACCCCTCTTGATCATTGTCATCTCATCTTATTCCAAATTAGAACACTTGGACCCCTCTTGAAGTGAGTTTGTCTGCTTTACTATGAGTTTGAAGCAAGTTCATCCTCTCAATCAATTAGGGGCTAAATGTAGTGTTGAAAAATATCGTCGATGACACTTCCTCATTTGTTTGGGCCCTCCTTGTAAATTTTTTTTTAATGATGTCTTGACTTAGTGTTGTAATGTGTTTAACATACTCACATTAGGTCTTGGGCCTATGTAAACTAAATAAACTTAATCATGCCTTATTTAAGGTGTTGTAAAGTGTTGTAACACACTTTCACACTTTAATAGGGTTTTCATAAATTATTGGGCTTCTTTATGCTTTAATTGGACTTATTTTCCATCCAAAAGCATTAATTAATGCATCTTTTCAAGGATAATCCTGACACAAATCAACATCCAATCATAATTCAAGTGTTTTTAGGTTGTGTCACCCAAATTTAGTGATATAGGACTCATACACCACCTTGGGAATATCAGTCCCACCTAGGATTTTGGGTCCCGGTCTAGATTTTACACCTTTCTAAGTATTTTGAAAATGGTCCCATAATTCATGGCTAATGGGACTTGTACGCCACCTTGGGCATATGATTCCAATGTTTCCCAAAATTAAAATTAATTCAAATTATTGGCGGGATTTTATCCTCCTAAATCTGATGTTAGCTTGTAGTGTTGTAATTTTAGGAAATTTGGCATAATTAAGTATAAATACAAGGTTCTTTCACTCATTTTTACCTAATAATTCAAGATATCGTCCTAAGCCTTCAATTATTCATGCATTATAGCAAATTGGAGTTTACAATAGCATGAAAGTGTTTACATGAGCATTTAAGATTCTTCAAGGGCTGATTATCAAGTGTTTTAGAGCATTATTCAAGGATCAATCACCATGTCAAATTCCTCATGCATCATGTTTGTTTTGAGCTAACAATTGTGATGTAAGATTACATGATTCAAGCTAGCATTCAATTCAAGATCTATCATATTGAAGCAAGAGTCAAGATCTACATCCATTGGAGCCATCTCATACATGTTTACAACCTCTTATTGCTAGGGTTTGGTGAGTTGCAACATCATTATTTTTTTATTCATTATTATCCATTCCTATTTTATTTTTTTTCAAGGTTTTATTACTGTGGACAATGATTTTGGATTGCCCACATTGCTTTAGCTCCTTCTAGGGTTTTTTACCTAAAAGGGGAAAGAATGGGGGTCCAAAATGAAAATTCTTACACTCAAATTTAATGTAAATGAGATTTATTATGCCTAATTATGATGTATTTATGCACTGATATGAAAATAAAATAATTTGATAATGCAAAACCTAAGAAATGCAACTTGTTTGAAAACACATTGTGATATGCAAAAATGCATAAAAATGCAAGTAAATGATGAAATAACTAAACAAGATTGGAGAGGTGCACCTGGAATCTCAAAAATGATGTGGAGAGATTCTAGAATCCTAAAAAATTGAATGAAAATGTTGTCTGGGACACTTACACCATGTTGGGCAACATAGTCCTAGTTTAGGGAAAACTTGTCGAAACAGAAATCTGCCAAACGAGTATCCAAAAATGTAGAAACCACTTTTTAGGCTTGGAAATGGGACTAATCCACTAGTATTGGTGACTTAGTCCACCTACAGATTTTGAAATTTCAAGACAAAATCTTGTAGCATCAAGTCTACACTTGCTTTTCTGATAGGTGTCCACACTTCATTCTACAGAAAACAGGATAAAAATTGTCTCCAACCTTGAATTAGGGTTATGTTGAATTAAATGAATTTGATTAATTATTGACCACTTTTCAACACCTATTTCATTGACATACCTATATAAAAAGTCAAACCCTTGATGTAGAAATTTAAAGATATGTAATGAAGTGCTCCAATGGATGACTTGATTATGGTTAGATTGTTTGAATGCTTGTAATATTGAATGTTTAATGAGTGAAAGAGATTAAGAGATTGTAGAAAATATGAGGATGTAAAATGAGGAGAAAAACTCTTATTTATACATGATATTACTAAAATTTCCCAAAAATAACACATCACAAGCTGACCTCAAGGGTTAGAGGACAAAATCCTGCTAGAAATTATTTTGATTTTTGTGCCAAAAAATACTAAGTCACACCTATTGGTGACTTAGTCCCACTTAAGCAAATTAAGTGGGTGTCAAGAATTACAGGGCATTAAATGTTGTCCAATGGGAATATCCTCAAAAACACACTTAAAAATTACTAGAAAGTGTATTAAGGGGTCTTTTAAACATGAGAAAGGGTTGAACTAGTGATGACAAGTCTAGAAAAGTATGAAAGTGGGTTACAACGCTTTACAAAACTTTGAAATAAGACTCGGTAAGTGATAAAAATGGGATACTTAAATGAATTATGATAAAAGGGTCATAGAAAAGTGTGAAAGTGGGTTACAACACTTCACAACATTTTTAAAAGACATCCTAGAAGTCCTAATGATTCACAAGGGTCCAAGATCTAATGTGAATATGTTGACCATATTGCAATATTAAATCTAAGAAAATTAAGGCCAAAGTCCACTAGGAGGGCCTAAACATGAAAAAGTAGAATGGTTACTTTTTTTGTGCTACAATTACCAAAATGGGGTTTGACCAAGGAAAATCCCTTTATACTAACAGAAAAACATTTTTACGTCTCTTTAGTATGTGATTTATAGGTCTAGGTTGAGGACACATTGAAGAGAAAGTTTTCAAACTATTCAAAGTTGTCAAAGTTGTCACCTTGCATTTAAGATCTTTAGAAGACTTCTACAAGTTGGAAATCAGAGTTTCAGATCCAAAAATCAATTAGAAAGGACAAAGTAGAAATTGAGAAGAAGATTCAAGCTTTGAAGTTTAAAAAAACCCTTGTTGGACTAATACATCAGTTCTAGCGTATGAGTCCTAGTTTAGGTCATTCTCTAGATTTTTGCAGTTTTAGACACCCTTTTGCTAGATTTCAGTTTGTGCCCAAAAACCCTAATCTATGAGTAAATCACCCAAACTGGCATATGAGTCCCAACAAGCTTTAAAATAATGTTTTTAGCATTTCACGCTCTCATCTAGCCTTCATCAAATTTGCAAGTGCATACATTTAATCTTGCAACTTTATGTTCTAATTTACATGCATTTTTAGGTCCTTTAGTGAAATTTTGCATTGCATTAGGTTTAAGCATTTGGAATTTAATTTCATTTTTCTTTCCAAGCTCTAGATTGGTGGAAAACCCTTCATTAGTTTACAATCATACCCTAGGACAACCCTATTGCAAGATCTCTTTCTCCTTTACATACTTAAGATTGAGATCTCTAGGGTTTTCCTTGAATGAGAGAGTGTGAAGATTGTTATTCTATCTCCTAATCATATAACCAACAAAATTCCACCTTTCATTAACAATCTTTTAATACTAGATTATGAGTTTCATTTAATAGAAACAATTTCACTCTTTGTTATTTGGTCGCAATACTTACATTTTTCCCTGCTTAGGGTCAAGATTTGAAGAAAATGGATCAAACTAGTGGATTTCAAGAGAATTACACCACCTTTTGATGCGAAGGAATTCTATGTATATCACCTTCATAATTTTTTATATGAACATCTATATGTAATGTTTTCAACATACCCATAATCTTTTTCCAACTTGATCCAAAACTCCAACCATAATTTATTTTCATACATCCTTTCATAGATTCATTTTCCCACTCTTTATTCCAACACATCTTTTCAAAATGTTTTTTCAAGCCACAAATTCTACATAGATGCAAATACTAACACGTATCTTTCCTATGTCCTTTCCTGCTACAATGTGAACATTGAACACAACACACTTCTTGAACAAATTTACTTCGGCCTATATCATTTCCTTTACCTGTTGCATTTATTATATCATTTTTATTTTTTCTTGTAACAAATCCAAGGCCTTTATACTTTGGCATCACTATTTTTTCTATTGGATTTTTAATTCCTTGCTCATTCTTTCCTAATCCTCTACCTTTATAACCCATTTTCTTCATGATTTTCAAACCAACATTGTTTTCATTACAATTGTCAAATTTTGATTCAAACACACTTTTATCTTCATCTTCACATTATTCATCATAAATTTCTTTAGCTTTGTCACACAAACCAACTAATTTATCAAGTGAACAACTTAAATATTATGTACCACATGCAACATCACATACCAATGGTTTCAGTTTCAAATATTCATTTTCTTCTTTTAATTTTATTATTTCTTCCTTCTGTAAAGTTTTTTTTCTTTTTCTAATTGTTCTTTTTTTTCTTTCATTTCATCAAATAGCTTTAGTCCTTCTAGAGCTTCATTCTTTTCTTTAATAAACTACTCATTTTGATTTCAATATCATACCTTTTTACTAATTGTCTAGTTTTTTCTATAGAAACTTGCTTAAATTTTTTTTGAAATTTTTTTAGTTATTCTTCTAAACCATCTTTCTCTTTCTTAACTCTTTTACCAACTTTACCCATTGAAAAAAATATTTAAACTCACCTTGTTTTCTTTCTTGATTCTGCTATAGTGATTTCCTCCTTTCTTTAGCAGCTACACGTGCCTACACTCTTCTTCAATTTCTCCTTTGACTAGTTAGATCCTTCAACTTGTTCTATTTTTTATCTTGAAAAAATTTCTTTGTACCAACTTCACATGAACTAATGGAAATTTTATTTTCTTTTGATTACTTATAAAATAACAATTATCTTTTGGTTACATAGTGTGGCAACCTCAGTGATCTCCTTTCTTAGCAACTTGGAATTATATTATCAGAAAACTTAACAAGCATGATTTGATTTTAACAATTTCATTTAAAGTTGAGAACCATGAGTCTCTTTTTCTACATCCTCCACTAATCATCGATCAAAACAATTGTTCCTTGCACCTTAATCTTCCTTGACAAAATTTTGACTTTTAAAACAAAACATTAGCCACTACAAATCTCACCTGACTAGCGGCTAGCTTATGACTACTTTTTCCTTAAACTATGTATCTCCTTTTAGCTATCTCTTTCCTTTAGTGGTGTCCTGGCATTAACTTTTCTTCAACAACTTATGTGGCAGCTCCTTGTAATAGGTAGCAGCATTTTATGAACACCCATTAAATCCTCTTAGTCTAGTATTGTCGATCTCTTCCTTGATAGTAACTTATATCTCTTTAAACAACAAAACTCCACCTGAATATTTTGGCTCTAATAGTGTGATTCCCATGATCTTTTCCCTACTTTGATACCAATTTGATAGACACACACAATATAGAGACAGGAAGGAGACAAAAACACAGAGATAAAACACAAGAAAGACAAAACACCACACAGGAGAACTCAAAGCAACTCCATAAAATGTGAGCGCTACTATCCACAAGCTCATCTAATAAATTTATAGATCAAGTAGAATTAAATCCATTACACTGTAGTATGAGAGTTAGTTGGGGTTTTTACAATGGGTAGTTAAAAAAAAATCATCATGAAGATTCTAGATAGTGAAGGCGGAAGTCTTCAGCATGTGGTCAGTTGTTGACAGTTCAAGAAGGTCTTTGGTCTGTGTTGATAGTCATCGAACATAATTAATTTACCTTCTTCCAACAATAATTGTTGGAGCTTTCCTTGACTCGTTTATCTTCTTATTTGTTTTTCTATAAATTATTTTATTGTCTCTTTGCTATTGAATGAAATAATATCTCTAAATTTTCCTTTAATCATTAAATTTTACTCATGCGAGTACTCAAGAATGAGGTTGCATTAGTGTTTACCTCCTCTAAGTCCATTCTGATTAATTTATGAGTCCATTTTTACTAATTGAATGTACTACTATTTATTGCATCTATATTCTACAGATCACTATAAACTAGCAATTGCACCTTCATGTGCAATAGGTACGCCGAAGACAATATCCTTAGAAAATTGTAAAGAAGAGTCACGAATTTCTCAAGTAACTTACCATGTCATACCACATGTTTGGAGAATCCATTGGACGGTGTTTTGAAGTGAATTCCATAGCAGAAAATATGCATCTCGACATGAAGGGAAGCGTTGGCATTAGAAAGAACTCCATTCAATGGATACATAGCATACTATTGAGACTAGTATCAATGAGGAGAAACAAGGCATTATCCTAGCAACAGTCCAAGAGATATTATCCTCTAAGTCCTTGGAACAAAGGGAAGCAAGGGGCGATTCCCCATAGAAAGCCCATCAAAGTGTGAAGAAGCGAAAGATTGACAAGGTGAAAATAAATGGTAGCCCTCCACCACATGAGTAATTTAAGGCTGGTCTAAAACCAGAGGCAAAGCAAGCTAAGAGATCAAAGTGCAAGGTTCTCCAATGGGATCTAAAGGAACATAAGGAGTAGGGCACATAAAAGTCACACCAAAAAAAAAAGTCATTCTCTTCAGAAGAGTGAAGACTCAACATCTTGAGAGGAGCCATTTGTTGGGGATTCAAGGATGTAATCATGCCTTTGCACTAAAAAAGGGAGATTTGGAAGTTTAACCCACATAGGTCACACATTTAAAGGCTCGATAAGGGGGTTAAAAGAAGTTGACCAAGGTTTGATGGAGAGAAAGTGTTATTCCCAATACCATAGCTTAGCATCAAGCACCAAATTTTTCCTTTGAAGAAGCAATGAAGAAAAACTTTGCATAGAGAAAGAGCTTAATCTTACCCTCAACAAGAGGTCTCAAAGAATCCAAGACCCCTTTGCGATGGGTCAAGAAAAGAAAGCCAAAGATTTTAGAATCTACACACCAAACCTCTACACTGTTAGAAGTCCTCCTTTCCACATCCTAACCACAAATCACCATTGGAGAGGATTTGGCACAAGGGATAGGTCACATTTTCTCCCTCAAAGGGTGAGCAACGCCTGCAACATTTGCAAAGGACTTCCAACAAGTTGCAACAAAAGCCATAGATGCACCATTGGGAATGTCAAAAAAAGGAACAACGGGCACCAAAGGAGTGGTGCATCCTCTGTTTGAAACCCCAAAATCACTAGAAAGCATGCGAGGCAAATGCACCTTGAAGGAATTTGTGAGCATGGCATCCAAATTAGAGGCACCCAAACCTTATGTTTTTGGGTAGAGGGACCAATTTATTCCTGCATCTAATTATTATTTAAAAAAAAAAACAATAAACTATGATGACAAGAGAAAGAAGGAACATAGTGACCTTTTCTAGCATTCTCTCAACTTCTAGCAAAATGGGAGCTTTCAAAGAGGGTATAGACATCCATAAAATCATATCATAATAGAAAGGGGATTTTATGGAACCATACACAAGGAACATCTTTTTGGAGGTTGTCAAGGATTACCTCTATTTCTTAAACTTATAGGTCAGCATGTTTATGATAGGCCTAGCCATTACTTAGCCATTACTGTGAAGTGCAACTATGTAAAGTCCATGAATCTCTTGATCCAAATAGCAAATAAATAGCAAAGCTAATATTTGATGCACTAAACAGAGTGGGAAAACAAATTTTCATGGATACATAATGAAAAAGGAAAAAATTACGCTAAGAATGATAAAAAGTAATCAAGAGAGGATACATAACAATGAAAGGATGAAAGAGTAGAAGTAGACCTAGTTGTAAACAAAGTGCAACAATGCCTCCAAAGTGTGGATTAGAATTCTATTGATCTTTGTGATTTGTGTGGGAGTAGAATTTTATTGATCTTTGTGATCTTTGCGATCTTTGTGTCTTCAGTGTCGATAAGTATTGAACAAAATATCTCATTTGACTGGATATAGATAATATATTATGGACCGACAATTGGGTGGAACTGGAACTAAGATATTTGTAGTCATACACAGGTGGGAAGGAGTAGTTAGGATGCAGCATCTAGAAGCATGGAGTATTTATTAGTAGTCAAGTTGAGATCATCGGACAAGGCATCACTAGAACTAATGAATATACCTACTTTTGAATTTAAGGACTCCACTAATAGCTATTAAAATGCATTCGGAAAATTGAAGTGAAAGTTCAATACCAGGGATAAAGAGTTTGGAGGAGCAGAAAGCAACAACAATGGGGAAAGCAGCAAAAAGACGGCTAGGAAAATGGCAAAAAAATGATGAACAGCTAAGATTCCTTGCATCGTAGTGCACTGCTTCTCAGTCAATCTAATCCATTCGGCATCAAAAGAGATTGGAAAAGCTCAGCATGTGGTTGCATTCCCAAACATATTTTCAGCTACTCTACCAGCTACAAATCTTAACAAACTGTGCTTTGTTGACCACATAAGTTTCACTACTTCTCTTTCTACCTTTTTGTCTTCTAACAAATTTATCAATGCACATTGCACCTAATTTACTATATAGACAAATAAATTGGGAAAAATTGCATCTTTTGGCCTGCCAATAAAATCAAATATTATTTATCTTCTTGTAGTCATATCCGCTAGTTCAAAATATATTTATGTTACAAAGAAGTAAGACTGATGTGATTGAGAATTCTTCCTTTAAAATAAAATTCAAGTTCCAATTTGGAATTCTGGATTTACAATAAATCCAAAGATATTTAAATATCTATGACTATTTGGGATTTTTAATATGGCAGGCTACAATGTCAGGGAGGTATGTTTGGAACCAAATAAGCACATAAGGACAATTGTTTAAACCCAAAGGGCCAATTGTTTAAAAAATAGGATTATACACTTCTCAATGAAAACCATAGGCATTAGATACAAATCTAATGAAACCTATTTTGAACCTTGAGCATAAGGTGTTTGATATTTAGTGTCAAATTTTGGCAATTTCCTTGAGCGTTCCTATTTGATTGAAATAACTTTCAACTTATTTTTTTAAGTATGAACCTTCATGCACTTATATTTTTTTAGTTAGCTTTTGGTCTATTCTTATTTGAACTTGAGAATCAGAGCTTTAATTTTAAGAATAGAAATCATCTCTATTTCAATTTCATAGTTTGAAATTTTAAATTTCATAGTTTGAAATTTTAAATTTTAAATTTAAAGCATGAAAGATTTTGTTTACTAAATTGTTTAAAAACTCATACATATAACAAGATGTGGAGGCATAGGTAAGGCATGTGAACTGTCTGATAAAATGCATTTAAAAAATGTGGTTTGATAATCATACAGAACTGGAAGCAAAGACAAGGCACTGAAAATGTTAATGCAATTGGCAGGTGTCATGTCTTATCAATCTAATAAGCTCTAAAATATGATAGAATAGGTGTAAACATGACTTGACTATACTTCAACACTTTGTGCAAACAATCCATGTTAAATTATGTTGATCAGCTCATGTGTCTTGCCTATAGTCCTACAGGTGCATGGGAACAACAAACCGTCGACGTGCCTTGACTGTATAACTTTTTGCATGCATATGGAATATGGAGGATACATAAACCTAGCCTCACAAAGGGACTAGAAAGTCAACTATGAAAAATCCATTACCTTGAAGTACAATACAAAAGTTTGTGCCTAAATTATAAAAACAAGGGCCTTTCTTTAACAAAAAACCTTGATACATTCACATTGCACCCATCCTACATAAAATTTTGATAGTATTTTATGAAAAAAGATCATCTTTATGTTTTCATTAAGGGCATAAATATGGTCATTCGATATTAATTTAACTACTCTTAAGTGCATTCATGTGCCTCATCTAAAATTATAATTATTGAGGGTCTAAAATTTTCCCCTTCATGAGATTAAGATCTTGACAAAATTATTGTATTTTAAAGTAAATTTACATAAATCTACACATACAACCATCAAATTCAACCCCTCTTTATGTTTCATTTACATATTGATAAGAAGACTCCAATTTCTCTTTTGAATTTATGAAAATAATTGGGTTACATAGATATCAACATCTTTATCTTTATTTAGCAAATTCATCACTAGGAGAGAACATACATCCAAACTAGAAGCTATCTTTTAACTCACCTATCACAATAGGAATATCTAATCCATCAAAATCACTCATGGGTTGAAATGTAGGAAAAAAATAGCCCTATAAACCTGCACAAAAAAGCAATGCATACAAAATTTGAAGCGATTCAAAAATAAAACACACAATATGCAATATTTTGTTGGGAAAAATAACACAATAACCTTCTTTCCTATTACATAAAAACTCAACCATCCATAATCAATAATAATGCTCTTACTCAACCTTTATACATAGATATTAAACATGAAGAATATGCAACATACTTTGAACATCAATCTAATCCAATCACATCTCTCCAGATTTTTAAACCTTCATAGATTGACATAATAAAAAAAACATACCTTCGTCTTCACTCATTAAACTAACCCATACATAACCAACATAAACTACCTGCTAATCAATTAACAAAACATAATGATAAGTCCTATGCCAATAAATTGAAAAAAAAAAACAACTCCTCAAACTGTAATGAACAAAAATACTACATACGCTTATCATAAATAAATACCCATATGATAGATTACTGAGATCTGTTTTGGTATTCCATTAACAGATATCTCCTACAGGGATGAACATGTATTCTCAAATAATGCTAATAGAAAGATATATGAACAACATGTATTTTCAAAGTCATCCCCATTGGCTTCATCCATGCCTGTAACTTCACTGATTCGCACCCAAAAGAAAAGAGTCGGCTTGTTTACCATTTGAAAGTTGAAATATATTCCCTTGACATAACAAACAATGATGTTCTTTCAATCAGTTGTGCATATATATATTCTCTAAACAATTCAGTTTGTGCAACTCCATGACGAAATAGTTGAAGGTGATGTCAATAGTAGAAGTAAAGAAATCCACATGAAGTAGAGTGGAGTGAGGGAAGGTGACGACATGTTGGTGTTAGTCAACATATACTCCTCATAATGTCGACATATTGTCCTGGGTAGATGTTCAGCTCCTCTTTATTAGACAGTTGCTTGGGAAAGACTTGCTTTCTATGTCATCCACCGACTACTCTACCTTCAACCATAGCCCACTTGCTTTCTGTCAACAGCAGAGGCATGGCTAGATGCTTATCACTATGTACAACACAGGCAGATGGAAATTTGGTCTTCAAATCCTTTGTGCACTGCAATCTTTTCCAATGTTCTATCCATAGAAAGCAGTGGGTCTCATCTATCAAATTATTTTGATAGATTTATATTATCTCTGTCTCTGTCAAGCATCAAATCCCCTGTTTTGAAACTCAATAGAATGAATTTGATGCCTTACATATGTAGCCTCTGCATAACTATTGAGGCTCACCTTGCATGGAATGCATATATGTAGTAAAAGTTCTATAAGCATATTTTGGTTAGCCACATAAGGTGATATGTACCATCAATTTGAGGGTAATGTTGAGGACATAAACTAGTTTTAGAGGGTGTATTGTTGTTTTATTTTAATACTATTTAGTGCAGAATTGTAATGTCCTAGGGTTGCTGTGTGCTCAAATCTAGACTTTAAGAACTGGCGATTATTTAATTGGCAAGTTCCTCAATGCTTATGCAAACCAAACTGGAAACTCTTAACTCACAAAATATCGAATAAATCATTTCTGAGATCATTACTGTCAAAGAGGAGATTACATTTAATCATGAACAACTTAGACTTCACAAAATCATCATAAATTTGAGACAAGAATTATAATGCCTTGGAAGCAACTCAACCTTCAGATTATCAGCAGGAATCAGGCCTAGTCTGCACTCTAATCTCAAATATATTTTTTACGTATTACATAGAATATTGCCTGAAGAATATTTAAACTCTGTTGTATATTTTGGATGAAGTAAGACTGCATTTGGGTTTGCATTTGCATACATGTCTATGAGAGCATTTCCAACTTAATTTTCTATTAAATGTATTTTTTAATAAATGGGAAAAGATATTTAGAGGTAGTTGATTTTTAAAAGATGTGGACTCATATGAGTTGAGGACATCAACAAAAATAGAAAAATGAGGCAAGAAGGATTGTGGCTTCAACAATTCAGATGGTAGGATTGTTGCTTGAAGGGCTCTTTGTAACTCTATGGGTTGAAGGCACCTCATTAGCATTTTAGGACTTCACTGCCATATTCGATCTGATCTTTAATAAAGAAACACAAATTTAAAGTAGATATTGAAAGAGGGCTGGAAAACAGTAAGGGTTGTGCTATTGTGATCTAAGCATTGTCTAAAATTCAATTGTAAAATTTAAAAATCATAATCATGTGAATGTCAACAAAAGGAATTTAAAAAAAACTTTCCTCTTCTGTAGCTAGCAAAAATACTTTTTAAACAATAGCAATGCTTAGCTCAACTGTAGCTTGAATAATAAAACTTACTAAGCTCTCTTCTATTGTCTTGACTATATACCTCAGTGTTGAAGCTTCCAAACATACAAGGCATTCTTGAAAGGATCTCTCATAATAAAGGAATAGTGGGCGCTTAACCACAAATTTTTCCCCAAGGTTAAGCCCACCTAGCTTGCAACCCCATTTGCAAAACCTTCAGCAAGTGTTGTGCCTTATGAACCATTCATTATAGAGCCCTTTAGCTCATCAATTGATAAGTAGGAGGTATTTTCCATAGCGTGTCAAAATTTTCATATTGCTATCAAGATTCAACCATGTAGTTTTCGAGTCAAACTCATTGACCCATGTTTCATGAGTAGTGGTTCAATACTGGGATGGGTGACCTCCTGGGACGGCCCAGTGCTTCACCTCTGTGAGCATCACCTAGATGCAATGAGTGCTAAGTGGACCATTCATTATCATGAGAGATGGGTTCTTGTGAACCACTACTCATGAAACATGGGTCAATGAGTTTGACTCGAAAACTACATGGTTGAATCTTGCAATATCAAAAATTTGACACGCTATGGAAAATACCTCCTACTTATCGATTGATGAGCTAAAGGGATCTATAATGAATGGTTCATAAGGCAAAGGTTTTGCAAATACAAAAGGGCTTAACAGGAAAACTCCTTGGGGATGGGTGACCTCATGTTCACCTCTATGAGCATCACCTAGATGCAATGAGTGCTAAGTGGACCATTCATTATCATGAGAGATGGGTTCTTGTGAACCACTACTCATGAAACATGGGTCAATGAGTTTGACTCGAAAACTACATGGTTGAATCTTGATAGCAATATCAAAAAAAAAAGAGCACAAATATGTAAAAGTTAAATTATTTTGGTCATCCGACATAGAAACCAGCTCACAATGTTTTGAAATTGTAAAATTATTCGATAACTTCAAACTGGCAATACAAATACATTAGCCACCTATACCTCTTAATAATAAACATTAAATATTCTCAATAGGAGATTAAAAGCTACTTAGGAGAAATTTTGAAAAGTGGTCTGTAAAGTACCAAAGGGACCATGTTGGTTGTGGAATGGAATATTCATGGCGATATCTAGAGAGCTTTTGGTGAGTTTTTTTAACACTGTCGCTGCTAGAAGATTTTGAGGGTTTTGAGCCCCCATTTTGAGGGCTCACATCAGATTGATAAATTTGTATCTATGAATGTTTTTTTTCGAATAATCTTGCCATTTGATTGACTATGATGGCACAGCCAAAGTGTGTAGCTAAAACAGAAGTTGGATCTGCTGCTGCTTACAAGGAAGCCCATTTCAGGGGAGTCAGAAAAAGGCCATGGGGAAGATTTTATATAGAAATCAGAGATACATGGAATTAAACCCATGTATGGCTTGGGACTTTTGATACACCAGAGGAAGCAGTGAGAGAATACGATACTGCAACTAGATCTTTCAAAGGTGTCAAGGCAAAGTGTAATTTTGCCTTCGTTCCTTGTGATGATAGGAGTACAAAGCAGAGAGTTTTAGAAATAGTATTCATTTGAATATGAACATTGCCCAAGAGGCATTTATGAAGAGGTATTTAGAAGGGAAAATCCCCGATGTATTAAGGAAACAAAAGCCATTCAACAGAAGCTGTGCAATTTCTAATCAAACTCGAATCAATGTCTTCATTTAACATATAACAACACAACTTCCTTAGAATTATAAAAGACATAAATCCGGGTGTATAGGTTTCCAAAAAAGCTAATTGAAACCGAGGCAAGTGACGTACCTCAAGATTCTGCACAAATTGTGTCTGTATGTCAACGATGCTGAGGAGAAAAATGTGCAGAGTTCGCAGGAACAAAATTAAGAGGCCAAAGACGAACGGATTCCAATCTGTGTACAGATAACAAGACAATTGCTTAAGAAAAAATGAAAGAAATATTCAACGAAGAGCATTAGGCAGAGCTTCTAGGGCGCCTGTGAGGCGATAATAATTTCCGCCCCTCAACGTCTAATAATTACTCTTTACAATGTGCTACTAAACTTTTTTCCTTCTATTAGTCGGAAAAGGGTGTGTTGGGAAGCCCATCTTTTGAAAAAAAATCTCATGCGAGAGAACTCAAGTACTACAGCCTCCGCATGCTCCCCGATGGTCACAATCAACCACTGGAAAATACTGTCAACATGAAAACTGTAGTTGCAGCTGAGCAGCAGCGTTCCCTTCTCACTCTGCTGGAATTCACACAGGCAAACAGCACAGCGTAATCCGTCTTTGAAATTTTTGGAAGTGTAGACAATAATCGAGAGGGTCTCTACCAGAACACCACGCAGGCCCTCTGTAGGGGAAGCCAAAAACTCTTCAGCTATTCTTGAAGAATCCCTGCGCCTCCGCCGATGATATCTCTCTGCGGCTCTCACCCTGTGGTCGTGCCTACGGACGTAATGGTAATACATGAAAGCAACACTTATAAACATTACACAGGCAAACGAATTGCGATGTTTCAAGTCGTCGGCATTGAATATATGGCTTTTAGGCTACGAGTTTCTCCAAACCATAATGCTGTTCATGGGCAACCAGATACAATTTTATGCAGCCAGGAAAAAAAGCTAGTTTGCTTGAAGTGTTGAAAAAACCCACCAAAAGCTCTTTAAATATCGATGTGGTGTTACCTGTTAAAGGGTAAGAACGATGCGGAAGTTCCCAGATGGAGAGCATGTGTGATGCTCTAAGGACGAATATGCCAAGAAGCTGTAATGAAACCAGGGCAAGTGATTTACCTCAAGATTCTGAGAAATTGTGTTTAGAAAACCATATAAACCAAGGGTTTGCATAGTGGCTTTTCCGGCGTCTCTGATTTTGGGCAACGGGGTCTGCCAAAGTGGTGTTTTTCTGTACACCAGCAGAGCTTTGGCCCAGGGGGAGGGGTTTCCTTTGATCTATGCACTGCCTGGTACTCCTCGCAGCAATTGTGCCCTGACGACACACTCGAGCCAGCAGCGGTGAATGGGAAAACCTAGTGAATGCTCCCTCTCATTCTTTCTTTCTATGATACGTCTAGTTTGTATTTTATTTATTCTCAGGAATCAAGGCCTCTAGACACCCATTTGCAGATATTTATGCCGACGCCAGAGAATTTGAAGCGATTGTAACATCACCGTACAATATATATTAATACCGTAAGCAATAGGAGCAGAAAAGCAGCAAAAAGGTGTGAAGGTGCATTTCAAACGCCGGGGAAAATGGCCTCAAAATGATGAACGGCTGAGATTCGCTACGTCGTAGTACATTGTAATCTGCACCGTTCACCTTCAAAAGAGTTTGGAAAAGCTCAGCATGCGACGCCTTCGGCGTAACAAGCAGCATAAAAAAACAATACAAGCCCATATCACATACCTGTATATGTCATATATGTCATAGGTCAATTCCTTTGAAAAGAGCACAGTAAGTACTTCTTTAACTATTATCCTTATTGATGTTATGCTACACTTTATTGCTCTGTAGATTTATAAATTTCCTCATTACAAGATACCCAAAATCTATTTTTGAAAGAAGCAGCCAAATTTGATTTCTTTTAATGTATTTTATTTTGTCTGTAAAAATTGGTATCAAATCTTGATGGTTTGAAGTACGTGTCAAAAAAAAAAATTATGTCACATCCAAGATACCCAATTAAAGTGATATTATGTACTGCTACGTGGACAACCCTCTTAATTTTTTGTACATGACATCTTCATGGTGAATTAAAGAGATGCACATGCTAAACATTTGGAATTGTGTAATCTTTTTTCCATAAGTTATCTTTTTATAGATTTAGTCAAATTAAAAGAGAAAAACATACATATATCACATCATTTTAGGGGTCCTCTACTTAATTTTCTAATTTGATATTTAAAAGAATTTCCACCACTTATAATGGAATTTAATTAGACTTCATTTCTCAAATCTAAAAAGTTAAATTTTATAATATTATAATTTAATTAATTTTTTTTTTTTAATTTGTGTAAATAACACATATTTACCAAATAATTTATCAAAGGCTACAAATCTATAATTACAATATTTTAAAGGAAAGTATTTGTCACTACATGGCAGTTGTTAAATATTGTTATTCTTATTGTTAATTTTAAAAATATTTTAAACTAATAGATGTAAATTTTATTTAATTTGTAAACCAATAAAAAGTGTCATGAAAATAAATTTATTCTATTAACTTTTTTATAATCAAAATAAAAAAAGCTAAAAGATCTTTTTAATAAATTAAATTTGACTAAAATATGATAACAATAATAAAAAATGTATTAATTGACCCACAACACTTTCAATAAAAATAATCTCATTATGAAATAGGACAAAAAATACAATAAAAAGTGACATGAAAATAAATTTGCACTATTAACTTCTTTATAATCAAAATGAAAAAGTTAGAAGGTCTTCTAAATAAATTAAAATTGACTAAATATGATAATAATAAAAATTGTATTAATTGATCCAAAATTCTTTGAATAAAAATAATGTCATTATCAAATAGGACAATAAATACAATAAAAAGTAGCATGAAAATACATTTACACTAGTAACTTTTTTATAATCAAAATGAAAAACTTTAAAACATTCTATAACTTACTCACACTAATAATACTATTAATAACTATCATCAAGAATAAATAAATAAATTTTGATATTTTAAAAACAATTTGAAAAAAATATATACATAAGAAATTTGATCAAAATATTTTAATTATAAAATATACTTTCTTTTAAACAGAAAATTAAAGTATACTACATTCAACTTTAAACATCTTATTATTTTAAGACAAAATATATAAATATAAAAAAATAATTTACATATCAATTTTTTATAATTTTTTTTATTTATAATAAATCTGTTGCAATTTTCTGTATGCATTCCATTTGTCTACAATCACTACTGCAATATTTTCATATATGTATATAACTTAAACAAGAATATTAACCAAACATTCTAGAAAGCTAATATTTTACACCATCAGAATTCCAAACATTTACATTATTACTGCCGTTCAAAATGAATATTGAAGGGTAGGATACAATAGGGAAAGACTTCCCACCTTAAGAGCAACTCCTAGTAAACTAAATGACGGACAACAAGTGGTCAGGCGTTAAAGCATTTGCTTCGTGGCTGAAGCAGACACATCAGTAGAGATGGAGGGGAAGACGTGGTGTAATAATGGCCTTCAATGGAATTGATTTGTGCGTCGTGACCCCAAGCCCCCCTGTCATGTCAATTTCAGTGCCCTCTGGAGCAAACCACTCAAAACTCTGAAGCAGCCGTCCCAGTGTATGGCTGACTACAATCAATGCCAAGGACATGCCCGGGCACATTCTTCTCCCTGAACCAAACGGAATCAATTCGAAGTCTTGCCCTTTCACATCAATCTCTTTCCCGCTGTTGAGAAAACGTTCTGGATCAAATTCCCCAGGGCGCTCCCACACGGCCGCGTCCCGGTGAATTGCCCACACATTCACTAAAAGTTGCGTTCCTGCAGGAACACGATATCCTCCAACAGTGCAGGCCTCACTAGATTCGTGAGGGAGCAAAAGAGGTAAGGCTGGAAAAAGCCTGAGAGTTTCTTTCACAATTGCCTGCAGATATTTCAGCTTGTGCAGATCTGACTCATCCATTACTCGGTCCCGTCCGACATGCATGTCGAGCTCTTGCTGGGCTTTGCGCAAAATGTCCGGATGCTGCATCAGAGCTGAGAGTGCCCACTCGGTGGTTATAGAGGATGTGTCAGTACCTCCGCTTATGATGGCCTGCAAAACCAAAAGACAAATCTTTTAAGAAAGAGCTTACAAAGCCCGTCAGTTGAGATCAAGTTTTTGGGTGTGTTGTGAACAAGACATCGATCGGCTGTTGATTTAGAGACAGAGATTCCACTTAACCAATCAGTGCCTTGACCACAACGCAGCCGCTCTAGGTTAAGGCATTTGACTGTTTCTTTAGAGATTTTAAATAATCAGTGCCTTATCTTGACCACAAGACATCAAGTATTTTATACAAACTATGATAAAAGAGATTTCACAAACATTCAAAATTATGTAACGGAAAGCGATACAAAAACATACTTGGGCGGTGGCTTTCACCACATCGTCGTTATTGTCAGACTCAATTTCATGGTTTTCCGTTGCAGAGATGAGAACATCCATTAAGTCTGGAGCATGCACCCCTCTCATCTCTCGGTGATCGTGGAGCAATTTCTGGAAAAACACTTCTCTCTTCTTCTTCAGATTCTTCATTGCAAACACTATTCCATGCGGATCGACCCACTTGAGAAAAGGCAGGTAAAAGCCGATATCTAATGCTCCAGCTAACGAGGAACCTTCTTTCACCATCTCCTTAAAGTGCTGCGCTTCTTTGAAATCCTCAGAAAGCAGATCTGGCGAGAATCTCTTGCTGGCAACCGTTCGCATCGTGATATTAAAATTGAGATCTGAGAGCCTCGACTCGATGTTCACTGGATTGATATCTCGCTGCCAACTCTCGAAGAGCGAACGGATGAGTACGGAAATTTCCTCTCCGCGGACTTGCCTGAAGGATTCGATTCTGTCTGCAGTGAAAAGTTGAAGCTTGCAGATTTTTCTGATTTTTCGCCAGTATGGGCTATAAGGAGCTGAAGATAACAGTTTGAAGTCATACCCAAGATGCTTTCCTGTAGACGTAAGTGAGCGGGAAGCAAAGGCTTTGTCATTTGTTGTAAAGCATTCTTTTGCGAGATCTGAAGAGGTGATAACCAAAAGTGAGCGGAAGCCAAGTTGGAGATGCATGATGGGGCCATAGCGCTCTGAAAGCGAGGATAGAATTCTGTGAATGGGTTGTTTGCTTCTACTTAGAAGAGGAAGATGCCCAACTATTGGCCACGATGGAGGCTGCGGTGGCTTTGCCTTTGCCGTGTTATTATTTCTGCTTCTGAGAGAGTCTGCAATTAGCAAAAGGGCAGCCACTGCTACAGCAACAACGAGAAGGGTAGTTGCTTCCCACGCCATAATTCACGGCCTATCCTCGTGCCAATAGTTGTAAGAGATTTTGATAGGACCACCACAGATTCGTATTACGACAGCTTTGACATTTCGGCACTCTATTATTGAGCTACGACCTTTAGCTGAGAATTGTGATAAGCCTTTTGAATGTTAGTATGCAATATCCAATATAAAATATAAAGTAGCCTCAACACGTTTCAACTTGACGTAAGGGATGACATCTATATTATTATTATATTATTATTATAATTATTATAACATTATATTATTCTTTTTATAAAATTATTTTTACTATTATACTATTTTTTTAATATTTTAATATTACAATTAGTAAAATATTATTTTTTTATACTAATAATAGAATTATATTATTATTATAATATTATATTATTACTTATATATTATTCTAGTTATTATTCTAATATTATATTATCTTATTATTAAATTACTATTACTATTATAATATTATTAATATTAACATTTTAATATTATAATTAATAAAAAAAATTATTCATAATATTATATTATTATTAATATTAGTGTTATATTATTATTGTATTATTCTTATTATGATATTAATAAATATTATATTATTATATTATATTAGTACTATTAGTTTATACAATAAATATAGTGTGAGATTTGAGTTTGAAGCATGTCTCACAACTGTAGACAACTATTGAGTCATTAGAAAACAACTTTTAGTTGTTGAATGTAGATCAAATGTCATTTAATGGAAAAAGATTCTAAAATATTAGTTGAAAGCCTCCAAAATCTCACTTATCGCATAAAATCAAATAAATCTCAGTTAGATGAGAACATTCTATTTCCATTTGAAATGGTTTTTATCAATTTGATGGAAGCTTTCTTTTTCATTTCGATTGCTTTATGTTTTAAATCTATATTCAAATATTTCAAAATCGCATGGAAAAAATATAGATTTGTCAATGTTTCTTTCATTCCATTATCTAGCACTTATTATTAATTGTTTAATCTAGCCACATACAATTAGAATTTGTAACCAAAAACACACTCTCTAATATATTATCATAGATATACTTTTCTATCGATGTAATCCTTGAACCTCCTTTAAGTACAAGTGCTAGTTTTATTATTATATAAATGTTACTATATATATTTGTAGAATTTTATCATTTTTTTTTTCTTCTACTATTTTACACTAAAAGTATGCTGCATTGCATTTCTTAAAATAAGAATTATTATTTTTTAAACGTGTATCCCCCATTTTCGTGCAATAATACTAAGAGTATAGTGTGATAATCTTGTATATGAGTTAAATTTTTAAATAAATCATGAGTAGAGGGATTTTTCCCCTTTCACATGATAAAAATAAATTGTGAGTACTATCTATCCACCTAACAATTTCCCATAGTTAAATGGCATATTATCTTCAGTTATTTAATAAATCTTTAGTTGAGGATTAAAAAACTACTCAACTTCATTCTTCCAATGGTTAGGGATGAAGAAGAGTGGATTTATTTGCATTGACCTAGATATTCATGTTTATTTGTGTTTATATTTATTGGTGTTGACTTACATATTAATGTTTATTTGTGTTTCAATCAAAAAAATTGTGAATGATTTTGTGGTTAAATCATGAGTAGAGGGATTTTTCCCTTTTCACATGATAAAAATAAATTGTGAGTACTATCTGTGGATGTCAAATCTGCATAATGTTAGTCTTTGACAAGCATTTTTATTGAAGTCAAATAAAATATAACAAATCTAATATCTCTATGAAATATTGCATCATGTTAGATATGCTAAATGAGAAATTAAAACAATAAGAAAAGCCAAATAAGCATATAAACAACATGAATCCAAATTTATCTCATAGTGGATTGGTGCTTCTATAGAAAGAAGCCCTTTCCCAATCCTTGCTAAACTCCATGATATGTTGATATGAAACTACTTTGAAGATGATATGAGGTGGGAAAAATCAGTTCTCTAGTGAAGAGGGTGACTTTTCATGAGATTGTGAAGCAAGTTGTGGAGGAAGATTTAAAGATTGTGGAGGATTGATACAATAGAGAAGCTCTCTATTTATAGCCAAGAAGGATAAAAGAATTCCAAATATGGAGGATGTGGGACTAAAGATCCACCAATGAGAAGAGGTCACTTTTCAACTTGTGATAGGTTGAGGAATGAGCACATTTTGATCAATGTGCCAAAGAGGGGCATATTCAAATTTGAAATTGAGAGTTAAATGCTAAGTTTGACCTTTTCAAGAGACATGTCAGAGCCATGTAAGAGCTCATAAATACTTTGTTGGGTGTACATGTCCACTTGTTTTTGAATTCAAACTTGAGGGAATATTCCTCAAAGATGCCATGTTGAGAGAAAATGATGATTTTATAAATGAATTAAAATGCTTTATTGGTGCAAGTGGGAAAAGGTAGAGGATGTGATGAGTGGTTAGATTAGATTAATTAGGATTAGATTAACTTAGATGATGTTAGATGCTTTGACCCATTTGACTTAGATTTAGGGATTTATTTAAATCGAAAGGGGGATGAAAGGTGATTTCAGACTTGATTAAATAAATATTTGATTTATTTAATCAAAGAGGATGTTGTTAGGATCAAGTTGATTTATTTAATTTTAAATTGATGATTTTAGGAGATTTACCAAATAAACTTGATTTATTTGATGAATGGATGAATATGACCTAATAAAATGCATTATGCCAATTTCATGTGTCTACATTTTGCCCCTCTTTGAACCATTGTACTTGCTGCATTGGTTCAAAGAATAAACTTGCCGCGATCAAAATTGAAAGATTTTCCAAATTTTTTGGATGCCCCAGTAGAAAGAAGTAGACTAGTACATTGCCCCCTCGAGAGATTGAGAGAAAATATTCAATTTGAGGGTCGATCTCATGATAAAGAGGTTCAAGATGGATGGTTATGGATGATGATGCAAATGAGATGGTTTTAAGATGGTTAGAATAACCAATCTATATTATCATCAACAACTTAAATGATTATATGATGCATGTCAGATGGATGATGCGATGAGGCCTATATGATTTGAAATGAATGTTTTATGCAAATGTTTAGACTAATAGATCTATATTATGATGATGATTATGTATGTGAGATGATGTGCAAAATGTTGATGGTTTGTGGATGCAAGATGGATGCATGATGGATGCATTGGTGATGATGATTAACTATTCATGACGTGATGTTAGTGAAGAAAAGAAGAAATCAGGTGATGACAAGAGGATCCAACAAGTCCATGATCTGACGAGACTTTATTAGAGATGATGATGATGATAGATGATGAAAAATGGATAATGAAAATTGGATGAATTTCTTATCAAGGATTGGGATTTTAAAAGGGCTACTTACCTTATGTTTGATAACACATGTAGATACAATGCATCAAGGTATAAAGAACTAGGATGGTGTTGTACCTAGTGCGATGGACTTTGACTCGACAAATAGATAGGAGTATTCTTGTTCACACTTGACATACAGAAACCTTGCTAGGATGTACCTAACAAAGCAAGTATTCGCCAAGTTATTTTACAAGAATGTCCAACAAGAACAGCAGACAAAAGGATAATGATCGTTGCCCCATTCCTATCTCTCTAAATCCTTCATTCAGACATCATTGAGAGGTCCTTGGAATGAGCGCAATAAGATAAATCAACAAAAAAGATCAAGTACGCAAACAAGCCAATGTTCTTCATACCTTAAGCCAAAGGGATGTGTTTTGATAAGATAAGAATCCAAGGTGATATCCAAAATGATGCCCATTGTCAGAATGATATATCCTAGGACATGCATTGTATAGGATGATGATGGTTTGATAAGTTGATTGATAGGCTTTTGATATAAGGTCGATTGACATGTTTGCGAATGATCAAGAGTTTGATTTTGTTTTAAAGGTTTGTTGTTTCAATTTTGATTTTACATTTGAAGTTTTTTTTTTCCAATTGTTGTGGTTGTTTCTATTTGTATTGCCAAAGGATGAAGGTGATGATTAGTTTATTATGGATGAGTGATTATTTCAAGTGGAAGCGAGATGAGACAGATGGATTTTTTCAAATATTTGGATGTTTTTGACATTTTTGGAATGTTTTGAGGCTATTTTTTGGGATTTTTGGATTTTTCAAATGTTTTCATTTTTTATTTTTCAGAATGTTTCAAGGTTTTCTTGAGATTTTATGAATGTTTTTGGATTTTGTGTTTTTTTTTAATGTTTTTGGATTTTGATGTCTCGGGGGCTGATCAAAGATTTAGCCAAGAGCCTACATTTAAGCTCAGAGATGACATAGTTCGAATTCCAATGTTTTTGATATTTTTTTTAATTTTTGACTTGGTTTTGGATTTTGATATGTTTTGAATGTTTTTGGATTTTCGTATGATTTTGATGATTTGGATATGGATATGTGACGATGTCAGTGATCTGTTTTGGGATTTTTTGAAAACCAAGCTAAGGTTGACTGATCAAATTGATGGATTGATGATGATGATAACATTGTTGAGGATACACAAAAATGCAAGGATTTGATTGATCAGGATTGATGACGATAACATTGTTGAGGATGCACAACAATGCAAGGATAGTGTTAAGCTACGCAAGGATGTGGATGGATATCCCAAGGTGATGATAGATTGATGTTGATAACATTGTTGAGGATACACAACAATGCACTAGGATAGTGTTAAGCAACACAAGGATATCCTGAGATGATGATTTTTTTATTGGATTTGATTGATCATGATTGATGAAGCTTGATTTTGGAATAAAATTTGTTCAAATGATTTGATGTGATGTTTGAAGGGTGCATTAGATGTGACTGATATTGATTGTTTGGATAAATGTTTGATTGAAGATAAAACTTGATAAGGAACATCTTCTCATCAAAATGTGCCATGGGCTAGTGATTTGGATTTTTTTCTCACAAGTGTTTAGACCAATTTAATTCTACATTTTCCAATATTCGGATCACCACATAAGTTGGAGCATATAGATCAAGATTTATTCCCGAAGCAAGATGTAAATATCTACACCCAGTGTCTAGCAATGTATGGAATGCCATGGGTGGATGCTTAGATAGGTGTATGGATGGATGTATATGGATATTCTTGTGCTAAGATAAGGTGTTTGAATAAAGACTACTCATTGGATAATGCTTCATGGCTCAAGTAACATTGGGTAGGATTGAATGGTGAGATTGTGCTGTTTGGTAGAAAAGATTGAATAAAGAGCACAGGAAGAATGTTAAAGCTTGGGAAAAGATTGAAAAGGGAGGTTTAGTCCTATTCCTGGAAAAGCTCCATGGTATAGATGAGATGATGGTGGACTATTTCACCAAAAACTAGAAAAATGGTGAGATTGTGCTGTTTGGTAGAAATGTTAAGTTGAATGAGCAAATCATTGGTGAGATTACTAGTCTATCAACTGAGGGTGTGAAATTTTATCAGGACCGCTGGTTCTCTGATGAAGTGGTCATTAGATTTCCTAAGAAAGATAAGGAGAAGGCTAAGCTGGTTAAGGTTTCTAATAGCTACTTTGATGTGGAGTCCATTAAATCAATCTGGAGGAAAGTTTTGAGAGTTATCATGGAGTATATCACGGTTGATGGGTGCTTCACCAGGGCGTATGGTTATCACTCTACCATTTTGAACCACTTTTGTCACAAGGTTTGTATCTCTTTGCCTTTCTATTTATTCTCATCTCTAAAGAATTGCCTTGATGATGTTGAAAGAAACCCTAAGCAGACTTCTATTATTCACCTTGGTCTTGTCAAGCTCATCTATGAGCATTTCCAAAACTTACCCACTTTGCCTAAAAATGTTGCTGCTGGAGAGTTGGATGATGAGGATATGGAAACTAATAGGGAGAATGATCCTATGGTCCCTTTTTCTTTTGTTCATGATGGTACTAAAACCAATGACCCTCAATCCCTTTCTTGCCAGAATGTCCTTGAGGGTTCTGCTCTGCCTTCTTATCTTAACCCCTAGCCTTCGCTTGGTTTCCCTATGTCGGGTTATGCTTCGCCGTCTTGTCTTAATCCCCAGCCTTCGCCTAGTTGCCCCACCCTGGGTTTGGTCTCTGGGTTTAAAGGTGCCTTGGTTACAAAATTGGTTTTGTACTATGGGAGTTCTTTGGAAATTCATTCTGAAAATCCTATGGCTAGTAAGGAGTTGATCCCTAGTGCCCCTGCATCTGGAAGATTTGTGAATGCCCCTAAAAGACCCCCTAATCAAGATGAAATTAATTTTTCCCCGAATAACTTTAGGTCTGTTGACATAATGAGAATGGCAGAAAATAGTGCTGATGGCCTTTTCACTGTTCTTAAATGGGCCCATAAGGAAGTCTGTGATTTGAATGGTCGTAATATAGATCTCTGCAACAGAGTCATGGAGTTGGAGTAGAAGGTGAACAGTAGCCATAAGGAGAATGATGGATAGAACACCCCCTTAACAGAGAAAAGACAACAGTTGCAGGAGGAAATATTTTCTAGGCTGGAGAGCAACATGTCCAAGATTGGTCAAAATATCAGGGCCACTATGGAGCATAATCACAAAATTGCTAGGCATAATACCATTATCATTAATGCTATGGTGGAAAAGTTGGAAAAAAATCAAAAGGGCTCACTATTCGTGGACTTGGATGCGGAAAGAGGTTGTAGCAGAGATGTTGGTGAAGGGATTTTGACTCACACCCGGGCTAACATGAAGAGGAAGGTCCCTGCTTCTTCACATATGGTTCAAATCCTCAAGCAGGGAATACAAGAAATGAGTGAAGTTGAGAAGGAAGCTGAGGAGTTTTTGAACTTCATGGAGTAGTGTTGTTGTTGTTTTCTCTGGCTTTTTGGCGGTCCTTTTTTGGACCCTGTTGTCTCTTTATTACTGTCTTTTCTTTTTGGGACAACTGTTTCTTCTCTTGGACTTTTTTTGCTCTATCTTTGTATGTTTAAACTTTGTGGTTTCAAGTCCCTGTAAAACCTATTTTTTCCTTTTCAAAAACATTGGGTAGGATAGGATCAATGAAAATGACCCATGTCAAGATGTCTACCATAAGCAAGTGTAAAGCATGCATTAAAGTTCATCAAGATAAAGATAACTTAGACTATGGATGCAGATATATGAAAATGGGTTGGATAAATGGTTCATGGATGATTGGATTTATTATGGATGAGATGGATGGAATGTTGGATTTATTATGGATGGGATGAGACGCTTTCACCTGAACTGGCACACATAGATGCTTGATTACACACATGATGCTTTTTTACCAAGTTTTCATCATGGTCTTTCCCAAAGTGCCACCGTAGTGGTTTTCACTAGAGGATGATTTTTTTCTCTTTACTATTTTCAATCCTTTTTTTTTTTTGGATTTTCCTATTTTTTGATTTTTTTTGTATTTTTTTGAAAGATTTTAAGCTCATGTTGAATCACAAGGTGTCATTGATGTAGATGCCCTTTTCATAATGTGCTATCGATATCCTGCTTGAAGAAATTACTTTGCTAAGATATTTGCACTTGAATGCAACTTTTTGGATTCTCGATCTGCTTTATTGATACCAGAGTTGAATTTGTCTTTGTACGCACATGGTGATAGAGTGCCTTCTAAATCCTTATGATGAAGGGTCGTTTCCAACACATGGTCAATGTGAGAATTGGATATTATGCGTGGAGGCATGGATGGAGTGTGTTTAGGGATAGGATATGGATTGGTTGATAGTTTAGAATATTTGACTCTCCAAACTTGGGAAAATGAGCAATGATGGGTGGATATGGAAGTGTGCATGGAATTAGGACCAACTACTTGATACACTTTGTATGTCACTTGAAAATTCCAATTTTTCTTTTGTAGACATCTTTGATGGATACTTTTCCCTTTTTTATCTTGCCCCATAGTTTCTTTGACTGATGAAGTTTGATAGGGATAATCTTTCTTTGTATTCTTTAGTATCCATTTGTATTTGATTTGTCCATTATGCTCCTTGGCTTTTTTTTCTTTGATAATGTTCTTTATACTTTCATTCAAATCTTTCTTTTGATGTTGGTCCCAATTCGTGGATGGGGTGATGGGTGGATGAAAATTCATGGCGTGGCTAGTTGTAGTATTGACATTGGTTTCATCATAAGGATTCTTCATGCTCCCTATGTTGATGTTTTCTTGAGACGAAGTTGCCCCCAGTATGGCAGTAATGGCACCTTTGTTCCTTGATTCTGCTTGTTTTGAGATGTCTTGTTCAATATGTGTTCTTTGATCAATGATCATTGTAGATGACATTATTTCCATTTGTTGCTTTGCTGACTCTGGAATATCATGTTCTATTTGACCAATTTCCTTGAGTGGATACTACTGGATATCCTCATACATGATGTCCTCAATCTAATTTTGGGATATATCTGATTATGATGTTGAGAACTCAATAACCTGCTCTTTTTGTGTAATAATGTCATGAGTAAAAGAATCTTGTTCTGAATGAAGATCATCTATGTGTCCATCCATAGAAAGCATCTCATGGGTAGATGGAGGAGTATGTGCTATGTGGATATGATCATCTTGTGTAGATAGGAGAGTTTCCATTAGAATTTTCTTTATCTCAATTGCAATTGTCAAACAAAAACAAACAAAAAATTATATTTTATGTGTGTTTCTTTCAAACAAATAAGCAAACAAACCTTACACCTAAAAATTGCAACACTTCATAGCTTCATACCCAGCAAATTTTTTGATCAAAATAGTCAAAAATATGTAAAGCTCTTTGTAAAATTAGATTCAATCCTTTGAAGTTCAGACCAACTTGTTGTTGTGATTCCAGTTTAAAATTAGAAACTTGCTCAATTCACCTTGCATGTCATCATTCCATTATTTAGTCACCATTTTAGGTACCTTAGCATCCTCATTACTTTCATATCCCAACATCACATTAGGCTACATTTTTTCATACTTTTAGGCATGACACCTTGTGGATTTTAGGGTAGAAGAACTCTCTATACCTTGGTATGAATCATTGCTTCAACAAAAGATTTTTGTTTGACCAAGTCACTTTTTAACTTTTCCCTTTGTCATTTTGGTGATAATTTCCTACTCACAAGTCTAGTTGGGAAACTCACCTTCTCACTCTTTTCACTTCTCTTAGAAAAGTTCCTTTTGACAATCCTAGTTGAAACATTGGTTTACCCTTAGATGGTTAGTGATCCTATTCTTACATTTTTCAAAAGTGTTTAAGCCCTCAAGTTCACTATAGTTATCCATCACCTCTAAGTCATTTGCATCCTTCATACTATAACAAAACATCCAACATTATGATTATCACTTGTAGTCTTGTTGCATATGTTATTCATCTTTTATCCTCAAAATACCAAAAATACCAAATAAAATAGTTGCATTAAATTTAGGCATACCTTATTTTGAAAATATAAAAAAAATATCACTTAGTTTGCATACCTTAGGCATAGGTGCATGCCTTTCATTGCATTGGCATCTCTTAGGATTCATACCATCTACCACTGGATGTCTTCCCTTCAACTTGATATGCTTGCTAGTCAAGTTGAATACCAATTAATCCTCAATGGTCAAGCCCAACAAACCATAGACTTCAAAAGATAATTCATCCAATCCAAATACCAATTAGCCTTAACACACAATCAACTACCCAGATATGGACCTCTTACCAACAACTCATAAAACTCTAGTTCTCCATCCATCTACCCTCACTATCAAGAGTCCCTTAACAAGGGAAACCAACCTTCCACTAGTCCATTCCAAGCCACTACATCCTATCCTAGTACATCCTCCCTCAATCCATTCCAAGCCTCGACATCCTATCCTAGCCCATCATTCACTTCTCCATTCCAAGTCTCCACATCCTCTTGCATTCCTTCATCCACTAATCCATTCCTATTCACGCCATCCCAAGCTATATTTAGTCATGAAAATCATATCCTTGTCCACAATCACATTCCATTATGTAAATTCTAGGATACATGTCAAAAAGATAGTCCAAAGCATGACATCATAACGTCACCTTTATGTCAATATCAAAGTAGTCCATCTTATGACTCCATCCTTAAGTCCATTCAAGAAGTCCTAGATAATCATGGCATCCAAAATACACCTATTCTTGATCAAAATCCTATTCCCAATCATGTCATCCAAGACAAACCCATCTTTGACCAATACACTACCATTGATCAAGAAATCGAAAATGATCCACTCATCAACCTTTATGACATTCATGACCAAAAATTTGAAGTCAATCTTATCCAAGTACCTTACACATCCATTTTCCAAAATGAGAAACTTTCCTCCATGGGACACATAGATGATCTTCCTCTAGAACAAGATTCTTCTACTCTAGACATATTTACAAATGATCAAACTATAGCTAAATTCACTAGAATCTATGATAATGACCATAACGAAGGTTTCTACATTGACTTGCAAGCATTGATATCTTTTGAAGAACCATCAGAATCCAATGTTTCACAAAATTAGAGAAAAGATATCAATCAAAAATCTATCCCACATATCAATGAAGCTAAGACATCCTATCAACTAGGATCATCCACTTTTATCAAGTCAGGCTTTCTCATAGAGGAGAAGATTCCAAGTAACAATTTCCACATACACAATGATGGGTTAGCATCTTGTTTTTAAAATAAAAATTATCTCATCACAAACAAAATCTGTCAGAGCATACAGTATCAAGGAAAAGGACTAGGCCTACACGAGCAAGGAATTCTAGAACCAATACAGTTTTAGGAAAATTCTAGACATCAAAGTCTTGGCTATTCTTCAATCAACAAATCTAATGATATTAGTGGTACCTCCTCGATATTGGGGGAAACTTTATTTGATACAAACATTATAATGGAGGCCATGAGTAGTTATTGTCATAAGGTTACTAGAAACACTCCTTCCATCACACTATAAATCATCATTCCAATATGAATAAACCTTCCATTTGGAACTGACAAAAAAAAAATTATTAAAAATCCAAAGTTTAAAATCAAATGTAGAAGGCCATTGAATCAATCAAAAATCCAAGTGGACAAATAAATTTAAAATGGATCCTAAAGAAAAATGGATCAAGCAAAGAAAATATTCTAAATCCAAAATTCAATCAAAATGTGGAGCCACGAGAAAAGAGGACTCCCACATATAAAAATGTCCATCTCCTTCAAAATGGTCATCAAGCAAGGCATATAAAAGTGTTGGTTCCAAACGCTATCCTAATCAAAATTCCAAACTCCATCATCCATCACCCCAAGTTTGGTGAATAAAAATTCCTACATCTAAATTTCCAAACACATCTACTATCATCCATTATAACCCTACCTATCAACATCACAAATCTATCACATCTTGGCAGTAACTCTTTATAATAAGGACTCCAATGGCACTCTATTGTGATACACATATTCTGATAAGGACAACTCTAGTATATCACGGATCACAATGACATCAATCAATTGTATGCAAGTGTTATGATCCTTAAAGGAAACTACTCCATAATGGTCACTATTGGCATATCATGACATCAAAATTGATGTCTCCAGCATCAACAAAGTTAGAAAAATCAGTAAGCATCCAGAACATCTAGTCCATATAAGAATACAAAAAAATTGAAAAAAAAAAAGAAAAAGTTACCTTGATGAAAACCTGGAAAACAGGTGTCTTGGTGATAGCAAAAACAAAAAAAGAAATAGTAAAGAGAAAAATAAATTCCAATAGCGAAAACCATTTTTATGGCACTTTGGATAAGTACCATGATGAAAACCTAGCAAGCAGGTGTCGCGTGTAAGATAAATTATCTAGCTAGGTGGACCACTACACTTGGAGGCAAGTTATCTCATCTCCCATGCCTTCTATCCATGTAATCCATATCATTCCCATCCATTTTTCTACATACTTTGATCTTGATAAGGACTAGGGTACAAACATAAATCATGCTTTAGGAAAACTCTTCACATGTTTATCCTCTGGTTATACACTATTTATGAAATATCATGTCATATGCTAATTCTACCATCTAATAATCCTCATGTCCCTTATATTTTACCAAAATCAACACATCATCTTTTCATAGCTATCACAGGTCTTGGTTTTCCCTTGTTAATGGTCTAAGGATTCTAATCCACCTATCAAACATCCATCCATCATCCCATCTAGTCCTAACCAAGTCATTCCAAATGTAACCAACCTAATCCATAAAATCTTGCTATGCATCCTAACACATCATCCAAAACATTCCTTAGATTTTTTTCTAGCCTTGCTAGAAACCTTGATCCTTTAGTCACATTATCATCATCCTCCCATTGTTTTAGGATGTGTCCTTCCCACATCAAACATCATCATCATCATCATCATTATCACCTATCAATTGGTTTTCAACTTGACTAGGAGCAATATCATGGTTGTCCTTGGATTCTTGTGCATCATTCCAATGCATTCATTACAAACTTTATAGTCACCCTTCATTCATAAAAAATCCATCCTCCATCATCTTCACATCTTCCATCATAATGCTTGACATATGCATCTTTTCGCCTCTCCCATCCCATCCCTAATTCTTAAGTCCTATACCCAATTGGGGAAATTTCCTAACACCTAGCTTCATTAGATTCTACACATGTCACAATATTCAAAAAAATGCAAAAAAATCAAAACATTCAAAAATTCAAAAAAACAAATATTCACAAAAAGACAAAAAAATCATAAAACTTTAAAATTTCAAAAAAATCAAAACATGTCAAAACCCAAAAACATTTAGATAAATTTCAAAAAATCCCAAAAATAGAGTCATAGTCAATCATGTTAGTCTTTTTCATTGTCGAACTACATTGGCTTTGTGACTGGATGTAGGAAAGGCCATTTGTCCATGTGCCCCTAAGGCATTAGGTCAGTCCTTTAGGTGTTCTCAACTAAAATCATGATTCAGTCCTTTGTCATTTAAACAAAGTCAAGGGTCATGCCAAACTACGAGGTTTCTAGGCATTGCTACGTAGGCAAGGCCATCTATCAATGAGCCCACAAGGCCCCCTAGTTCAATCTTTTAGGATTTGTCTGGTTAGTCAAAATAAATCAAGAAATATCAACTCAAACATGACATCATCATCTGAACTTCAAACAAAAATCACAAATCAACCAAACAAGCAAGCCGGCATGTCTCCAAGTCAAATAAGTCATTTGTCAAATCAATTAAACTAGTGAAATTGATCAACACCAATGGTGTTATACATAATGTGTCCTTCCTAAAACTAGACCTTGTCACCATAACACTTTTTCATTTGCTTTATACAGGTAGTTACATGATCAAAACCAAACTTGACGTCCTATATGACATGTTTCTTCTCCTGAAACTAGGCCTTGTCAAAACAATCCATTCATCACTCATTTCATCCCTTAACACACTAGAACACACTTATTGGCAAATAATCTAAATGGCTATTGATCTTGTTGGTCTATTTTGTCTTATCTTTTGGATTTAATTCATTCATGTTAAGTAGCCATCTCGAGGATTTCCCATGAACAATTTAGAGGGGCAATGATGTCTCATGACTTATCTTTTATTTGATTGCTATTTGCAATTTTTCTTGACAAAATGACTGGAGCAACATGACCCTTAGTATGAGTTAGGACATTCCTCATCTACGACTATCTATTTTATAGATGGATGACCTTGCACACCTTGGTCTATGTCAGACCATGGTGTTTGTTGTCCATTTGTCATACTTTATAGCCCAATGATGACTAAATGAAAAATACTTGCATCACAAAATAATATTTGCAAGTTATCTCAACTAGCACTATCTCAACATCCATGTCTTCTATGCTAACGTCCATGTCTTCTATGCTAACATTAATTTCTTCTATGCTAACATCCATATCTTTTATGCTAATATCCATCTTTTTTATGCTACCATTCATCTTTTTTGCTCTAACATTTCTTCTAGTCTGCATCTTCATCATCCTTATCTATTTTTCTTTGTCCTTTTGTCCTTCATATTTTATTCCTTTCATCCATTTTGAGAGCACACTCGTGTTCTTTGAACCCACCTATCCTCTCAAGGCAGAATACCACTACCTCCTTGTCATACTTCCTCACCATGTTTACATTGGGGCATATTTTTGACAAATTCTCTTTGACCTAATGTGATAAACTACATTATATCAAAGAGGGGCAAATGTAGACACTTAGAAATTATCACTAAGCCTGTAAATTTATTAAAACCCCCTTTTTCATTTCTGATAATTAAATAATCTTAATTATTTAATTATTACCTAATGTCGTAAATTATTCTATTAATTAAATAACCTAAATTATTTAATTCATTCATTTTAGCCTTTTCTAACAAATAAATGAAATTCTATTTAATTAAATAACTTATTTTTCCTCTTACTTTTTGAATTAAATTTCTATTTAATCAAAAAGTTAACTCATTTTTTTCCTCTTGCAATAAGATAATGTTTCCATTATTTCAAAATGCATTTTCCTCTTCGAACTAATTGATTTTGTCAAAAAATCATTCAACTTCCTCTTTCTCTTTCACTTCTGATCTTATCTTGTCCCATCTAGATTAATTACAACCATTGATTGAAATCAAAATATTCTAATCTGAACCATCCATTTTCCATCCATCTCTTTATAAATACCACCATCATTTATCATTTTGGATCATCTTAGAAAATCTGGAATCATGGCTATTGTGTTGTTTAGATAATTAAATTCTTTAATATTTTTCTAGTCTTAGGCATAGGCTATAGTTGCACTTCAAATCAGAGGGAAATTATGTTATTTACAGCAAGGTGGAGAAGAGCAATAGAGGTCAATCAATGGATGCTTGAAGACTAGGTGACTTTGTTTCATGTTTTTATGCTTTTTGCTTTCTTTGTTCTCTATTGTTGACTAGGGTTTGGTTTATTACGCTATTTGCAATTAATCTAAAAATTATACCATGATATAACCTTTAATTAAATATTGTTACATATAAGAATTCTTTGTATGTCTCATTTAGTTAGCTAGCTTAAATAAATGTCTTCATAGATGAAGATAAAATTGGAGTTATCCTTAGTATTAATTGTATCCATCATTATCTCACACAATGTGTGGAGTTCATAGGAGGAATCACAAACTTAATACCTTTAAAGGTGTAAAGACATTTTCTCATCATATTTAACTTATGTTAAATTGTAAAAAAAAGGGGGAATGATTTGTGTGTGGTGTTTAACTAGTTAAAAATTATGGGCATGGCAATAAGTGAGAGAGAGAGAGATTATGAGCTTATGTATTTTTTATTAATAAAATTTTTCTTTTAATTATTTTATAGAATTAATAGTAAAATGAAATACTAGGATTTTAAGAAGGTTCTACAAGAAAATGTGATAGATTTGATAGGGCTTTTTCTTTTATTAAAAAATACATATTTAGCTTTAGAATACATGTTATTTGTGCCAATGTTTTAATCATCTAAATGCAAGATAATACCTCAATAACACATAAAAATGAAAGTTTTAGACTACTTATTTTATTTTTGGAGGTTAAATGAGTTTTTTTTTTTTTTTGGTAAAAGGCGAAAGGCCTAAATTTTTTAATTAATTTTTTAAAAAAATACATATTACAAAACTAAATGTATTCATGATGCATCAATGACAAGAATATATGAAACATCTATGAGTTAGCCCCATTAGTCTAGAATTTAGTCTGAATTGACTATATTAAATTAATGGTGTTCATCATTTTCTTTAGAAATTCAAAACCCAAACACCCAACTAACTAGAAGTAGCTACAAAAATCATCTAATATTTAAGGTTCCTTCTATGAAAAAATATTATGCATTTATGTTCAAAAATGAATAGAGCTTAGAGCTTGTAGAGAAAAATAAATTATACATTACCAATTTCTTGAATATATTTGATAAAATTTCTAACCGATTCAAAATATTGAGCTGACTCTACATGCAACATTTTCCTAAGGAATCTTACTATCACCTTCACACACTCTCTATGTTCATACAGTGCCTCACCTTTGATGTCCAAAATGAAGGGGAAGAAGGTTACTTCCTCACCTAAAACCAAAAGATGGTCCAAGTCTCAGGGCCTAGGAATACCTAGGCTGAAGGAGACAACATCCATCACCTCTTCCAATCAACCTAAAATTTTGAGAATAACAAGCTTTTATGCTATTTCCATCTCCTTGGCTTTTAGAGTGTGCAGGTCTAGTAGTGTCACCATGAAACGTGAGGATATTTCTATGTCAAGCATATACCACTCGTTCAACACTAGAAATTATCAACCTAGGATGAGTTTAACCACTTCAATCAGCATAAAATTAGGTTCAAGCATAATACGCTTTAACCAGAGCTGCATGATTTATACCTATTTTGATAAATACAATCTTGAGAGATATAAAAGTATCATTTATGATTTTGAAAAATATATTTTATAGCATTATAAATTCATGTATATGATTTTGAAGAAGAAAAAAATCTATCTTAAATTATATATGGATTTAATTGGAAACTATTTATCTTTAAACACCAAGACATATCAATTTGTCACACAAATGTGTGCTAATTTTCCTCATTACATCTTGTAAAAGAAAGTAGGAAGCATGCAATTTGAATTTAAGAAATTTATCTTGTGTTCATTCTTTAGACTCTACAAAATCAACCTCATGCCACTAAAATATTAACGATATTGCAAAAATAGTAATCCTATGTTTGATGATGAATGTGTGAAAGTAAGTGCAAATGAGTGTACTAATGAAAATTAAATAATGAATGTATGTGAATCATTGTGACTATGGGTAAATGTATGTAGATAGGGATTTTAACATTAAATTAATTAAGAACAATAATATACCACTTTTCAACATGTTATTGAATATAAGACACCCCACTAAGGTGGTGAAAAGATTAAATAAGAATGGCATGGGTATTTAAATTATACCACTGTTATATTTTACCTCCAACTTAATTTCCATGCCAACCTAACAAGAGTATGCATTTCAAGCTATATGGAGATTATTAAATATCATGAAAATTAAATATATACAAACACTCACAAATGACATTATGTTTGAGAAATGACAAAATGATTCTTTAAATTAAAGTAAACAATGTAAATAAAATAAAATATTTCTTAAATAATTTTATAGAAAATTATAATAATTCTTAACAAATAAAATGAAGGGATACTATACTTTTGGTATTTTATACGTAAAGGTATTTAAGATATTTATAGTAATGTTATTTTGTTTTTATAAATAATTTACAACACTTATAATTAAAAAAATATATATTATACACATTAATTTTCTATGTCTATAAAATTGATATGTGCTTTCAAATTCAAGTGTAGTTATTCTTTTATGAACATTTAAAATTATATATGTGATCAGAAAATACAAACAATTGATATAATCATAAATGACATATTATTATCCTTGATAATAAATTATATGGTTATAAAATGTTCCCTTCAATAATAATCCAAACATATCACATCTTGCAGTTATGCATAAATAGTTTTATATTGTACTAGTTTGTTTTGTCTTTTAAAACTTGAAATACCGAAAAGAATAACACACATCAAAGTTAAGATACCTTTTTCTCGTAGAGTTCACATTATTTTGTCCACATGTCTGTCAGGGCGGTACCAACTATAATAGATGCCAATTTTTTCTATTTGTAAGTTTTAATGGATCACAAAAACCAGCAAGGAGATGGTAAGTTGAAATTTTCAATCAATAAAGTAGGGTATATTATTTATGTAAAGACCAATGACTTTATCTCACAATAGATTACGATAAGGGTGTAGTAAACTATGAAAACAGTTGTATTCATCGATAAGATTATATATAAGAAACAATAGGAACAGGCCACACACTCTCTATTAAAGGGTTCAGCATGCCTTGGTAGGAGAGTAGGCCCTCAACAATGGCGTTAGAAGTAATTTCCATTATTGGTTTTGGTGTAGCAGTGGCTACCCTTTTGCTAATTGCAAATTCTCTAAGAAACAGAAATAATAAGGCAGAGGCAAAGCCACCGCAGCCTCCATCGTGGCCAATAATTGGGCATCTTCCTCTGCTAAGTAGAAACAAACAGCCCATTCACAGACTTCTATCATCTCTTTCTGACCGCTATGGACCCATCATGCATCTCCAATTTGGCCTCCGCCCAGTTTTGGTTATCGCCGCTTCAGATCTTGCAAAAGAATGCCTTACAACAAACGACAAAGCTTTTGCTTCGCGCCCACTTCTGTCTTCAGGAAAGCATATCGGGTATGACTTCAAAATGATGGGTTTGGCTCCTTACGGCTCCTACTGGCGAAACATCAGAAAAATGTGCAGTCTTCAGCTCTTTACTGCAAACAGAATCGAATCATTCAGGCACATCCAGGAAGAGGAGATTTCCGGTTTAATCCGTTCGCTATTCGAGAGTTCGGAGCGAGATATCAATGCAGTGAAGATCAAGTCAAGGCTCTCTGATCTCACATGTAATATCATGATGCGAATCGTTGCCAGCAAGAGATTCTCGCCAGATCTCAGTCCTGAAGATTTCAAAGAAGTGCAGTGCTTAAAGGAGGTGATGGATGAAATTGTTTTGTTACTTGGAACATTTGATATCACTCATTACCTGCCGTTCCTCAAATGGATCGATCCGCAGGGAATAGTAATTGCTACGAAGAATCTACAGAAGAAAAGAGAGGTTTTATGACGAAATTGCTGCAGGATCACCGAGAGAAGAGAGGGGTGCATGCTCCAGACTTAATTGATTTTCTCATCTCTACAACAGACAACAATGAGATTCAGTCTGACAATAACAACGATGTGGTGAAAGCGAACGCCTTAGTATGTACCTGTAATACTTTCTGTTACATAATTTGGAGTGTTTGCAAAATCTTCTACTAATAGTTTGTATTTAATTGTAGGTGTCTTGTGGTCAAGGCACATATAGTTTGAGTAGATACTCAGTCTCTTTTGGTCAAGATACTGATTGTTTTTAGTAGAGACCTGGTCTGTGGATAAACAGCTTTTGTGATGAAGACACTCATTGTTTAAGTAGAAATCCAATCTCTTCTTACAGCCCATACAGTGAGTATAACACACCCAAAAGGTTAATCACAAAACACAGGCTTTTTTAAGCTCTTACCATCAGGTTTTGACTTTTGGTTTTGCAGGCTATCATACTCGTAGGTGCTGAAACATCCGCTGTAACGATCGAGTGGGCATTGTCAGCTCTGATGCAGAACCCGGAAGTGTTGTGCAAAGCCCAGGAAGAGCTGGACATACATGTCGGACGGGACCGATTAATGGAGGAATCAGATGTGCACAAACTGAAATATTTGCAGGCAATTGTGAAAGAAACTCTCAGGCTTTATCCAGCGGCACCTCTTATGATCCCTCTTGAATCTGTCGAGGCCTGCAGTGTTGGCGGATATTGTGTTCCCGCAGGAACACAACTGTTAGTGAATGTGTGGGCAATTCATCGTGACGCGGCCGTGTGGAAGCGCCCCACTGAATTTGAGCCCGAACGTTTTCTCAAAAGCGGCAAAGAGATTGATGTAAAAGGGCAGGACTTTGAATTGATTCCGTTTGGTTCAGGGAGAAGAATGTGCCCGGGCATGTGTTTGGCATTGATTGTGATCACCTATACATTGGGGCGGCTTCTTCAGAGCTTCGAATGGTTCGCTCCAGAAGGCACTGTAATTGACATGACAGAGGGGCTTGGACTCACAATGCCCAAATTGATCCCATTGGAGGCCATCATTAAACCTTGCCTTCCTATCCATGTCTACTGATATGTCTACGTATTCCTCAGAACAAAGTTTTACGCCAGATCACATAATCCGTCCTCATTAATGTGCGAAATCTTCGCGTGTTGTGTTCTAGGTCTTGTTATTAGATTTATAATCTTGACCCTAATGTTTCTTTTCCTGCAGCATCAGCATTAGCAGTAGCAGTATTGGTAGAGTATTGGAAGATTGTGTAATAAAAAAATTATGTTCTTAAGAATGATTTGTCAAAATTACAATTTATTTATGATCTTGACCCTAATGTTTCTTTTCCTTGTAATCTTGACCCTAATGTTTCTTTTCCTGCAGCATCAGCATTAGCAGTAGCAGTATTGGTAGAGTATTGGAAGATTGTGTAATAAAAAAATTATGTTCTTAAGAATGATTTGTCAAAATTATAATTTATTGGTTCAAGTTTGTGTTTTATTAGCCGATAGGCTATTATAGGTGAGAATTCAACCAGAAAAGTCTCACTGTCTGATGCCGGCTGAGACTATTTCAGTTGGATTCTGGTTTCAGACATGCCATTCCGGTTAGGCTATTAATACCCTAATCTCCTCTATTCGTGTTGTACGTTAGGTATGCGAATATCGCTTTTGGAAGTCACTGTTTCTGCGTGAGCAGGCATGGCCATTCCCCCTGTTTTAGCGTCACCAGGTATGGCTGGGAGCCGTTCGCGCCATTCTACACCACTCCCTTGTGACGAGGATAGATGCATTTATTGTTTTGAGCTGGTGTAGGTTTTTGTCCAGCAATTGCCTACCCCTCCACCCCTGGAATGACTTTCCCTTTGCCGGAATGGTGGCCATGGCGGGCGCTCTCGCAACGCTGGCCGCCGATATTCTAGCCGACCGCCATAGCCAAACGGGGTCTTATATTCAGGTCAAGTCCGATGATGCTCAGACTAAATCTAAGGATGTGGAGATGGGTAAAGCCTTGGTTTTTCCCGTGAGTCGCTGCATCTCAGAGGTGGGTCACGAGGACGAGATTAATGGTGGCTTGGCTTCGGACGTTGAAGGACGGAAGGCTGTGGTGCCGCCTTTGGATGAGTCAAGGGAGGATTTATATGTACAGCAAAGGCAGAAATTGGTTTCTAAGGTGTTGGAGATTGGGATCATTTTTCATTCTGTTATACTTGGGATCACTCTCGGGATGTCTAAGAATAGGTGTACAATTGCCCCTCTGGTTGCTGCTCTTGGTTTTCATTAGTTCTTCGAAGGAATGGGGCTTGGCGGATGTATCGCTCTAGTGAGCTTGCTGTATTGATCTCTTTTATTTCATATTTTATCTTCCTTCACTATCATAGAGATTCTCAACGGTGCTTCACTGTTATTAAAATGATAAACAAAATTGTCTGCCTGAGATAAAAAAAAAAATTATTTAGATGAAGTCTGACTCAAAGGGTTATTTATTTAATATTTCATGCTGAAGAGAGTAAAGTGTAGCTTAGGTGAAGGCTCCCAACAACTACTCTCAACTCAAAGCATTTATTCCCCTTTTACTTCTCTTGCTAATCTTGGTGTTGCGTGATGGGACGATTAACTTCCAACCCTGCCTGTACAACTCAGTAATTAGATGACGCCAGGGCATGGGGTGCAGATCACCATCAAAGATACGCACACAGAAGGTAATTAATGGTTATTTATTATGCAGGTTGATTAGCGACCATAGGACCAAAAGAAAAAGAGACTCGTTTGATTAAGGCCTCAATGGGTATGGTGTAATTATTAACTTCTCACAAAATTTAGCACAAATTTTACAATATTCTTTCTTTCAGCTGCTACACAATTTCAATGCCAAGAAGCTTATCACTAAACCAACAAGGAAGCAAACCCTGTACACTAAGTGTTTTTTTTTTCTCTTAGATCCAGTCTTTTATGCACTTCAATGTACCCATCACTAATCACTTAAATTTTCTTGGGTACAGATCTGGGTTAGGTTTTAGTTTGATTCTATCTATTTGTTGCATGATATTTTCTTAGCTTTTCAACAAAGAGCTCATGGTGAAGCACTGCAGAGGGGGAATGGTTTATTAAAAAAAAAAAAAAAAGCCTCAGTGATCACATAGCAACTCAAATCTCACATTCCATTATCTTCTTCCCTATTAATCTGTTTTATTCATTTTTCGTCCACTCTATCCCACAAAAAAAACAAGTAGCAAGGAAAGAGCATCGAAAAGTTTACTTCAGAGCTATGTGTGGCTGTGCCAGATAATGCTATGATTGACAGCTTCTCTCTTCTTTTGATGGTTATTTATTTATTTATTTATTTATATTTTTATTGCAGGCTACTATTCCAAAGGCACATTTAAATTTACAGACGTTGTGAGGAAACATCAATTTAAGTTTCTTCCTTTTTAGGTGTCCACTTTAAATACAGCTACGTTCAACCTCTTTGGAACAAAGGATCACCTTAAGCTCAAGCATAGACAGAAATCATCAAGTTTTACAGATTTAATTTATTTTAATCCAATATTATATATACTATGTGCTTTTCATGGGGTTCCCTGGACAGTAGGACAGTTGTAGTTTAGAAAGGAAAATGTATTTTTAATCTATTATTATTATTTTTATTTATGTAAATACACCTACTCCCAGTTATATGGCTGCAGATTACAAGAACATGTAGTGTTTCATTTTCTTATTGTAAACCACAAGTCAATGTATATTGAACATTGTATTTTGTTTTCTTTAATGTTTATAGCTTCCCAAAATCAGAATTGTTTTCCTTTTATTTTATCTGTTGATGAATACAATAGTTATATCTTTCTAAAATTGCAGATTTTAAATAATATAGTCTGAGTTTTGAGCAGCAACTATTTACTTAATTAATAACTCATTTAAAATAATATATTACAAGTTTGAACAACAAATACTTACTTAATTAATTACATATTTTAAACAATGTATTCTTAGTTTTGAACAACAAATGCTTACTTATTTAATTGCAGATTTTATACAATATATTTTGAGTTTTGAACAAAAAAATTCTTGCTTAATTAATTATAAACTTTTAATAATATATTCCTTCACATAAATGAAAATTTCTATTATCTCAAGAATAGGAAATTATCACACTCTTGTCTAACTTAAAAGACTATAAGAATTTTTTTTTTAATATTCTTTTTCTTAGCAACTTGTTTAAACAATACAAAAGGAAATATAATTAAACTTACACAATAATTAACTCACCTTTCAAGTTGCAATATTACAAATAAGATGGAGAAAAAAAAAATGATTTTCATGCCAAATTTCAAGGACATGCTATTTTCATCATTTCATTTTACAAGAAAATACTAATCTTCAAACAATGAAAAACATACAAATGAACAAAGCTTGCTTTCCTGCCTTCCATAATGGCGTCATGGAGCCTCATGGGCTCTAGCCATACCCCTGAGCAAGGAATTTTTTTTTTTACCTCCACGATGATGTATGGAGTCTTTTCTCATTTTTAAGAGGGATGAAACTAACATAGCTCAACATTTCATGTATCTAGGTTCTCTACTTTCTATTTTCAACCCTGATTCCTACACTATGTCACTTTATTACAACCAATAAACAAGGATAAATGGAAAATAGGAGGAACTTATCTATTTTCTTTGTGGTGAAGGGATTGTACTCTTTTATCCATCCTTCCTCTCCAAGCCAAGCCATCTTGATCACCATCTTCCCAAGGATGTGGACTTCTCTCCTCTTCTCATTCTTTCTACCATGTCCACTCAAGTTCTCCAAAAGGAGAAGTGGGTAACACCCTACTCATTCTTCCTCTCCAAAATATATAGGAGTTTTAACTTGCAAATTTTAGGTGGGAAGGTGTGAAGTGTACCCACCTCCATCAATGAGGGTCTTCTCATTGTTAAAGAGGAACATGCACTTGGACAACCCCTCCATCCTTTTATTTCATCATCTCCTCAAAACTCGTCACTCTCCATGATGAGGACTTTTCAAAGGTCAAATCATATCCTTGGGACACTATTGTGTGCCCACTTGACCCCTACCACTATGGTATAGACCCTAGGGGGTTTATTCTTGCATCCCAACCAAGGAAATTGACCAACAACCCACTTTAATAACCCATTTAAGATTCCATCCGAGTTTCACACTTGGATAAGGGTTTCTAACCTTAACCCCAACTTACATCTCATGTGACCCATAAATAAATACCCTCACAACCCTCACAACCCCAAAAATAAATTATCCCTTTAATATCAACCCTCCATCTCAACATAATAACTTTATTTCTTCCTAAGTTCTAAAAGGAGGAGGTCAAATTCATACCCGTGAGATGTCTTTTTGATTTACCTATAGGTTTTTACTTCTCATATTGACACTCTTCCTTTCTCTCCAGAAAAGTCTTCTGATTTGCTCTCAGTGGTTCACCCTTCCCATACTACACCATTACCTTCCTGCACAATACCAACACAATCATAAGTAACAATTTGATATCACATAAATCTGTTAACTAAATATTTTATACTTTATTTATATAATAAATCCATTTAAAATTTCAATTTTCTTTTCACAATATACGAGTGCATTCTACCTTCATGGTAATGACAATAAAAAAAATGTCAAAATTAAATGCAAAGTTCTTTATCATTATTCTGAATACACTCATTAAGTGCTGCTATTCTATTTCTGCTAATTGGACATCGAAAGCTTGGTGGTTGCAAATGAAATGAAAATTAGTATTAATATCAAATGTGTAACTATTCTTCTTTTTTATTATTATTGATTTATCCATGCAAAGTAATATGAAGGAGCAGTTTGATAAGATGTTTCATCTATCAAATTGGAGCAAATCAAAAAAGATAATAATCTTAACAAGAATTTAACAAGATTCTCTCACTCAATCTTCTCTCCATCCATAATCAATCTCAATTGTTCATCCTTGTAGCTTTTCCTAGAAGACAACAAGCTTACCCTAATCAATCTCAACATTTTATTTCAATCAAATTTCAACCGTCCATATTTTCATGGACACATCTATAAATCTAACTATATCCTCCATCAGATGAATCCCCATGGAGCTAAGATTTGCAAGTACATGCTACTAAAATTCCAAAGGATCTTCATCAAGCCTCCATCAGTTCAACGTCAACATAGGTGTATATCACTTGGAATCTTATCAATGTAGATCCTGAAGAAGGTGCATGAGATTGGGGCTGCCTTGTTCCATTTTCTTATCATTGCCACACAACAAATTTTTTATTTATCTTGACTTTTATTCTCATACGATCTATCTATTATTGAAATCTATGTGGTTGGAACCCCTGTTTGTTACATTCTCCTTCACAGCTCTTCCAAATGTTTTCAAAAAACTTCTTGAAATCAAGAAACAACAATAAGGCTCCTCATTGTTTGAATACCCAACCTTCTCAAGGTTACACAACAATCTTGTAGAGTAAATCACACACATTTAGTTGTTCTTTTACCCTTTTCTTCCCCTTTGCTTATTTTCTCATAATTTTGTAATAGATACTTAGCCAATATTGGGTTGATCCAAATTGAGGAGTCTTTTCTACCTCCACTTTTGAAGATTAGGATTTTCAAGCTGTTGCAATCTATTTGATGAAAGTCTTTGGTGGTGCGTGTAGAATAAATCCTTTGGCAATAGATAGTTTTTTGTTTTATCTATCTTAAGAGTTTGGAAAATAGTCAGTTGATATGAATATCATTAGTAGATTTTACCTCTGATCTTATACTCTTATATACTCTTATGTTGATACTATCCATTGATTTTTTATGTTATTTTATTATCCAAAATGATTTGGTTCTTTATAATTTAAAGAACAATGAATGAAAGGTAATAAAATCAAGAGAACACAAGTAAGCAAAGGATAAATTTATCTTACAGGAAAAATAAGTTCTTAAGAATCATCATGCAATTGACAATCAAAGACCTGCATAGAGATGAAATTTGGTGGATGAATATTATCATTTTAGTTTTGTTTTCAATTTGGCTAATCCCTACAATGATGCAGGGTTGGGGGATTTGATGTTGTATTTATGGTCAAAGATACTTTAGTTGTATTGTAAGTGGAATTTGACACGTCTCCTGTACATAGAAACAAATTAACAATAATAAAAGCACAAAACATTGAGCATATGAAATCTGCAATGTGCACTTGAATACATTCTTAGTAAGCTCAACAGAGATAGAATTGTTTGACAAAATGCCTCAAAGAAAGGTTATCTCATGGAATGCAATGATTACAGGAAATGAAAAATATGGATTATTTTAAAAATCCTTTGAAACTTTCAATCAAATGCAATTGGCAGGCATAATTTTCAGTTGATAAATTTGTTGTCATGTGCTATTCTAATTTCAGGTAACCCCCTACCCTATTGTCATGTGCTATTCTAATTTCCAGAGTATATCTTGCTATCGGCGTAACCATTGCACCTCATTGAGGTGCAAGCGCTAGTGATTATCTTTTGATCAATCAGGTCTTGGATGAGTTTTATGAGTTGAACACAATCTGATGTTCTATTTCCCTTTATTCTATGATAATCACAAAGGTGCTTCTCATTATACCTTGGCGGTTTTATGTTCGGTTCTTGATAGTTCGTATAAATAGGGATTTTGATGAGATTTTATTGTACCAATTGTTGCAAGACTAATTCGATTGGTCTCCCAAGTGGTGTGTATTTTCGCTTGTTACCTTGTGAGATTTTTGTCTTAAATTGACCTTGTTGTGATTGATTTTGGAGATGTGGTGATTGATCTTTGAAATGTGGTGATTGATCTTCGAGATGGAGTAATTGGGTTTGTTGTTGATCTTGATCTTGATATCTAACCTCTCGACATTGGGGATTTTTTTCTTGATGTGGTTGTGGAAACAACCTAATGCTTTGATGACATGGATTAACCAATGGAAGAGTACATTGATTTTGGAGAAAAAATGTCTCTTGTTTGAAGGCTTTAGTTAGTTTGCCAAGTGAAGCAATTTGGTCTATCAAAACTTGGTCTTGATTTTGATCTTGGCACCCTTGATATAGTTGGTTTGAATTTTGTTCAAGCGGATTTGGAATGTATGTTGGTGGTGTTTGTATGGGATCATGGACAAATTGATTTTGGACAATTTCTGATTTGGGATGATGTTTAGATTTCCAGGCATGATAGGTTGAAGTTGAACATTGTTGGTCTTGGGGATCATATTGCCTTGATTTAGGTAAATTTTATTTTGTATAGTGTTACCTTGACTTGGATTAATACATGGATTTGTTAACATCTTTTTTGGACTTTGAACAACATTCGTATGATTTGCAAACATATCCATCCCAAATTTTTCCAAGTGTTGATTCATGTTTGGTAATCTTGTACTTGGTATATTCACTTTTGGCATGTATGGATTTGGTGGGATGATGTTGGTTGTTTGAAGACTCATGCATTGATTGTTTGGTGGATCTAGACTTGTAATTTTAGACTTTGATTTAAATCTACCATCGGAAAAGTTGTTCCAAGATTTAGATTGGGTAGACTGACATTTGTTGTACCATTGAGGTTTGTAGGAGATAATGATCCCATGTATGGATTGTATAAATGTGAGATTTTAAAATCAATTGGCATTGTAAAGATTTGATAGTTTGGTTGAGTTGGATTACTCAGGATGTATAGATCAAGTTTATATTCCATGTTCCTCTTGTATTGAGGTCTAGTTTGGACCGTAAAATAAGGATTAATTTTCAAGAATGTGGGAGGTGAACCTCTAATTCTTTGGGTTGATCCAAACTATAGGTACAAAAAATAAATTCTAAGTTTTTTAAGGATCAAAATGATGGTGATGGGATATGAAAGATGGATGATTGGTGAATGATTGGTACTCTTAGGAAATCTTGAAGAGGATACTAAACTTTAGGACTTGGATTGATGTTTTGATTTGATTCAGGATTGGTTTGATTTGATTTAGATAGTGAACTTGTAAACTCTAAGAGGTTGGATATTGTCCTAGAGTAAATTTATCCACAAGATGATAATTTGACTAAATGTGTAAAGAAGGATTCATCTATACACACTTAACCAAACAAGATGATTTTGATTTGATTTGATTTTGGATTTTGGATGTCAAATCTACATAATGTTATTCTTTGACAAGCATTTTTATTGAAGTCAAATAAAATATAACAAATCTAATATCCCTATAAAATATTGCATCATGTTAGATATGTTAAATGAGAAATTAAAACAATAAGAAAATATAAATAAGCATATAAACAACATGAATCCAAATTTATCTCATAGTGGATTGGTGCTTCTATGGAAATATGCCCTTTCCCAATCATTGCTAAACTCCATGATATGTTGATATGAACCTTTGAAAATGATATGAGGTGGGAAAAAATAGTTCTCCATTGAAGAGAGTGACTTTGCATGAGATTGTGAAGCAAGTTGTGGAAGAAGATCTAAAGATTGTGGAGGATTGATACAATAGAGAAGCTCTCTATTTATAGCCAAGAAGGATAAAAGAATGCCAAATATGGAGGATGTGGGACTAAAGATCCACCAATGAGAAGAGGCCACTTGTCAACTTGTGATAGGTTGAGGAATGAACACATTTTGGTCAATGTGCCAAAGAGGGGGAGATTCAAATCTGAAATTGAGAGTTAAATGTTAAGTTTTACCTTTGCAAGAGACATGTAAGAGCCATGTAAGAGCTCATAAATGCTTTGTTGGGTGTACATGTCCACTTGTTTTTGAATTCAAACTTGAGGGAATATTCCTCAAAGATGCCATGTTGAGAGAAAATGATGTTTTTATAAATGAATTAAAATGCTTTATTGGTGCAAGTGGGAAAAACTAGAGGATGTGATGGGTGGTTAGATTAGATTAATTAGGATTAGATTAGCTTAGATGATGTTAGATACTTTGACCCATTTGATTTAGATTTAGGGATTTATTTAAATCAAAAGAGGGATGAAAGGTGATTTCAGACTTGATTAAATAAATATTTGATTTATTTAATCAAAAAGGATGTTGTTAGGATAAAGTTGATTTATTTAATTTTAAATTGATGACTTTAGGAGATTGACCAAATAAACTTGATTTATTTGATGAATGGATGAATCTAACCTAATCAAATGCATTATGCCAATTTCACGTATCTACAACTTTTATTTCTATTCCATATATATCATCATGAAGTTGATTAAAAGAAAGCAAACAAAATGGCATTTTTTATGAAATAATCCCTTATGCTCTACAAATATAACAACAAAAAAAACTAATTGACATCCTAAAGAGCATAGTGAATAATCTATTCCATAGTGAATTGGTGTCACTTGTGAGAAGTGGGCCTTTCCCAACCCTTGATAATGCTAATGATGAAGATGCAATAGACAAAATCAATTCTCGATGTGAAGAGAGTGACTTTGCATGAAATTTTGGAGCAAGTTGCGGATGAAGATCTAAAGATTGTGGAGGATTGATACAATAGAGAAGCTCTCTATTTATAGCCAAGAAGGATAAAATAATGTCAAATATGGAGGATGTGGGACTAAAGATCCACCAATGAGAAGAGGCCACTTGTCAACTTGTGATAGGTTGAGGAATGATAACATTTTGGTCAATGCGCCAAAGAGGGGGAGATTCAAATTTGAAATTGAGAGTTAAATCCTAAGTTTGACCTTTGCAAGAGACATGTAAGAACTCATAAATGCTTTTTTGGGTGTACATGTCCACTTTTTTTTGAATTCAAACTTGAGGGAATATTCCTCAAAGATTCCATGTTGAGAGAAAATGATGATTTTATAAATGAATTAAAATGCTTTATTGGTGCAAGTGGGAAAAGCTAGAGGATGTGACAGGTGGTTAGATTAGATTAATTAGGATTAGATTAGATTAGATTAGATGATGTTAGATGCTTTGACCCATTTGACTTAGATTTAGGGATTTATTTAAATAAAAAGGGGGATGAAATGTGATTTCATATGTGATTAAATAAATATTTGATTTATTTAATCAAAGAGGATGTTGTTAGGATCAAGTTGATTTATTTAATTTTAAATTGATGAATTTAGGAGATTGACCAAATAAACTTGATTTATTTGATGAATGGATGAATATGACCTAATCAAATGCATTATGCCAATCTCACATGTCTACACTATCTATCCACCTAACATTTTCCCATAGTTAAATGGCATATTAATTCAATTATTTAATAAATCATTAGTTCAGGATTAAAAAACTACTTAACTTCATTCATTGTTGCATTCTATATTCCAATCACAACACACTATCCAACTATCAATGATCACAATTTGTTATTGATCCAAGATTCAATCTATTGTTTTTTTGTGCATGGAAATACTAATATCTTAAGTATTGCAATTGTAGATGTTAGATTGATTGACGTAATTTGTACTAAATGTATATTGCTTAATGATTATATTATTATATTATTAGTATCAAGATAATATTATATATTTTTAAACTAATATTATAAATAGTATTCTAGAAATGATAGTAATATACTCCTTAAAATAAATATTATAAATTATATGTATTAATATTAGAAATAGATTATATGATTTTTAATAGATAATTTAATAACGTATTCTAACATATCATATTATATTATTATATTTTAATTCTTAATAATCTAGTATATTACATTTTTAATAGATTTAATATATTTTTAATATATTGTTTTACTAAATTATTTTTAATATAATATAATATTTATTAGATTAGATTACATTATATTAATATATTAAAATAACATCAAATATATAATTTAATACATGACACTTCAAATTCAAATTATTTGCTACAGAAATACATATTAATTTAAAATTTTCTCAAAAAGATAGAATACACATGTGTTTTTAACTTTTAGATTGTTTTTAATAGATTATTTTGATTTTTTTTGGAAATTCTTATTTCATCATCCATTAGAGTGAAATTATTAGCTAATAAGATTGGAAAATAATTCATATTAAAAATATTTTTAGTTATAAAATTTTCATCTCTACTTTAAAATGATAAATATTTCTTTAATAGAAAAAATAATGAGTTCTAATTGGTTTTCAATGATAATTAATAATAACTAGTTAAAGGATATTGATAGCAATGGTATTTCCTAACAACACATACTAATAAAGGTGAACACATTTTTTATAGTTTTATAGAAAATAAATAAACAATTTTAATATCAAATTTTAATTTATATAATACAGTTGGAAATGATAATATATTAAAATAAATATTTTAAAAAAAGTTGAATAAAGTAATGAAATTATTTAGTTAGCAAAATGTAAAAGATGTTAGTTAATGTATCTTTTATAATGTATAAATGCTTAATCAAAATTGGATATGTCTCAAAATTAATGAATGTCTCTCTATTGACTTGGATCACTTCAACAATAGATGAATAGATCCTACACAAATATGTTGTATTTGTCTCATTGACCTAAATTGTGCCATTGTTTCTATCTCTTCTAACTTTTAGAATTTTTCTTTTGTACTTTCTTAATATTATTAGTATATTTCTACATAAATATTAGTCATTGCTTTTTACTGTTTACAAGTGGCAAAAATAATTACCCCCTTTTGTTAAACAATGTAAGGATATCTACTTAATATCTAGTTAAAAGATCAAGAAAAATAATCTTAAATGTATAAGATGTCCTAGATGTTTGTCCAATGTAGATATTATAATAAGATGTTCTAGATCAAACCATGAAAATATATGTACAAGATAAATAAAAAATGTTTTTGACATATGCATATACCTCTAATAATTCTCACATGGATATAGTTTCCTTTTAGCTCTCCATTTTAAGCATGAAATAAAAAGGATATATGATATAATTTTATTCAAGAATTTAGGTGAAAATACCTTGGGGAAAAACATATGGTATTGTGAGAATATAAATGTAAACAAAGATTTTGGCACCTGAATGTTTTCTACCCTTCTAGGGTTTTTCACCTAAAAGGGGAAAGAATGGGCAAAAATGTAATGTAAACACTCAAGATTAATGTAATGGATGGATGCAACATGCCTAAATAAAATTTCTAAATGCAATAAACTAAAAAATAAAGATGATTTGTAATGCTAAACATAAGAAATGCAGAGTGCTAGAAAACACAGTGTTGTATTAAAAAACACCTAAGAATGCAAGTAAATGATAATAGAATTGAACATAATTGGAGAACTACACCTGGAATATGAATTCTGATGTAGAGAGGCTCTGAAATCCTACAAAATTGTCAGGAAATTTTGATTGGGACACTTGTGCAAAGCTGGGTGACTTAGTCCAATTTTGAGGAAAATCTACTAGAATAGGAATCTACCAAATGGGTATCAGAAATGTGAAAATCAATTTTTAGGCCTAGTAGTGGGACTAATTCGCCATACATGGAAACTTATTCCATCTAAGAATTTCAAAAAATTTAGTGCAAAATTTTGTAGCTCTAGGTCTGTACTTATCTTCTTGACAGGTGTCCAAATCTGAATCTGCAGAAAATAGGCTGAAAGAGATCTTGAAGCTTCAATTAGGGATTTGTTCACTTTGATGACTTTGATGGATTGAAAACACCTTTTCAACACCTTACTCTTTGACAAATATGCATACAAGACCTACAATCACACATGCAAAGAGGGGAAAAGGGTTAAGGGTTAGAGTATAGGGGTTTGCCTTGGTCAAACCCCACTTTGGTAATAAAACACTATGAAATGAAAGGAAATATGAAGAGAATGATAAATAAACAATATGAAATGTCATAAACTTACCAAACCCTTGATGTAAAATTCTAAAGATATGCAATGAAGTGCTCCAATGGATGCTTGATTATGCTTTAGAGTACTTTCTTGCTTCAATGATTAGATGATTGAATGTTTGAATGGATGGGGGTTAAATTGAGAGGAAAAACCCTTTATTTATACCCGATTTTCTATTATTTCTTGAAAATAACACATCACAAGCCAACCTCAAGGGTAAGAGAATAAAATCCCACTAGAAAAATGAAATTATTTTTATTTTTATCCTCAGTGGGACTAAGTCACCCTAGGTGGTGACTTAGTCCCACCTAGGAAATTTCACTGGATGTCAGAAATTAAAGTGCATTTAATGTTGTTTAATGGGAATGTCCTAAAAAATGCACTTAATTATGATCGAAAAGTGCATTAAGGGGTCATTTAAACATAAGAAAGGGTTGAATTAGTGATGACAAGTCTAAACAAGCATGAGAGTTTGTTACAAATCTTCATAAAAATTTGAAATAAGACTTGGTAAGTGATAAAAAGGAGTTATTTAAGTGAATTATATTGAAAGGGTCCTACAAAGGTGTGAAAGTGGGTTACAACACTTCACAACACTTTTACAAGACATCCTAGAATTCTTAATGATTCACAAGGGTCCAAGACCTAATGTGAATGTGTTGACCACATTACAACATTAAATCTATGAAAAATCAAGCCAAAGTCCCCTAGAAGGGCCTGAACATGAGGAAAAGTAGAAGGGTTACTTTTTCCATGTCCAAAGTTAGCCCCCACTATAGTGAGAGGATGAACATGCTTCAAACACACACTAAAGTAGTTGAACATGCAATCAAGAAGAGTTCAAATGTACTCATGATGGAATAATAAGACAACAACAATCAAGAGGGATGATAAAGCCCCCAGGATCAAGACCCCATGGAAAATCAACATGAACGCAAAGGACCACACATGAAAATGATGAAAAGGAAAGAAAGAGAGAAGTTGAAGAGAAAGAAAGTCAGATCAAGCTTTGATCGTTTGTCTAGATCATTGTGGATCAGATCTAGGATGTTTGTCCAGAAAATACATGTGTACTCACTTTGGGGTGACAAAACTCATGGTTTTCCACTAGGTGAGAAGGTCCAAAGGGTGAGAAACATACACTTACGGCTAGTATGTAGTCACAAATGCGTAGGTGGCTATGGGGAAAATTCATGCATCAGAATGGGCTTCCCACTCAACCATACTAAAGTTATACCTCCTGATAACTTTAATAGGGCACCACAAAGGACAATGTCATTTCATGCTTCATGAGACAAGAAAAGCTTCGTATGTTTAGAACTCATGAAAAAATGTGATGACACTATAGGCATGCAAGTACTCTTATGAAAGGTGGTCATGTAAATGCAAAATGCAACATGCAAACGAATGTTCACAGGAGTTGTGCTTAGTTCATGCAAGGTCTTAACTTAGGGAACATTGTGTCTAATGTCTCCAAGAGACGACCAATCAAAGAATAAAATATTCACAACTTAGGGGATGCAGTGTGTCGCATCAGGCCACTAAGAGGAATGTAATATGCTAAGATAGATCATGCTCATGAAGGACATTATACCCAATTTCATCCACATAGTGACAAATGCATTGTGTGGAACAAGAAGGCTACACTAAGAGCCAAAAGAGAAGAAAAATACAAAATGAATTATGACAATGTATGCCCCCACTTCAAAGGAATTGCTACACACCATTCTATGAGCAATTACTTTAAACTAGAAGAATGAAAAATGAAAATAAGAAAGAAGACATGAGAGCCAGCTTGGAAAGACCCTATGGCAAGTCATACGTTCCCGAGTAAGGCTGCGTCATGTGAGAGAGAAAGGAAAAGAGAAAAGGAAGGGGTTTCCCCAAAAATGAAAACACCAAACACATAATGGATCTATGGATTTGGGGTCAGTATGTTCTTTGCTTCAATGTTTTGATTAAAGAGCTCATAACTATCCTCATTCCCCGAATATATAGAACTGGAAGAATGACACAAAGAGAGCAAAAATAAAAAAGAAAAAGAAAGATTCATTTGGGTCAACATGGAGGAGACATAGGGTGTCTCGATGCTTTGCATCATCCCCAAAAGGAAAACACAAGAAAAATAAAAATAAAAAGATGAAAGAAAAAGAAAAAGCCGTTTGGATCAACATGAGAGAGACATTGTGGTCTCAATGCCTTGCATCATCCACAAAAGGAAAACACAAGAAAAAGGAAAAGTAAAGAGTGATGTATGACATATAGAAGAATGGAGGTACAAATACAAGAATGTTACGAAGAGAGGAGAACATCAAACACCACATTATGGGGGAACATGATACACACATACATAGAAAAGAAAAAGAAAAAGAAAGTGCAAAAGATTAGTAAAGAAAATGAAAATCAACCATCAAGCAAGTCATCCACCTCCCAGTCATGTTCATGAATGGCTGAGGGTGGGAAACTAGCCAAAGGGACAAGTACAAGTGTTGAACTAGGGAAAGTACCAGGTTCTACACTTATGGTAGGAGATGTATCATTTAAGTTCATGAAAGAGGAAAATAATGTATTTAGATCATTATACACCTCTTCATCTATTTTAGTTATCTCATCATCATAATCTAGATTAATTACAATAGGAGGATGGATGGTAATGTCCAATGAAGGGTGTATTAGGAGTTGTGGTTGTTGTATTGGATTGTTTTGTTGTGATTGGGGAGGAGGGTCATGTCAAGTAGTGTTTCTATCAAATGCTGATGTTGATTTTCTTTTTTTTCTTAAGTTTGTAATTGGCAAGCAAGGAGATGGCGTTGACACCTATGCTTCCTAGCACCTTAGTTTTATTTTATTTTATTTTGAAGTTGTGTGGGTGTAAGAGTGGGTTGATCCATCATAGACTCCTTTTCTTCCCTAAGGGGAGGGAACGAAGGAACCATGGGAGGTGGGTTGTTCACTTTCTCTTTTACTTTATAAACTTGTTTTATGCAAGGGGGCATGATGGGGTTGGTTTCATTATCTCTTGAGTTTTTGGATGATGAAGGTGAAGTGTTTATTGTTGGTTGATCTTGATTGCCTGGTTCAAGTTCAGGTTACAACATTGTCTCATCAAGGATAGGAGTTGCGAAGGTGGATAGGGATTTGTTACGGAGGGACAATTCAAAAATTTTCTTTGCTTTAAAATTTTGGTAAGTAATCAAAAAGAAATATTTGCAAGGTGTTATGGGTTCCATAGGCTCAAGACAAAAGGATTCTAAGGAGAAATTCCCTTTAGAAAACAAAGTGTTAAAGCCACTATGATGAACAGTGAATATGTCATTGTCAAGCAGAAACTTTAAAAATTTGTGTATGACTGAAGGGACAACTTTCATCAAGCGAAGCCATGGATGGCCTAACCACAAACAAAACTAATCTAACTATGGGATGATGGAGAATGTTACATCCACTATCTTAGGTCCTATCTGTAATGGAAGGATGATCAATCCTATCCTAGGGAAAGAAAAACCATTGTGTGTTTTGATCCATGCTCTCGGTTTATCATAATCATCTTGATAAAGATCATGTAATACCAAAAATTCCTCAGTGATCACATTCTTACCACAAGCAGCATCTATGAGTATCCCATTAGTGGACTTATCATAAATACAATCGACTATGTAAAGAGGACCATTAAGAAGATTCAAAAGAATATCCTTAGAAGAAAAAGTAATATCAGGAGATTTCTTAGGTTTTCCCTTATGAGGGATAACGTCCATCATTCCTACCATATCATGCATAGGATTAATATAATTTTTATGTGGAATAAGATTAGGATGTTCAAGAGTTGTATGAATATTCATCACATCATTGTTTTGAGTTTCACTAGCTTTCACGAATGACATAGTATGTTTGGGCATCGGATTGGTAAAAAATTTCAAATTTTGATTGGGTGGGGCAATAGACGGATTTCCTTTAACATTAACATTTGAAATAGATAGACAATCAAAATTAATGGTCTTGCACTAGGTGTTTAAGATGCTTACACTATTATGTGTCATGTCCATTTTGTCTATGATAATGGCAATAGGCATTAGGTTGAAAGGTTGAAGGCAAAGGTTTAGTAAGATCCAATGGTTTAATAGTAGGTAAAGTAATCATCTATTGCTGTAAAAGTTGGGATATGGTGTTATGAAGAGTGTCTCGTAATGGTGTAAACTATCGTTTTGGATCTCCATAATTAAAAGTTATTGTGGCTTTAACAACTGTTACTTGATTTTTGATGGGTTGAGTTGGTTGTTTAAATTGTAAGAACCTTTCGTTTGGTTTTTGAAATGGTTGTGCATTATTTGAAATGTTAAGTTTAGATTTTTCAGTTTGGTTAGAAGTGGATTTTGCATCACGACTACTAAACGAATTGTGATAATCGCAAAAGGTTGTACATAAATGCATAAAGAAGGGAAATTTCATCATTGCCAATTTATCTTGAGTTTGTCTTTCTAAATTTTAATAAAAATCTTTTGAAGATGGGGATCAAGAATCTTGACATCAAGTTGGGTATAAAGTGATTGATAGCATGAGATGAAATTAGTTACCTTTTCATCTACATTTTGTGTGCATCTCATTAAATCAGCCAATGTCTTTTTGGGAGTCATGTGGACTTGAAAATGGTTGATGAATGCATCAAATAGTTCATTGAATGAATGAATTGAATTATTTGGTAAGGATGAAAACCACTCTAAGGTAGTGTCTTTTAAAGTCCTAGGAAATAGTTTGGCCAATAGTTTATCGTCAAGGACAAAGTCACTACATAAGGTTGTGTAAGCATTAACATGATTAGTAGGATCACCCTTCCCTGCATACTTCTCAAATCTAGGCATCTCTATTCCTTGTGGAATTAGTGTTCTTAATATTTCTAGAGATAGTGGGTTGTTATAGACATAATAGGTAGGTGGTTCATTCTGGTCTTGGTTTATGGTGGATATTTGTTTATGCATGGACGAGACTATTTGGAAAAGTTGTGTTTTGAGAGGGTCAATGTGAGTATGAGGTGGAATGGAAACTGGTGATGGAATGTATGTAGTGGTAGGGCCAATGAATGGAATGCTAATAGATGGTATGGTGGAAGAGGAGAGAACATGTGATGTCACATAAGAATTAGGAATGCTAGCAGGAATAGTCGAGAAAGGTATCACATTACTAACAGGTTGCATGACCGTTGCAACTTAGGGAGTGGTGTAGGTAGGTATGGATGCTATTGTGGAAGGGGGAGGAGTGCGAAGTACTCCTTGACTAACCACAGTGTTTATTGGTTGAGATGTACTATAGGTGGAAGGAATATGTTTATGGTATATCTCAACAATTTGTTCATAATGTCTGAGCCTTCATTACATTCAAGCAAATGATGGATGTTGTCTATAGTAGGAATTGTAGTGGTTGAAATGTTTTCAAGACACATTTTTTGTTGCAAATGTGCTAAGTCCTCATGAATGTTAATGATTTTTTCTTACAGAAAATGATTGTTTTGGGTGTCAACTTGCATGTTATTAGAATGAAAAGTATTTCTAAGGGTACAGTCCATGCCTAGTGTACTAGTTGCAATACCAGGAGTGGAAGCGTTAGAAAATCCAAGATCCACAATGAGTGTATTATCATGGGATGACATGAGTCTTGAGATTTGTCTCACGAAGGTATTACCAATAGGACACTAAACACTCATGCAAAAGGTTTCTAAATGTTTGTGAATTGGAATGAAATGAAACTAAGATAAATAAAATGCTACTAACTATAATTCTAGAAACTGTAATAGAAATGTAATATCAGAAAATAGAAATGTAGAAAATGCCCAGAAAATGCTAGAAATTACAATGCAAAGTGTGCAGAAGGACTAAGTCACCTAGTGTGGTGAATTAGTCCCAGTGATGAATTTTTTGAGATTTTTTAGAAATTTTAAATGCAATTTGATGTTTTTCAAATGCATAGATGTAGCTACAGTATGAAAAGGAATATTTTTTTTGTTTTTCAATGAAATATAATGCAAAAATGTGAGCTATATGAGCTTTCAACTAATGCAATTTTGAAAACTCTAGGATGCAATTTAAACAATGCAACACCTAATGCAATTCTAATGCAAGTTAAACCTAGGATGCAAATGCACTTGAAATTATAAGTAAAATTTTCAAAAGTTGGGTTCACCAAAATTTAAACAAAGATTTTGGCACCTGAATGTTGTCTTGCCCTTCTAGGGTATATTTTTCTCGTAATAACATTTTAAAGTCAAACTTGTTAGAATTTGATAGTTTTCATTTGATGTTAGCTACTGTCTACTTTCTTAATCATTTTTAGAAAGAAAATTATACCCTTTTCAAGAGGATTTTCTCCTCTAGTGCACTATATGTTTTTTTTTTTTTAAATAACATATTTTACTCAGAACTATTTATTCGGTCAAAAGTGTGACACAAATTTGTGCTTTTACCCATCTGCACTCCTGAAAACATGAATTTTAATGCACACTCAGACTCATATGCCAATAGGGGCGATTTAGTCCCAATTTAAGGTTTTAGACTGAAACCAAAATCAGTAACTACTAAATTAGGATCTACAAAAATGCTTAAAATATTTTATACTATGACTCATATGCCACAACTAGTGATTTAGTCCCAGTATTTGGGTTTATCTGAAACTTTGATATCCTTTAGTGTTCTCTTGTAGCTTCTCTCCTATCAAATCTCTAAATCTAAAACTCTAAATTCTATTCTATAGATGACTTTTTGTCATCTTGCAATGTAGATGACAACTTTGACAACTTTCTCCAAACTTTCTCTTCAATGGATCTTCAACTTAAATCTATAAATCACACATCAAAGAGAGGGAAAAATGTTATTTTTTTAATAGATAGAGGTTTCCCTTGGTTAAACCATGTTTCAGTAATCAAACCTCGAAATGAAATCAAATAGAATGAAGGAAGGATGAATGAACAAATAAGATATGTTGCAAATCACAAAGCCATTGAAACAAAGGTTGCAATCTTGTATGAAATGGCTAGCATGAATATAGATCTTTACTATTGATTTTTGATATGAGATAATGTATTTGAATACTTTCTTGAATCATGAAAGCCTACATCACAAATGTTGACTCAAAAAAAAACATGATGCATGATGATTATGACATGATGCTTGAATCTTGAATGTAGCTCCAAAATGCTTGATAATCACTCATGAATGCTCTTGTCAACTCTTGTAAGTGTTCTTGATCATAAATTTACTATAGTACTTGAATACTTGGAAGCTTAGATCTTGTTAGCATAAAATATGTGAAATAACCTTGTATTTATACTTGTTTTTGCCAGATTTCTCAAAATTACATCACTACAACCTAACATTAAACCTAGGAGAATAAAATCCTACCAATAATTTGAATTAAAAATAGGTCCAAAATAATTGGGACTCATACGCCAATTAGGGAATATGAGTCCCAGTAGGCTAAGCTTGGGACACAAATTTCAAGAAAGGTTAAGTTCTATGCCAAATTTAGGTTTAGGCCCCAAAACTTGGGTGGGAGCCATATGCCCAAGGTGGTCTATGAGTTCTAGATCACTAAATCTAGGCCATACAAACCAAAATCATTAAATTATGATTGGTCATTAGTTAAGTGTTGGGATCATCCTCAAAAAGATGCATTAAATAAGTTTTGTGGATGCAAAATGGGACCAAATAAGGCATAAAGAAGCCAAATTTTAGTAGGGAGGGCCTAAACAAGTGTGAAAATATAAAGGGATGCATTTTTCTACACTACATGGTCATGTAAACCTTAAGAGGGGTCTCTTAAAATGTGAATTAGAGCTTTAAGGGATATTTTTGTAGGAACAATGTAATGTGGGGGAATGTTAGCAAGTGTTAGTGAATCTAGTATAGTATTACATTATTGGGGAAGGAAGAGGTGGTTATTTTAACCGTACTCTCTCATGGTTATATCAATCATTCTATATCCATCCTCTAATACTATATATTGTATCATGTGCTTAATGGTAATTAATGAAGTCTTCTAAGAATATTTAGCAATAGTTGCATCATCTCAAGTCAACTTCTCACTTTGAGATGATTCTTTGAATGAGAAGCATTTTTTTCTTTAATTTCTTTATTTTCGTTGTTGTTGGTGACCGATTTGAACAATACATACATTGTTAATTCATTTTTTGGAGGCAAGTAAAGGGTTTAGTATAGAGATCAATATGGATGGTTGTCCAGTGAGATTACAAGAATGTGATCAAGAATTATACCCTTCTAAGGGTCATTAGACAACTTGATGGATCCATATATTTTTGAAGCTCAATATGTATTGTTGTTGAATAATTTAGGAATCAGTGATTCGAGAGTTTAGGAAAATGGTAGTCTGAGAGCTCAATAATTTAGATTGAAGCTACACCCTTTCAAGAGTCACGAGCAAGCTTGATGGAGTTCCACCTGATTCAATATTTTTTTCTTCAAAAGGAAAATATTTTCAAGAATGTATACATATTTTTTGTAATCAACATGTTTTGTCATGTAAGCCTTAAGGGGGGTTCCCTTGGAAAGGTGATTTTGTTGTTTTAGGAACAATGTAATAATGGGGGTTGGGGGGGTGGGGGCAGGAATGGGTATTTCATTTAACTGATCATTCATTCAATAACTCAATTATTTTCTTTATATTTTCCAACAAGTAGGGGGTTAGCCATCATTGAAAAATGAATTCTATTTAATCACTTTTTTGTCTTTGTTACATAAAGTCTACCCTCTGAATGGTGTGATTTAGTCACCCAATTCTGTATTAGTGATTTCCTTGGTAGTGACTTTGACATCAATGGCAATTAATCCAATAATGAGGATGTACTATTCTAGCATCAAACATATATTCCTTAGGTTAAAGTTGTGAAAGGATATAATAAACAATGTAAACTATGGAATAGATAGTTAAAATAATAACAAAAGAAAATTATTGAGGTGAAAGGTTTACAAAAGATTAGTCTACATAGTGGAAAAGGAAACAAAAACCTTCTATAGAATCTACCCATAAGGATGTACTCCACTAGGATAAGAATCAAATTATTATGGTAAACATTGCAAAAAGTTAGAATAAATAAAGGTCACTATATGCACGTAACACTTCCTAGTAGAAGGCTTAACTAGTCCTCACTTTATTTAGAATAAATAAAGGTCACTATATGCACATAACACTTCCTAGTAGAAGGCTTAACTAGTCCTCACTTTATAAATAATACATATTGTACATCTTTTAGACTAAAAAAACCCTAGAAGCACAATCTTGATACAATTTAACTTTAGTTTTTAATGTAAGATTTTCTATGGTATAGTAGATAGATTTATCTTCTTATCATCTCATTTTTTTCAAGCATCTATTTTATATTGGCCATGGAATCATAAAAGTACATCTAAATCACAAGCTTACCATTGGAAATACATATATCTCCATGAGCATAGCTCCATAATTTTGTTAGTGAGTAATTTTTTTCTATAATTATAAAGGGCAATTGGATCAAAGTTGTCTAATTAGGAAATCATAATTATTTAAAATATATATATAGATTTGATAATTAAGAAACATAAATATACATGGTGTAATTATTGACCGTCAATACAAAGAAAATATGAATATTAAAAAATATCATAGAATTTAGCCTTATTATTTCTGAACCTCTAAAGAGAGTCAAGTATGTATGTACTACAAATATTATTTCTTATTTCCTCCATAATATAGCTATATACTTAAATACATATAAATATAACACATAAATTACTATATGCATGTGTCCCTATAAACTTGCCCAAAATGGTTCTAATTTTCATTAGCCCATACACCATGAAACTATCATGGAAACAAAATCTAATATAAAAATTGAAATAAAATTCATATTTGAGTGAAAAATTGAATATCTTTGTCCAAAAATTGGTCTATTATTTTAACAACTAGCTGTTAGCGAATATTAGCATAGTCACATTGTAAGCGGCTCGTAGCATCAGGAAAGGTTAACTATTCGTTAGGTTAACTAACTGTTTTAGTTAACAGTTAAATCGCTTCCCTTCATCTATCGCTCTCCTCTGTCTTTTGTATAAATGCATCTCCATGGTGTTTGCATAAATCAATCAAGTGTTATGCTCTCATTTGGTATCAGAGCGTACGTGGAAGAACCTGGAGGGATGGCATAGACAGTAATCTGGTTGAAGAGATGTGTTTGGGTCTGTAATGGTTGAAGAGATGCATTTGTCACTGTCATAATGATCAAGTGCCTGTGTAGCAGATAAGAATGGCATATGGAGGTGTTTGTCACTGTCATAGCGATCTTGGCAAGGAGGAGTGATTATTATCCAATCTTGAACGGTTTTTAATAGTGATATCGGGATTGTTCATTATCTTACTAGGGCTATGAATCATAGATTTTGAGAATCATCAAGCATGGATACAAGCCGCTCGGTAGTGTAGGCCGTGTGGGATGGCAAAGTTGAGGAAGCCGATTAACATTGGATGTTTATCATAAGCCAAAGTCATATCAACCATTTGGTTTGGTGTCGTGGAAGACGGGTTGCAAGATATTATTTAATCTCATTGTTGTTTGTTGTGGCACTTTAAATTCGCGGATAACCATTGGGAAGTCAGCGACAATAATCTTATTCCGGACAGCATCTGTTATCGACCTCTGACCATAACGGATTTATGTACATCTTTACTGGAAAGAAAATATATGAACTCGAGAGAGTGAAGAGTCAGTTTTATTGACAGTTGAGGAATTTGTTAACTGCCAGCAGCGATATATAGCCAACAGACATGTTTGATGGGAGTATGACGATTTCTTAAGATGGGATCAAGCTATGGCGACAAGGTTGTTGGATTTGTGTAGCATGTAAGTTCACAGTTTCATTTTAATGCTAAAGTTTGTTTTAGTCATGCCAAGTCGATGCCCTTTACATTTATGATTCAATGAGAGACATCAAGAATCTAGAGATTCCTTACTTGTTGGAGCAGTCGATTGGGCGCATATTGAAAACATTCACACCTGGTCATGTTGATTTTACCATTGAAGTGGAGTGGATACATAAATGGTTATATAGTTGTTTGCATGCATTATTTATTAGTTGTAATTTGGAGGTAAGTTTCCTTGCAAGAGAAGATGCAACTCCAATTAGTTTTATGGGCATTGTAAGATGTCAAGCAGTTGATATATGTTCTTTGAGTTTTACCAATCAAGCAATCTATCTTCTTACTGCAAATGCTTGGGAAAGTATGATTCAAAACATTAAAACAATTTCTTAGCCTCTTTAGATGTGTTTATCAATGTTTCCAATAGATCTTCAAATAGTTATGCTTGGACTTTTGGGGCCATCTTTGCTATTCCTTATGAGGCCTCCAAAGAATCATCTCTGATATTAAATGGATAAAGTGTAACAAGATCATATTGGAGGTTGGTGGCACCTGAGGATGGTGAAATTTCTATCATCTCAAGTTACTTCTTGCTTTGAGATGATATGTTGTATGAGAAGCATTTTTGGCTTTATTTTCTTGCTTTTCCTTGTTATTACTGATATATTTGAAGAATACATATATTGTGAAGTTTGGTTTTTGGAGACAGGTAAGGGGTTTGGTGTAGAGCCCAATATGGATGGTTGTCCAGCAAGCACTCAAGTTGGTCATTAGAATTATACCCTTATGAGGGTAATCAAACAACTTGATGGAGCCATGTGTTAGGAGAGCTCAATATGGATCATTGTCAAATAATTCAAGGAATCTATGATTTGGGAGTTCATGGGAGGAAGAAATCAGGAATTCAGCTAGGGGCTACACCTTTATGAGGGTTAAGAGATAGCTTGATGGTGCTCCGCTTGATTTAGGATTTGTTTCTTCAAGGAAGATCTTCACAAAGATGTGTATACATTTTGTATCCAATAACTATTATTATGTAAGCCATAAGGGGGGTCCCTTGGCAAAGTGAATAAGAGTTTTTAGGGGATACATTTATAGGAACAATGTAATAAGGGGAGGAATTCTAGCAAATATTAGCATAGTCACAAATATTACATTGTAAGTGACTAGTAGCATCAGGAATGGTTAACTATTCAATAGGTTAACTAACTGTTTCAGTCAACAGTTAAACCACTTCCCCTCATCTATCACTTTCCTTTGTCCTTTGTATAAATGCATCTCCATGGTGTTTGAATAAATCAATCAAGTTTTATGCTCTCACTAGAATCATTTATGTTCCAAATATGTGTAAAGTAACATACATGGTAGTTAATTATAAACTAGAATAATTTTAACTAAATATTTCTTATATTAAAATTTAAGTAGTTTTAAGCATTATATATTTTTTCTAATTTCTACATTGAGTTATTTTTTACAATATACATTAGTGGTTATAAAATTATTTCTTAGGATTTTCATAGCACTACAAAATTATTAGTTACCCTCACTTTTTATATAATTGTTAATATTTATACTTAAAATGTTAATTATATATTTAAAATTAGTTAAATTTACTAGGAAAAAAAATCTTCCCTTTTGTATGATTGAGGATAAAAATATCAAAGTGATACACACTAGTTGGAGCATTGAGATGCAGAAGCCATAATAAGTGTAACATTAAATGATACAAATTGAAGCCTAAATATATAGCTATTTATCCTTTCTAGTATATAGTGATTCCATTATCGACTATATAGATCTAGATAAGATTTGGATAGTAAGCCTATTCTATCTACATCATTCTCAAGTCCAAAAATATTGTTGATGAGAGATTATGCTTGTAAAAGATCACTCTACATTGTAGAAAAAGAAGCAACAAAATTTAGAAAAATATGTCAATGAGTACTCTACTAGGAAAGGTTCAAAAAGATAAAATAAAATAAAAACACACCATGGAATTTACACTCAAAACTATATTAAAAAGAAGATTCTTGTAGTGAAAGATATAAAAGTTCACTATACATATCGCAAAAAGAAACAACAAACTTTAGGAAAATATTCCCATAAGGACGTACTCCACTATCATCAAAAGTAGATTCTTGAGGTGAAAGGTTCAAAAAGATAACATAAATAAAACATGCTATATGCACATAACTCTAGCTAGAATCTTGTGCAGAGATCAACTACTAATCTCTTGTATATATAATATTTTGCATGTTTGAGAAACTACAACAAACTACCTAAAAGAATAATCATAATATTTTTTAACTTTTGGTTGTGTTATAGGATTCACTATGTTATATTAGATAGATTCATCTCCTTATCATCACATTTTTTTATTTTTTTATTTTATATTGTCCATAAAAATATAAAAAACACATTTGAATCACAAGTTTTCACTAGAAACAAATATATCTCCATTACAATAGCTTAATAATTTAGGCAACACACAAAGTTGTCCTCTGATTTTAAAGAGTAGTTGGATCAAACTAATATAATTAGAAAAGCATAAGTATTTCACAAAAAATATATTAAGAAAATATGGCTCTATAAAAGAATTACTAAATTTAACCTTCTCATTTCTTGACCTTTAAGAAGAGTCAACAATGTATGCATTACAAATATATTTTCATTGCTACTCCATCATATAAGTATCTAGTTACATGTATCACATATAACACAAAATATTCCTAGATATATTTATCTCTATGAACTCACATAAAATGGTTATGAATTTATGTCTCTTTTTTCACAAATAGTGTCATTTATGTTTAAATTGTGTGTAAAATGACATGCATGACACACAACTATAAGCTATATTAGGTTTACCAAAACACTATTTCAATTGAAATTTATTTAATTTTAATCACTCTATGACTTTACCATATTTTACATTGAGTCATTTAAAAAAGATATGTTTCTATATATAATTTTAAAAAACTAATGATTTAGTGTTCTTTAGGATTCTTACAACACTAAATTGAATCAATAGAAATAATTATATGGTTGTTAATATTTATAATAAAAATTTAAATTATGTATTCAACATTAGTTACAATATACTAGATAAATATATTACTCGCTTTGATAATTAAGTATAAATATATAGGAAGGATGCACACTAGTAGGAAGCATTGAGATAAAGAAACCATCATTATTGTAATATAAAATAATACATATTTAAGCTTCAATAAATAATTATTTCACCTTTCTTTTTAATAGCCATTTATTTATAGACTATGTAGGTCTAGACTACCTAAGAAGAATATGCCAATAAGGGTGTACCTTGGAGTGGAATCATAATTATATTCTTGAGGTGAAAGATGAAAAAGGGTAAAATAATAAAAACACATCATCAAATAGATACAAAATAACAACAACAACAACAACAACAACAACAACAACAACAACAACAACAACAACAACAACAACAACAATAATAAGAATAATAATATTATTATTTAGGTGAAAGTTGTTGAAGGTCACTCTACATAATGCAAAAAGAAACAATAAATTTTAGAAAAATATGCACATAAGAATATACTCCACTAGCATACAAAATAGATTCTTGAGGTGAAAGGTACAAAAAGATAGAATAAATAAAACACACCATGGAATAGATATTCAAAATCTATTTTATTCTCTACACATGCATTCAAACATCCTTAAAATAAAATAAACAGAAACACAACACAACCCTAAATTCACAAGATCTAGGAAAAATGCATAAACTAAAGAAAATAAAATTCAGTGAAGAGAAGAATATGGTTTACACCACTTAAAATAAATTATCTTCAATGACATGGTTAAATAAATTAAATATTCGAAAAGGTACATAACAAGCACTATGGAATTTCGCATAGAAATCTTTTCATAAAGATTTTTTTTCCCTTCAACAAAACTCTAATGGTAGATTTCATCACCAAAATAATGAGAAATTTAATTGAAACTTCATGGAAGACAATGATTGGAGAAAACCAATGGAAAACATTTATTTCACTAACAATAAATTGTAGAGATGATTAAAATAGAAGATTACATTCTAACAACATTTTTCTAATAGAGAACATAATAGCAATGAATGGATGAGGTCAAAGTGACTAATGAACCATCAAAATGCTTCTTCCTAGAAAAGCTCTTCCAATATAATCTAATTTTTTCTATTTAAAGAAAAAAAAGGAACAAATCTTAAACAATAATCACTTTGTAAAGTTGATCAAATCAAACAAGTGATTTGCTTGAAAGACTTGATAACAAGAATTGTGTACTTTATTTTGTTAAACAAGAGAAGCTCTAAAAATAGGCATATAAATTAAAAACACAAATTTAATAAAAATATATACAAATGCCATATTTTAATAAACTATATTTTGTTTTTAAACTAAATTGTATTAGATTTATTTGTCCAAATATAAAATATATGCATACACACATAAAATGATCCATATATTAAAGAAAAATCATTGTAATCCTATTAAAACCAATACTTTATATTTTTGTTCATACATAATCTTTGTCCAACTATATATAAATTTCTCTCTATATATATAATATACAAATTTTGACAGAGCACTCTTAAAGAACATAATTTTTTATATTACACAATCTACCAACATTAATATTTATACTACTACTGCTACTGCTAATGCTGCAGGTAAAGAAACGTTAAGGGCCAAGATTATAAACCTAATTACAAGACCTAGAACACAACACGCGAAGATTTCGCACCTTAATGAGAACCAACAATGTGATCTGGCGTTAAAACTTTGTTCCGAGGAGTAAGCAGACATATCAGTAGAGATGGAGGGGAAGGCGAGGTTTAATGATGACCTCCAATGGAATTAATTTGGGCATTGTGAGTCCAAGCCCCTCTGTCATGTCAATTACTGTGCCCTCTGGAGAAGACCATTCGAAGCTCTGAAGAAGCCGCCCCAATGTATGGGGGACCACAATCAATGCCAAAGACATGCCCGGGCACATTCTTCTCCCTGAACCAAACGGAATCAATTCAAAGTCCTGCCCTTTCACATCAATCTCTTTGCCCATGTTGAGAAAGCGTTCAGGATCAAATTCCGTGGGGCGCTCCCACACGGCCGGGTCACGGTGAATTGCCCACAAATTCACTAACAGTTGTGTTCCTGCGCGTACACGATATCCTCCAACAGTGCAGTCCTCGACAGATTCATGAGGCACCATAAGAGGTGCAGCTGGATAAAGCCTGAGAGTTTCTTTCACAATTGCCTGCAAATATTTCAGCTTGTGCATATCCGATTCTTCCAATATTCGGTCCCGTCCGACATGTATGTCCAGCTCCTGCTGGGCTTTGCACAAAACGTCCGGGTTCTGCATCAGAGCTGCCAATGCCCACTTGATCGTCACAGCGGATGTTTCAGCACCTGCGATTATGATTGCCTGCAAAACCAAAAGTCAAATATTGATGGTAAGAGCTTTAAAAGGCCTGTGTTTTGTGACAAACCTTTTGGGTGTGTTACACTCACTGTATGGGCTGTATGAAGACATTGGATTACTACTTAAACAATGAGAGCCTCGATCACAAAGGCTGCTTATCCACAGACCAGGTCTCCACTAAAAACAATCAGTATAGATTGACAAAAAGTGAAAGAGTATCTACTCAAACTATATGTGGCTTGACCACAAGACACCTACTATTAAATACAAACTATGATAAAGAAGATTTTGTAATCAATCCAAATTATATAACAGAAAGTGTTAGAGATACATACTAAGGCGTTGGCTTTCACCACATCGTCGTTATTGTCAGACTGAATCTCATTGTTGTCTGTTGCAGAGATGAGAACATCAATTAAGTCTGGAGCATGCACCCCTCTCTTCTCTCGGTGATCCTGCAGCAATTTCGTCATAAAAACCTCTCTTTTCTTCTGTACTTTATTCTTAGCAAACACTATTCCCTGTGGATCGACCCACTTGAGGAACGGCAGGTAATCAGTGATATCAAATGTTCCAAGTAACAAAACAATTTCATCCATCAGCTCCTTTAAGTACTGAACTTCTTTGAAATCTTCAGGACTGAGATCTGGTGAGAATCTCTTGCTGGCAACGATTCGCATCATGATATTACATGTGAGATCAGAGAGCCTTGACTTGATGCTCACTGGATTGATATCTCGCTCCCAACTCTCGAACAGCGAACGGATTAAACAGGAAATCTCCTCTCCCCGGATGTGCCTGAACAATTCGATTCTGTTTGCAGTAAAGAGCTGGAGACTGCAAATTTTTCTGATGTTTCGCCAGTAGGAGCCGTAAGGAGCCAAACCCATCATTTTGAAGTCATACCCGATTTTCTTTCCTGAAGACAGAAGTGGGCGCGAAGCAAAAGCTTTGTCATTTGTTCTAAGGCATTCTTTTGCAAGATCTGAAGAGGCGATAACCAAAACTGGGCGGAGGCCAAATTGGAGATGCATGATGGGTCCATAGCGGTCTGAAAGAGATGATAGAAATCTGTGAATGGGCTGTTTGTTTCTACTTAGTAGAGGAAGATGCCCAAGTATTGGCCACGATGGAGGCTGTGGTGGCTTTGCCTCTACTGTGCTACTATTTCTACTTCTGATAGAGTTTGCAATTAGCAAAAGGGTAGCCACTGCTGCAGCAAAAACAATAATGGGAATTACTTCCAACGCCATTGTTGACGGCCTACTCTCCTAACAAGGCATGCTGAACTCTTTAATAGAGAGTGTTTAGCCTGTTCCTGTTGTTTGTTATATATAATCTTATCGATGAATACAATTCTTGTCATAGTTTACTGCGCCCTTATCGTAATCTATTGTGAGATAAAGTCATTTGTCTTTAAATATATAATATACCACTACATTATTGATTGAAAATTTTAACTTAACAACGCTGATTTTGTGATCAATTAGAACATACAAATAGAAAAAATTGGCAACTATTATAGTTGCAACCGCTCTGGCAGACATGCAGACAAAATAATGTTAACTGTTCGGGAAAAAAGTATCTTAAGTTGGACGATGCTATTTTTTGGGGGGGGTCTATTTATGCATAACTGTAAGATGTGATATGTTTGGATTATTATTGAAGGGAATATTTTATATGATAATAACATGTCATTTATGATTTTATCAATTGTTTGTATTTTTGGATAAGGTGTTTTCTATTTTGATTATAGATCATATGTATATTATTAAATATTCATAAAAGAAAGGTTGAATTACAAAATATATAGCAATTATATAAACTTATAAACTTGATGTGTGCTAATATTTTACTTTTAAATGAATATTTCATTTTTAAGTATGGTGTTCTAAATATATTTATAAAAGAAAATGAAAACTAAAACAAATATATTAAATACAGTCAAAAAAATAGTATTGCTTTATTTTATTTATTAAGAGTTATTTTATTGATCTATAAAAATATTTAAGAAATATTTTATTTTATTTACATTGTGTACTTTAATTTAACGAATTATCTTGTCATTTTTTCAAAAATAATATCCTTTGTGAGTGTTTATATATTTATTTTTGGTACTATTTGAAAATGTCCATATATTTTGAAATTCATATTCTTGTTACGTTTGCACACACATTAAATTGAGGGTAGAATATAATGGTGGTATTTAAATAATTATGTCATTTTTATTTAGTTTTATGACCGACTTAGTGGAGTGTCTTACATTTAATATCATGTTGAAAAGTGGTATATTATTGTGCTTAATTAAGTTAACGTTCAATTCCCTATCTACCTACATTTACCTATAGTCACAATTATACATATGCAATCATCATTTAATTGTCATTATTACGCCCTCATGTTCACTTACTTCCACACAATCATCATCACACATAAGTACTATTTTGTGACATGGTTAATATTCTAGTGGCATGAGGTTGATTTGTATAGTGTAAAGAATGAATATAAGATAAATTTATCAAATTCAATTTCCATTCTTCCTACTTCCTTTTACAAGATATAATGAGGAAAATTAGCACACATTTTTGTGACATCTTGTTATGTCTTTGTGTTTAAAGACATATAATATTCAATTAAATCCATATCGAATTTAAGATGAAAATTTTCTCCTTCAAAAGCATATAAACTTAGAATTCTATTAAATATATTTTCCAAGATCATAAAAGATACCTTGATATATCTCAAGCTTATATTCCTTAAAATGGGTATAAATAAACTCAATTAACCTCCAAATATAAGATTATTCTATAACATTTATTTTTACATATTGCCAAGCTATTAGCTTGCATTTAGATGATTAAAAAATTGCCAGACATAATATTTTTTATAAATCCAAATATGGATTTTTTAATAAATAAATAACTCAAATCAGATCCATTATAAATTTTCTTATCCAACCTTCCTAAATCTTAACACTTCATTTTACTATTAATTCTATAAAATATGTAAAAGGTAATTTTTATAATAAGAAAATATTTAAGCTCACAATCTCTACAACTCTCTCTCTCTCTCTCTCACTCACTCACTCAATCAATCAGTCAATCAATCAATCAATCACTAACCAATATTTAAGATTGTAAATGAAAAAATAATGAATAATAGTGTTGAAACTCACTCTAAAAATGATATAAATTGTGGATTTTGTCTTCTCCATATGTCCCTTTAAGAACCCTAATTTTATAATCAATATATGGTAGCATAAGTTGGGGTCTTACTATGCAGCTCAAGGTCTATTTTTACTATTTTTTCTTGGTCTATTTCAAATAAGTTACATGTAATAAAGAATTTATAGGCATTCATGTAACTCTTGTATTGTTTGAATTCCTTATTTACGCTTTTGAATTATCTTCACTATAACTTATGTATTAAAGTTATGCTTTTATATTTCCTTTTCTATGTATTGTGCTTCTAAAACACTATCCTCCATTCTTTTTATTCTAATTTCTAATTGAATTTATATTGATTATCAACTATATTTTTTATTTATGAATTTTTGTTATGAAAGTGACTAGCAATTTGACAATTTGTATTGTCATCAAATTTATCTAGGATAAATTCATGTGTTGGTAACTTAACCCCAGCTTGCTAAAGTTAACCCTGAGACCTACCCCGACTTCCCTATCCCCTTAAAGAATCCCACTCTCAAGGGCTCCCCTGCCAATAAGTTTGTTTCCTACTCTATGGACTCTATGGAGGACAAAGCTGAGAACCCTGAAGTTAGCAGAAATTATGTGCCCTCCCCTCCTACCTCTTTCAGAGTTGATGGTACCATATTTCCTACCTCCCCCAAACCAAATGATGTTAACCTTATTTTAGACTGAGTTCAATCTAGCAATATTCTTGCCTCTGCAAGAAAAGGCATTGGTGACATTTTTAGGGTTTTGAAATTGGCCTATCAAGAAACTAATGATCTTAATCAAAGAAATAGGGTTATGAACAGTAAGTTGATGGAACTGGAATTGAAGCCGGTTGCTCTTAGTGATGAAGATAGAAAATGGAAAAAGAACAGTACTAGAACGGGAGAAGGTAACACTGAGGAAAAGTATAAGACTCTGGAAGCTAAAATTGTTAGAATAAAAAATAACATGAAAAATGTTGTGGAGAAAAACCATAAAATGGCTAGGTACAATGCCATCATCATCAATGCAATGTCTGAAAAGTTGGAAAAATTGAAACAGGGCTCGCTAGTTGTTGACCTAGAAGGGGACAAGGATAAAAGCAAGAACGAGGACCAAGGTATATCAAAAAGGACCCACACCAACCTTAAAAGGAAAGCGCCTCCTACTACCTAGATAGTTTAGATTTTAAAGAGAGGGGTTCAAGATATGAATGATTTGGAAGTTGAGACAGCGGAAATATTAAAGGCCCAAATTTAGTTGGTGCTATTTTTTGTCTGGTTTTTTGGTTTTGTAGCCTTTGCTGGATTTTTTGGTGGTTGTGGTTTTGTCTTGTTGTTTCCTTTACAACCTTTCTATTTATGGTGTCTTTGATGATCCTATCTTTTGTTTGTAAACTTTATAGTTTTGGGTCCCTGTAAAACCCATTTTTTTCTCTTTCAAAAACTTATATTGGATATTAATATAAGTTTATGTCATCCTATTGGAAAAATATTTAGAGTTATATTCATTTGACTGCTATGTAGAGGACGTGCTAGAATTTATTCATTCAAAAATGTATAGAGAATCAAGGTTGCATAAATTTATTATATAGGAGGAGATATATTTTCCTAGTTAAGATCATTTTAAGGAGTAATTTTATATATTCTATAACAAGATACTAAAAATTTCTATTAAATTTTGAATAGGCTTGGTTGATCATCCCTCTAATCTCCATAGTTTGATTCTTTTCTATGTCAACCATATTTTATGTAGCTTATGATGGATTACAAGGTATGTGGATAGCTTATATTGGTTCAAGGAATCAATAAAAAATGATTCAAAATGTGTATGTAGGTGCTCAACCATCCACTCTCCATAACTTAATGGAATGTTACATCACCTAGATATTGACTGGTTTAAGATATATTGTAAAGTATGAAACTAACTTATATTGGTTAAAGAGACCAAATAATGATTGTTCTAAGGGGTCTACAATAATTAAAATATGGATGATAAAGTGTCATATGTCTCTACAATAATGAGGTTGGTGATACCATTACTCCTATGCAAAAGGTCCATGTTCCTAAAACATGTAATGTATTGGAAAGAAGTGTGGAAACATGATAATATCTAATATCCTAATAAGTTAAAGGGCCTCAATAGATGATTTGTGTTGAGCACCATTATAAATCCTACAAATTTTTTCTCACCCATGTCAATTCTCAATAAATTCTACTTATTATTTTCAAGAAAGTTCAAATATATTAGTTGATATATTAGTTGTTAGTGTAAATAGTGACATTATCAAACTAGTTATCTTTTAGCCTACCTATGAGTGTCCCATTCACACTAGTTAACTATCCACTTATGGATTTTTTTCTCTTTTGTCTCACCTTTTATGACACCTATCTCATGTGCATATGACATATTTATCACTATAGACATGCAAAATTGGCATCATGCATTTAATTAAGTCATATTCATCTATTCATCAAATAAATCAGGTTTATTTGATTAATCTCTAAAGTCTTCCATTTAAATTAAATAAATTCATCTTTAACACTAACATCATCTCCTTTAGCTAAATAAATCAAAATATTTATTTAACTAAGTCTAAATCATTTTCCATCTGCTTTTTATTTATTTTAATCCATAAATCTAAATCAAATAGGTCAAATCACCTAACCTCCTCTTAAGTTAACTAAATCATGATTAGGGTATGTGCAGGATCATGATGGGCCAAAAAGTGGCAATATGATGGGTATTTTTAGGGTATGTGGCTGGCGACTTTTTTTTACCCAAAATTAATGAAACGAAAAGGGTTTTTAAAGGAGATTCTCAGCTTTCTACCAATATAAATTATGCTTTACTTTGAATTTAATAAATAATTATTATTTATTTTCTATTTGAATTACAACTAAAGTCCTAATTGATTGGCTGATTGAAAAAAATCTATAGCTTTCAAACAGTATCACATTTTTTGAATTTGGCACATGTGTCACATTGTTTGCTTCATATAATATAGGATTAAAAAAAAAATTGAATTTCATGAAATTTTGACCAAGTTAAGGTGGTTAGACGTACGATTTTTTATATTTTTAAAAATTTGTAATAAAAAAATCATAATTGATTATTTACTTGGAAAAAAATTACAAAAAAATATGCATCACATCGGGACATGATTCCTCTACTAATATCTAAAATATTATAAAAAAATATTACCATTTTATTGTGGTTAGGGTGGTCAGACAAACACCTACTTCTTATTTTTTCCCTGAAATTTAAGTACTACTTCATTGAAATTTCAAATTTTCACCAAATAGATTTTGTTTTTTTAAAAATAAACCTAGTATTTTAGAAATTACATTCAATTTTCTACAAATTCTATTCTTATATATTTTTGAAATAATATAGATAACTTATTCAAATTTTTTTGTCAAGTTGCCTAACTCTGATTTTTCTGATTTTTTTTCACTTAAAGGCCTATTTTTTCCATGATGATCCTACACATACCCATTAATGTTAATCTAATCCATGTCACATCCTCTAGCTTTTCCCACTTGCACAAATAAATCATTTAAGTGATTTATTAAATCTTCTAATTTCCATCAATATGGCATAAAAGTGGAATATTCCCCCATTTCAAATTTCCCTCTCAAATGACTTGTCCCTTCCAACATAGCATTAACTCCCCTCTTACATGTCCCCCACTTGGCATTTAAGACCCTTTATTCTCCCTCCAATAAGCCAAATTTCAAATTTGAAAAGCCACCTAATGTCATTTATTGGAACATTCATCAAAACATGCACATCCTTGGCCCATTCACATGGTGACAAGTGGATCCTTTCTATTGGTTGGGTTTTTATCCCACATTCATCCCTTTTACCTCTTCTCTCATCAAACTCTTCTATAAATAGAGAGGTTATTTGTCATTTGATGATCCACAACTTCATGCAAAGTTACCCTCTTCACATTGAGAGATAATTTTTTCCACTTCATTATCATAGCATAACAATCTTCATCATTTGAGCTTGTAAAAGGTTGGAAAAGGGTCACTTTTCACATCAAAGTGACACCAATCCACTATGGAATAGGCATACATTGTGCTTCTTTTATGTTTTAAATTAGTTTGTTTCGTTATCTTCTTTATGAGGCATGATGTATTATTTCATACGAGTATTTGTAGGTTTGCATAACTTGAACTAACCCATTGTTAATGAGTATGGAGGTTTTGGCTGTGTGCAGATTTATGGTGCTCACAATCACCCATGTTCCTTTTGCATGGACCATCATGGAAAAATGTCCTCAACTCATGCAGTAGGTTAGATTCCACACTTACCTTGTCATCTCACCCATTTATATATATATAGTTACTTTTCTTTTATATTTACACATATAATATGAATATATTATATATTTTTAGCTTGTTTTAAATATCTTGTATAAGACGCCATTTTTTAGGATCTGTTTGGCTGTCAAGGTTAAATATTTGACTCCTACATGGCATTAGAGCTCTAAAATTGCATCTACCTTCTTGAATTAAAGGTTTTTTCAACCAAAAACTTTCATATAATATGTTCTAGAGCCAATTAAAGCCTACATTTATGAATAGATAACTCAAAAACCTTAAAAATGATTGTCAAATCATCAATTTTTAGCACAGGACTCAAATAAATTAGAAAAAAATTGGTCATAAGATCATAGAGATCCTTATATAGTTTATTATTCTATAAAATAAAATAAAATAAAAATTTATTATATGATCCTAGTGGTTTTTCTGAGGGGTAGAATGACCTATTAGATCATGAGGGGAAAATATTACTTCTTTCTTTATGGTTGGAAGCCCAACGCTCAACCCAAAAGTTTATGTTGCTTGATGATGGTTTTGTTAGTCTAGTTCAAGATGAGAAAAACCTGTGTATATATCTAAAGAGAGGCTTTCTACAACCCCTTCCTAAGATTCTACCCCTACTTCTAGCTAATTTCTAGATTTTTCTCCTTTTGAACATATTTTGCTATAATTTATGGGATTGATGAGGGTTTTGAGCCTTTTATTAGGTTGGGCTCTCTTTTTTTAGGCCTCCCTCATTAGTGGTAGTCCCCATTATTTTCGATCTTGTTCAGAATGGATTACAGGGAAATAGTGTTTCGGGGCTTCCCCACTCTATGGATCCTCAACCTTATTGATTATATTTTGATTTTCTTGTGTACCAAGGAGTTGTTGCTTCTAAAGTTGTTTCTCAAGAGGATTTTCAATATGAGCTTAGTAATGTTGAGTTTCCTCCTACTCCTTTTGTTTCTCTCACTATTCTAGATGAGTGGGTCAACAAATCTATGGATGATTTACATTCTACTCTTATTGGGATATTTTTTGGTTATAGACTAAATATTGACATTATCTATGTTGGGCCTCTTGTTGGATGTATTTTGGCCTTCACATTATGGCCTTGATGAATATTTATTTTCTATTTTTCTACAGAGGAATACACTCACATTTTTTAATGAGGACCTTGGTTTTTTGGTAATGTTTTTCTTCATTTATAAATTTGTTCTATGGTTTCAATATTTTTAAGATTAATTTGATGCTTATCTAGGTATGTCTCCCTAAAATCCTATTGGAATTCTCAAATGAAGGTATTCTTAAAGATATTTATAATGTTGTTGGTAGATTGATAACATTAAACCTAGATCTATCTTTCTTTATGCTAGAATTGTGTCTTGGTTAAGTCTAGTTTGGATTTTCCCAAAAGGGTGAATCTTTGCTCCAATCTTTGGGTTTGGGTTCAAGAACTTTAGTATGAAACTTGTTGACTTCCCTAGCCCAAATTTGATATGCAGTGTCCTCTTCCTCATGACTAGAAAGTATTGGATACTATAATGAATTCTCACAATTGTAATGATCTTGAGAAGATAGTTATGTTCCCTCCTTTGGATCTACACTATATTGATTATAATGGATCCTTGAACAAGATAAAGAGGAAAATCACTTTTGAGCTTGTAATCCTTCTATGTCTTTACACTCTCATCCAACCCTCTGGGTGATCCCATAATAGTGGTTTACAATTTTGGCCAAACTAAACACGAATTATTATTTTAAACTAAATCTTCACATTCTGCACCTATAGCGCTAAACTGGTGAGGAATTTGAAGATGATGCAAACTAGAGTCTCATCAATTTTGTTTGTAGATTCTAAAATATTTTTTTCAAAATTTTGGAATCAAATTGCACTTCTTTTTTCCATCTCCCATGAAAATAGATTTTTTTCAAAACAACATTTTTAAAAGTGGCCACACCGTATAACATAAATTTTTTCCATGAAGGATAAAATTATAATTCTTCAAATTTAGATTTTTAACTCTAATATCTAGTGCTTCCACTTGGTTAGATAGTTTTTATTGAATATTTTTTCCTTAATCAAATTTCAAAGTCAAACGAATTACAATTCACATAGCTAGATAATGCGAACTTTTTGTATATGCCTAAATTTAATTTAATTTTTTGTTAGATGAAGGACTTCAATATCTGGTGCACTCATATTTTCAATTTTTTGATAATCTTCTATTTTTCCACATGTGAAGAACAAAGAAATTCATTTTCTATGAAAAACCTATGTTTAATAAAACTTAAAAAACAAATACATAACAAACCAAAACATATTAAAATTATATTCATTGGATAGCTTGTTCTGAGGAATACCATAATCATTTGAAATAAATTTTAAATGAATTCATTTGATCCCCCAAAATCTAAATCAAAAGTGATTTTTTATCAGCATTTTGATAGGTGTAAAGGAGACGCATTTATAGGTATGGTTTAAAACTAGCGAGGTTCTATCCAAGGGGGTTTGATCTAAGGTGATTTGATCAAACCCTCTTCAATTGAATCCTTAAAATGGAACTTTTTAAGATCATTATATCTAAAATATGTGATTTCAGCTAAAATTGTTCCTCTCAAAAATTGTAAACCACTATTGGCACCTCATCTAAGGTCTCTTCTCAAGTTTGGTTTCAAACCACCATGATCTTTCTTTTGATGTTGGTTTTTGGGTTCTACCTATCACCAACTTTCATTTCTTGTTTTGTTCCTTTTCTTTTTCTATTCTTTCTATTGTTTTAGGTTTTTTCCTATCATCTCATTTCTTGTGAGACTCCTCTCTTTTGTCTTTATGGATTTTTTAAATGGTAAATGAGTACAATACCTTCTCACTTTAACCTAATAAAAACACCTTTGAAATGGGTACATTGATGTGTAGGACTAATTATGTAAATTATTTATTAAATACTTTATCCAAGTTGAGTTGAATATTAATTTAATTAAATTTAATGAAGGATACAATTATAATGATTTTTTAGCTATGATAGTGTTAGTTAGAAAGCCATTTTATGATATTGAGACCACAGCCTCATTCATTGGTGTTAAGTAAGAGAGTATAATTTTATGCTCTAATAGTTGAGGTCTTGCTTAGTTGACCACTCTATTTTTAAATTTTATACTTGAAAATATTTTTATACCTCTCTCATGTCTCAAATATGTTAATTATGGTTTCCATTCATGTAATAGTGATTAATATAAGCATTCAAGAATTACATATTTACATAGCATTAGTTTTAGAGATTTTAGTTTTTGGAAACCATTTAGAGTTTTTCTTCCCTAATTATCTATAAATGGATACCATAGGTAGTTGTGTAATATTTCTTTGTAAGTGTTAGTACTAATATGTCCATATGTTATTTTTTTCTAGATTAAAATGTTATATTGAAACATGGGAAAAGGGAAACCTTTGTCTTTAGCAAGAGGTTTAAAACCTTTCTTTGTTTCGCTAAAAGAGGGGTGATGATTATGGATGGATTGTTTATGGGTGTGGACACTGAAAAGGTAACCCTTTTACTTGTTTTGTCTCATTTGGGTGCTCCTTGTGACTTTGGCTTAGTTTTTCCTTGATTTAATGTTGTAATGTCAATAACACATTCACATTAGGTCTTGGGCCCTAGAAAATTAAAAGAATTCAAGTGGTACCTTACTTAAGTGTTGTAAAGTGTTGTAACACATTTTCACACTTTTCTAGGACCTTATTAATATATTTCATCTAAATAACCTCATTTTATCACTTACCAAGCCTTATTTCAAATTGTTTTAAAGAGTTGTAAAAAACTTTCACACTTTTCTAGGCTGTCATCAATAATTTGACCCTTTCATATGCCTTAAATGAGCCTATTTTACACTTAGAGGCCTTACTTAAGTGTATTTTTTAGAATAATCTTGTTAAACATCATTTAACACACCTTAATTTTTGACACCCACTTAAAATTCTGAAGTGGGACCCCTTCGCCACTAGGGGTGAATGAGTCCCTTTTGGCTCAAAAATCAAAATAAATTGAAAATTCTAGCAGGATATTATTCTCTAAGACCTAAGGTTAGCCTATGATGTGGTATTTTCAAGAAATTTTGCATAATCAAGTATAAATATAGGTTTTTTTCTCTCATTTCCTTCTCTTGAACTCACCTAATTTTCTAATCAAGCAATCAAGTGATTTTGCATTCAAGCATTTTGTCTACAAGATCATTCAAGTACTTTGGAGCCATTACTTGCATGTCTTCATATTTCTACTTCAAGGGTTTGGTGAGTTGTAGCATTGCATGTTGTTCATTCATCACCATCTTTTCATTTCATTTCATTTTCAAGGGTTTAATTATGAAATCAAGGTATGACCAAGGAAAACCCCTATTCACTAATGCTCAACCATTTTTCCCCCTCTTTGCTTGTGTTTTGTAGGTATAGTGTGCAGATTTGTCAAAGAGAAAGGTGTGAAAAGTTGTCAAAAATTAATCAAAGTCATTCAAAGTAGTCAAAGCCCTAAATGAAGCTTGGAGAACACGTACAGGTCAAATTTTGCAATTTTGGATCTAAAAACTTGTTAGGAGTTGAAGTGCAGACTGGGAGCTAGAAATTGCACTTTTGAATTTCTCAAAATTTGGAAGTGGAATAAGTCATCATCATTGGTGTATGAGTCCCACTACTAGGCTTGAAAATAGGTTTATATAGTTTTGAGTACCCTTTTGTCTGAAACCTATTTGGACATAATTTCCCTGAAATAGGACTAAGTCACCCATCTTGGCGTATGAGTCCCAATGGGCTTCAATAGTGAATTTTGCAAGATTCCAGAGCTCCTCTCCATCAATTTCTAGTTTCAAGGTGCACCTCTTGAATCTCATTAATTTCTATTATAGTTTGTTTGCATGTTTAGGTCATTTTTCATATCATAGCCTGTTTTCAAATATTTTACATTTTCTTAGTTTTGCATTAATAATTAATCTTCTTTATTAAATTTCAAGCCTTAAGAATAATCTCCTTTGACATATTTCAATCTCATTTGTACTGGAATCTCATGGAATTGTTCTTAAGTGTGAAATTTGAGAAATCAGATTCATCTTCCTTCATTCCCCTTTTAGGTGTGAATAAGGGAAGTTGTGCACTCAATTTCCATAGTCCATATTTTGGTGAACCCAACTTTTGAACATCATATTTTTAATTTTAAGTGCATTTACATCCTAGGAATAGCTTACATTAACATTGCATTACATTTTGCATTCTAGGGTTTTGAAAATTTCATTAGTGAAACACTAATATAGCTTGCACTTTTACACTTTATTTCATTAAAAATCAACAAAATTTTGCATATTCATATTATATTTGCATCTAAAAACCTAAAAAGCATAAAAATCAATTCAAAAATTATGTTTTTTTTTTTAAATCGCTCTTGGACTCATTCGCCACCCTGGGCGACTTAGTCTAGTTGCATATTTTTCATTGCATTTTTTGGCATTTAATATTCAATTTCTAATTTTTTGTTTGTTGTTTCTGCATTTCAATTTTATTTTCCAGAATTTTAGTTTTAAGCATTTCATTTTTAGTAGTTTACATTGTATTTTCATTCACCCCGCAGTTAGAAGCTTTTGCATGAGTCTTTGGTGTCCTATTGCTAATACCTTAGTGAGAAGAAGTTCAAGACTCATATTATCCCACAATAACACACTCATTGTGGATATTTTGTTATCTAGAGATTCCACTCCTAGTATTGCAACTAACTATACACTAGGCATGGATAATACCCTTAGCAATTATTTTCCTTCAAATAACATGCAAGTTGAAACATGGAATGATCATATCCCGAAAGAAAAAATAATTCAAATTCATGAGGACCTAGCACATCTCCAACATCAAGTAAGCCTTGAAAACATTTCAACGACTACAATTCCTACCATAGGAAACATTCATCACATGCTTGAAAGGGAATATGGCCTAGACATTGTGAAACAGATAGTTGAGATATATACAGAACATCTTCCTTCAACCTCTAGTGCCTCTTAACCAGCCAACACTATGGTTAGCCAAGGAGGACCTCAAACTCCTCCTCTCTTAACCATAGCCTCAATACCTACCTATACCACTCCTCAAGTCACAACAACATTGCAACAAGTTACTAATGTGATTCCTTCCTCGAATATTCCTTCTAGCATCCCTAATTCCTATGCGGCATTGCATATTTTATCTTCTTCCACATTACCACCTATAAGAATTCCATTCACTTACCCTACCACCACATACACTTCGTAACTACTTTTACTTCCACCTCATACCACTTATAATGACCCTCTCATAACGTAAGTTTTCCAAACTGTTTCATCCATGGAAAAGAAAATCTCCACCATAAACCAAAATTAGAATGGTCCACCCACATATTATGTTAGAAGCAACCCATTTTCTTTATAAATATTGTCAACACTAATGCCACAAGGAATAGAGATCCCTAGATTTGAGAAATATGGAGGGAAGGGAGATCCTTCTAACCATGTTAATGCCTACACTGCCTTATGTAGTGGTTTTGTCTTTGATGATAAACTATTAGAAAAATTGTTTCCTAGGACTTTAAAAGATACCACCTTGGAATAGTTTTCATCTTTACTCAAAAATTCAATTCATTCATTTAATGAACTTGTTTATGCATTTATAAATCATTTCCAAGTGCATATGACACCCAAGAAGACCTTGGCTAATTTGATGAGATACAAGAAAAATGAGGACGAAAAGATAACTGATTTTATCTCACACTATTAATCGCTTTATTCCCAAATTGATGTCAAGATCCTTGACCCACACCTTCAAAAGATGTTTATCAAAAACTTGCAAACTAAACTTTAGGAAAAAATCACTATGTTGGAATTCCCCTCCATACACTTGTGTACTGCCCTTTATGATTATCAAAATTCATTTAGTAGGTGAGATACAAGGTCCACTTCTAACTGGCCTAAGAAATCTAAGTCCGCTAACCAAAAAAATTCCCAACCATTTATAAAGAAAAACAAAGGGTTCCTTCAATTCAATACCCCTCATCCTACACCTCAAAATGTGAATAAACAAATAGTTGTTAAAAATGTGGTGCCCTTTAGTTATGGAGATCTGAAAAGATAATTCACACCTTTACCTAACACCCTTCATAACATAATGTCCCAAATTTTACAACAACAAATGATTAACTTTCCCATCGTCAAAGCACTGGATCCTACTAAGCCTTTACCTTTGAACTTTAAATCCATTGATTATTTCCATTATCATCGAAAAAATGGACATGACACATAACATTATAAGTTTCTTAAACATCTTGTGCAAGACCTCATTGATTCCAGTTGTCTATCCATTGCAAGTGTTAATGATCAAGGTAATTACTCTATTACCCCTACAAATCAAAACCTGCAAATTTTCATTAATCTAATGCCCAAACATAATATTCCATTTTTCAAAGCTAGTGAAACTACAAAGAATGATGTGATGAATGTTATAATGAACATCCTGATCCTACCCCACATATTACCCATGTTAATCCTATGGATGAAATGGTAGGTGCAGTAGATGTTATCCCTCGTAAGGGCCAACCTAAGAAATCTCTTGATATTGTTTTCTCCTCCTGGGACATAATTAAAAATCTTCCTGATGGTCCTCTTTACATAGTCGACTGTATCTATGACAAGCCCACTAATGGGATACTAATAGATCATGCATGTGGGGAGAACGTGATCATCGAAGAATTTTTGGTATTACATGACCTTTATCAAGATGACTATGATAAACTAAAAGCATGGATCAAGAGGCACAATAGTTTTACTTGCCCTACAATAGGATCGATTGTCCTTCCATTACAAATAGGACCAAAAACATTAGATGTCACATTCTCCATCATCCTATAGTCATACCAGTTCTGTTTAAGGCTAAGCGATCCATGGCTTCACTCCATGAAAGTTGTCCCTTCAATTATTGACAAATTCTTAAATTTTCCATTTGACAATGAAATATTTATTGTCCACCATAGTGGCTTTAACCCCTTATCTTTGAAAGGAAAATTTTCCTTACAATCCTTTTGGCTTGAGCCCATGGAACCTATAATGCCTTGACAAGAATTCTTTCTCATAGCTTACCAAAAATTCAAAGAAAAGAAAATAGTAGAATTATCTCTTTAACACATGTCCTCATCTACTTCCAACACTCCTATCCTAGATGAAACCATGCTTCAACCTGAACAAGATCCAAACAGCCAAAACCAACCAACACTAGAAACCTCCCCAACATCACCCAAAAGACCAAGAGACAATGAAAGTATCTCTAGCATGCCTCCTTAAATAAAACAAGTTTACAAAGCAAAGGAGAAAATGGATGACCAACCTTCCATGGTTCCTTTTGTTCCTCCCATTACTGAAGAAAAGAAACCTTTGGTTGATCAACCTGCTCCTTCATAAACACAACTTGACAACAAAACCAAAAGAAATAGAGGAGCTAGAGAGCGTAGGCATAGATTTCATGCCCTTGTTCACAAGTTACATGAAGAATTAAAAAAAATAAAATAAAAATCTACACTTGATAGAAGCAATGCATGATGACCCTCCTCCCCAACCAAAACAAAATGATCCAATGCAACAATCAAAACAAGAGTTACACTCTTCATTGGACATTATCATTGGTCCTCTTGTTGTGATTAATCTAGATGATGACATGACAAGATTGCTAAAATTGATGAAGACGTGAATAATTATTTGAACACATTTTTCTCCTCTTCCATGAGCTTAAATGAAAAATCTCCTATAAAGAGTGTTGAACCTAGTACTTCTCCTAGTTCGATGCTTGCTCTTGTCCTTTTGGCTAGTTTCCCACCCTCGGCATATCATGAACATGACTAGGAGGCAAATGACTTGCTTGATGGTTGACTCACATGTACCTTACTAGTCTTTTACACTTTCATTTTCTTTCTTTTTCTTTTGTGTGTTTGCATCTATGTAATGTGATACCCTATGATTTTTTGTTTGATGTTCTCTCTCTTTGTGACATTCCTCTATTTGTATCTTCATTCTTCTCTATTTCATTCATTGCTTTCACCTTTTTTTTTGTTTTTTTCTTGTGTTTTCCTTTTGGGGATGATGCAAGGCATTCAGACATCTATGTCTCTTTCATGTTGACCTAAAATACCCTTTTCCTTTTACCTTTTTTGTTTGTCTTTTTCTTTTTGGCTTGTGTTTTCCTTTTGGGGATGATGCAAGGCATTGAGAAATTCCATGTCTCTTTCATGTTGACCCAAAAGGATTTTCTTTTTATTTTCCTTTTATTTTGTCTTTTCTTGTGTTTTCCTTTTTGGGATCTGATAGAAGGCATTGAGACATTTATTTCTCCTTCATGTTGACCCAAAATATTTTCCTTTTCCTTTCTCATTTCTTTTTCATTTGGATTGTGTTTTCCTTAAATTGGGGATGACGGAAAGTGTCAAGACATCCTATGTCTCTGTCATGTTGACCTAAAATGTTTTTTCTTTTTATTTTCTTTCACCCTCTTTGTGTCATTCTTCTAGTTCTATGTATTTGGGGAATGATAATAATTTTGATCTCTCTAACAAATATTGCAGCAAAGAACATATTGACCACAAATCCATAGATCCCTTATGTGTTTGGTGTTTTCATTTTTGGGGAAACCCCTCTTCCTTTCATTTTTCTCTCGCATGACATAGCCTTACTTGGAAACATATGAATCTGCATAGGGCTTTCCAAATTGGCTCTCATGTCTTTCTTTCTTCTTTACATTTTTCATTTCTACTTTAAAGTAATTGCTCATAGTATGGTGTGTAGAAATTTCTTTAAGGTGGGGACATACATTGGCATTATCATTTTGTATCTTTTTCCTTTTTCCTGGTTCTTAGTGCAGCCTTCTTACTTCACATGATGTGTTTTTCACTTTGTGGATGACATTGGGTGTAGTGTCCTTCATGAGCATGATCTATCTTAGCATATTGCATTCCTCTTGGTAGCTTGATGTGACACACTGCACCCCCTAATTTGTGAATTTCTATTCTTTGATCGGTCCTCTCTTGGAGACAATAGACACAATGTTCCCTAAGTTAATGACCTTGCATGAACTAAACAAGACTCCACAGAACATTCTTTGCATGAACATTGTATTTTTTATTTCTTATTATATGACCACCTTGCATAACACAGCTTGCATGCATGTGGAGCCATCACATTTGTTCATGAGCTCCAAGAATACAAATTTTTGCTTGTCTTGTGAAGCTCAAAAGATCATTCTCTTTTGTGGCGCCTTATTAAACTTATCAAGAGGTGTAACTCTGGCATGGTTGAATGACCAACCCATTCTGAGGCATGAATTTCCCCATAGCCACCTATGTATGCATGAGAGCATACCATCCATGAGTGTATGTTTCTCACATTTTTGGCCTTCTCACCTAGTAGACATCTATGATTTTTGTTGTCTCAGAGTAAATATGCATTTTTCTATACAAAAAACCTAGATATGATCCAAATCGTGTTGGAAAAATGATTGAATCTTGATCAAATTCATTCTTTCTCTTTTTTCTCTTTTTCTCTCTTTCATCTTTTGCATTGTGTGCTTGTGCCTTGTTATTATTCTTGATAATGTGTGTGTTCCCTTTGTGCTTATGTTGGTTTGTTATGAGATTTTGATCCTAGGGGCTTGATCATCCCTCTTGATCATTGGTGTCCCATCTTGCTAGCATTTGGTTCATGGGAACCCCTCTTGATGTGTGTTGGTCTACTTTAGTAAGATTTTGAAATAGGTTCATCCTCTCACTAAAGTTGAGGCTAAGTGTGGACACCAAAAAAGTAATCCTTCTACTTTTTCTATCTTGTTTAGGTCTTCCTTGTGACTTTGGCTTAGTTGTGCCTTAATTTAATGTTGCAATGTGAATAAAAAATTCACATTAGGTCTTGGGCCCTAGTAAATTAAAATAATTCAAGTGGTACCTTACTTAAGTGTTGTAAAGTGTTGTAACACACTTTCATATTTTTATAGGACCTTATTAATATATTTCATCTAAATAACCTCCTTTTATCACTTACCAAGCCTTATTTAAAAGTGTTGTAAAGTGTTGTGACAATATTTCATGCTTTTCTAGGCTTGTCATCAATAATTTGACCCTTTATTATGCCTTAAATGACCCCACTTTACACTTACAAGCCTTACGTAAGTGTATTTTTTAGAATAATCCCATAAAACATCATTTAACACACCTTAATTATTGAGATTATGGATGCATAGGGTCCCTGAAGCTGTAGTCTTCAATGGAGGACCTTTGCCAGGAAAGATAATCACCACAAAGAATGTGTTGCAAATAGGCATGCATAATAGAGATTCTATATTGATGATATGATATGTATTGGATTGATATGTTACAAATGAAAAAAATGCATAGGAAAAAGAGAAAACCTAAGATGCATGAGATGTTGCCATGTGTCATGATCTAACAACATGTGACAACATGTGAACCCTATCTAGGAAATTATTAAATGTTGAGATAAGTCCTAGAAGGACAACTCATCTTCTAGAAGGAACCTTATCCCTACAAACAAGGAAGGGACATTACCCCATTATTAAATGATTTATTAAAAATGCAACCTAGGACTAAATGATATAAGACCTAAGTTAACTTAAATTCTAGTGTAATAATTAATTTAATTACACTAACACCCCCCCTAAGTTCAACTTAGGGTGGAAAATGAAATGATTATGTAGAGATGATCGATGATGGGTCCCAGCTACGAGGCCATGTTAGGTACCCATGTACATGATAAAAATGCGAAAAAATCTCCCACAACCAGAGAAAAGGGGAAAAACCAGTGGGAAAAAAACCCCTCTCCAAAAAGGAGATGAAAAAACAAAAAATGTGAGATAGGATGGGAAGGATGGAGGACTCCCAAATACCCCCAAGTACACCATTTGTCACATTAATACAATACATTCAAAAACCCCCCATAGGGAGGAAAGAGAGAGACAATATATCCCCCCTAGAAGATGTGATCACCTACAAAGATGGTAAGTGTCTAAAGACAAAACATGATCCAATGTTGACAAATAACTTGTCTCCCTTTGGGAAGAAACAAAACCAAATGCAAGTGTAGGGATGCTTCCCATTTTGGATAGGAATTGAAGGAAAGAAGGATGAATGTGGATGTTGATGATGTCTCTAAATCTGCTTAAATTTCTCCTTGCCTGGAGATCATGCCACAATCAATGAAGAGGGTGACAAACCAGGATGATGTGGAAACTAATGTTGAACAATATGCAAAGACAGTGTGATGGATATGATGAGGTGATGAAGCAAAACCAATGGTAGATGTTGAAGAAACCTCAACTCTTGAATGGAATGATACGGAAGAAGCCTCATACATGAAATCTCTAAATAGAGGAGTGATATCCCCTTAAGAATGTCCTCCAAACCTATAGAAGTAGCCAAGTTAGTGATACCTAAAATGAAGCCATCCCTTGATGTCAAGTCTAGAAAATTGAATGTTTCTTGATGGATGATGATGATGGAAGCCTCAATCAATGAATTTGGACAAGGAATCACTGAATGTGAAGGGATACCAACTATCTCTGATGGAGAAGAAGAACTTGAAGGAAACTTGTCAACCTATTCAGAAGATTCAAAGCAATCAACTCCCTATGCACAACAATATCATCATGGGGTACGTGATCTAGAGAATGACATTCTAAACCATGACCATTGGTGAATGGTGGAGTATCTGAATCTCGATATATCTCCCAAAGATTAGTCCAAAGGATGTGAGGACAATCACAATGATCAATTGAACTCAATTCATCATAATCAACTTGCATAGAAATGATCTCTAGGATAGTGTACATACTGCAACTCTAAGCAAGTTCATGAATACCTTCACTTGGATGAGGAACTATACCATACAGATGAGGTAATAGTTCTAGAGATTGGAGATGGTGGCTAATCCCATCTAACCATTGCTGATAGTTTCCCTTATGCAACATAACCAAAGAAGGAGTATATGCAAGCCCCATAATGAAAATTCTCCACAAAAAACAAAGACACTGACCTTCAACAACAAATAAAGACTTCCAAATATGATGTGCAACTGAAGTGATGCTACCCAGATCAAAAAAATATTTCCCAACCTTTAGGATGTCCAAGTTATTGAACACATGCACCAAACTAAAAAAATCAATGCAAGAGTACCTCGAGTTGAAATTGATCAAGGGGTCTAGACTGATGAAAAAAGCTCTTAAAAATCTTCCTGATGTTGCTGGAATCACTGAAATCTGATAAATGGTTGTTAAGTTATGAGCCTTTGAGTCCAGATTAGGGTTTTGTCTCTAGTTGGCTATAGAATTTTCTATGAGAAAAATTTCACATAATTGATTGCACCACTAGAAAGTAGACAAAATTACCTTTTCGGCAGTATCTTGTTTGTCAATTTTTCAACACTGTGCATGAAAGTTATGATAAAACAAAAAAAATGCCTATATTAGGCACTCTGTAGGCTAACGAGGTGCAAAATATTAGCCCCCTGGGCGCTAGCACTCAGTCTCCAATATGATTACGCAAAATGTAAGGAAAAAAAAAGTCACCACCTCTAGTGGTGGCCGTAGGGCAGTAGAAATCGACAGAGTTGTGATCTCGAGTGGTGCCACTAGGATTGGGTGGAGCCCATGGTTATGGGAAGCATTCGTTGACAAGAGCTAGCTGTGTTTGGTAGTCATCAACAGTCGGTGAATAGGAATGGCCGGTGACAAGAACTCCAACAATCATCAGTAAGTAAGGATGGATGGAAAGCTCACCATGGTCGACAAGAGTCTCCGGCAGTAGGATTGTCACCCAGTAGTCGGTGAATCGTGATCGTCGACAATGGAGGAGTCAACATGATGGTCAGTATAGGAGAAATGGATGGGCCGACGTACCTCCTTGCAATGAAATGAATGCCCCGACTAGAATATGCTACAGACTTTGAAATATTCAATGGGGCCAATACATATGATTTTTAATATTGATTTCATAGTAATTAAAAATAAAAATTATGCCAACCGAAAAATATTTGAATATAAATTCTACCAAAAACAAAATCAATGCCAACGTTGAATTATTATATGCCGACCGTAGATTTAATCAAGCCTGATGATTTATAAAAAAACAAATTTTTTTATAGATGCTGATAAAAAAATAAAACCTCAAGATTTTTAATGCCGATGATATGTGCCAACTAGAGATTTAATTTGAAGGTCGCTCAAAATTGATTTTTTTTGTGAACTATATAAAAATACCCAATATATTTTTTGCAAAAAAAATGAAAAATAAGCTTGATTTTTCTGAAACAAAAAATTGTCTGCAACTAAAAAAATGTTGCCTCAGAGGACAATTGACCGAGATGATTTTTCCGTACAAATTGTATGAATCGTACGATTGATTTTTCAAACCCAAAAAATACCTCTAATGGCTCTGATACCATGTTGAGATTATGGATGCATAGGGTCCCTGAAGCTGTAGTTTTCAATGGAGGACCTTTTCCAAGAAAGATAATCACCACAAAGAAAGTGTTGCAACTAGGCATGCAGAATAGAGATTCTATATTGATGATATGATTGATATTGGATTGATATGTTACAAATGAACAAAATGCCTAATTATATAGGAAAAAGAGAAAACCTAAGATGCATGAGATGTTGCCATGTGTCATGATCTAACAACATGTGACAACATGTGAACCCTATCTAGGAAATTAAATGTTGAGATAAGTTCTAGAAGGACAACTCATCTTCTAGAAGGAACCTTATCCCTACAAACAAGGAAGGGGACATTACCCCATTATTAAATGATTTATTAAAAATGCAACCTAGGACTAAATGATATATGACCTAAGTTAACTTATGCTAGTGTAATAATTAATTTAATTACACTAACATTAATTTCTAACATCCACTTAAAATGCCTAAGTGATACCCATTTGCCACTAGGGGTGAATGAGTCCCCTTTGGCTCATAAATCAAAATAAATTCAAAAATTCTAGTGGGATATTATTCTCTAATACCTCAGGTCAACCTGTGATTTGGTATTTTTGAGAAATTTTGCATGATCAAATATAAATATAGGGCTTTTCCTCTCAATTCATTCTCCTAAACTCTCCTATTCTTCTAATCAAGCAATCAAGTGATTTTGCATTCAAATATTTTGTCCACAAGAGCATTCAAGCTCTTTGGAGCCAATACTTGCATGTCTTCATATTTCTACTTCAAGGGTTTGGTGAGTTGTAGCATTGTAGGTTGTTCATTCATCATCATCTTTTCATTTCATTTCATTTTCAAGGGTTTAATTACCAAACTAGGGTTTGACCAAGGGAAACCCCTATTCACTAATCCTCAACCATTTCCCCCCCTCTTTGCATGTGTTTTGCAGGTCTAGTGTGCAAATTTGTCAAAGAGAAAGGTGTGAAAAGTTGTAAACAAATCATCAAAGTCATTGAAAGTAGTAAAACCCCTAAAAGAAGCTTGAAGAACACCTACAGTTCAAATTTTGCAGTTTCAAATTTGAAAACCTATTAGGAGATTAAGTGTAGACCGATAGCTACAAATTGCACTTTTGAATTTCCTTAAATCTAGAAGTGGACTAAATCACCATTAGTGGAGTATGAGTCCCACTATGAGGCCTAAAAATAGGTTTCTACAATTCTGAGTATCCTTTTGTCTGAAACCTGTTCTAGTAGAATTTCTCTAAATAGGATTAAGTCACCTAGCTTGGTGTATGAGTCCCAGTGGGCTTCAACAATGAATTCTACAAGATTCCAGAGCTCCTCTCCATCACTTTTTGGTTTCCAAGTGCACCTCTTGAATCTCATTTATTTTTGTTACAATTTGTTTCCATTTTTAGGTCATTTTGCATATCAAAACATGTTTTCAAACATTTTACATTAATAGTTAATCTTCTTTATCAATTTCCAACCTTGAGAAAAATATCCTTTGATACATTTCAATCTCCTTTGTGTTGGAATCTCACCAAATTCTTCTTGAGTGTGAACTTTGCAAAATCGGATTCCTCTTCCTTCATTCCTCTTTTAGGTGTGAATAAGGGAAGTTGTACACTCCATTTCCATAGTCCACAATGGGGGTTTGATGGAATTGGACAAGATATATGATTAAATTACAACTTGAAAGGTGAGTCAGCCTACCCTTGACCAAATCTAAAATTATCGTAAGGATGAAATGAAATGATTAAAAATGTAAGATAAGAATTGAAAATAAAAAAGATAAGTGACAACCACCACACAAAATCTAATCTAAAATCTGTTGATGTGTTTTTTATGCACTTCTCAACACAGGTAGTGCGTAGGTTCACTAACTCTCTTGAAAGACAATCTTCCACAATCAAATTGCAAAACACTATCCCAAGGTCTCTAATGTTAGGTCTTGAAAGTGCTTGGAATATCTCAGTTGTTTGATGTGATTTGTTGGAATCACAAGGCGGACTTACGGATGGATCACAAAGCAAGGGAAGTTGGATCTACAAATGGGGTTCCTAAGATGGAAAAGTTACTGTGTGTTTACTGTAGGCTCAAATAGCAGTCTTGAACTCTATTTTGTCATTGGATTTAGCTTTACAATGTGAAATGAACCTTAGCATAGGTCACTCATTAAAAAAAATAAAAAGGGCAGGGGAGAGAGAGAGTTCCTAGATCTACAACTAATTGTGAACAGTGATGATGGAGTTCCTGCAATGGAAAACTTCCTGAAACAATATTCCACTTAACGAGAAATATTATAGTATCACAGAACTTGTGCTATCTTCTAAGATCTACAAATGTTGTCTTTCATTCACCATGTGCATGCATGAACAAAGATAAAAGTTTTGGAGCAGCTTTGAATTCAAGCCCAGACTATCTTTACACAGCTATCTACCATTAGCAAGCAACAAAAAGTATGGACTAAGAAGTCATCTACATAATAGAAATTTTCATGATCACATGACATCATTCCTAAAACCTATAAAAGCAAGAAAACAGTTAACTAGAACAGTAATAAAACCTAAGTTAAACATCTAACAATGGATATTGAATCAAGCAACATGTGAGAAACTCAGAAAATGCACCAAGTCAGTGTTTTTTCCTTATAAATTTCTGTAGCATGTCTTTACAACAACTCAACTCTCTTTGCAAATGAGAGGAAACCCCTATTTATAGTGCTCCAAAAGTCAAATGAATGGCCAAGATTAATTCTTATTGTGTGGCCAAGATTCATTATAAAATAGGGTTTCACCAACCCCCAATATATCACAATTTAAAATTATATTTTGTCCTGTTCCCTATTTTTTCTGCTAGTGATGACACTGTAGAACTTTTGTCTTTTAGCTAATTGTTGTTTTACTATAGCTACTCTTTAGGGAGCTCTTCATTCTTAACAATACTGTCTTCTTTCCTTCTCGATGCTATCTACTCCATGAACTTTAGGACAACTGGTTGGAGCTTGTCTATTTCAATGATTTCATATTGTAGCACTTGGTAGCTCCATTCTTTTGCGTTATCTTTCAGCCTTTTCCAATCCTCATCATACTTTGCACCTTGGTCCCTGAATAGCTCTAATTGATTGAAGGCACGGGCAGTAAAACTCATGAATTCCACTATCACTTCACCAGACATCCCGTCCTCCATCTTCTTTTGGAAATAAGGCTTCACCTTCTTCGGGTCCATCTGTACTGTGGGAATATCATAATCCGTTATCATCTTGAGATAACGAGCACATTCTTCCTTGATTTCTTTTATCCATTCTATATTTGGATCCACTTTGTTCATTATTTGTTCCAACCTTTCCTTCTGGCTGTCAAAGTCTTGCCACCATACATCCATCAGCCAGTGATCGTCATTCTTAAATGCAAGCTCCTTTTCCCATGTGGCTTCTAGCAATTGAAGGATAGCCTTGATCCTTGGGAAGGTGGAGTCGTAGGTTCTAGGGAAGTTGGTGCATAGCTTCTTTGTGCCCTCCAAAGATTGTTGTAGGTCCAAAAACTTGTTGGATGTCCGAACAGCCCAGCCAATTCCCATGTTTCTGACATATCAGACTTGTTGGAACCAGTCCTCTGTAGTCTTTTCCAAGTTCTTTCTTCTCTTCATCTTGTCGATTTGTTATTTGGATAGTAGTTGGGGTGCGCTCGTGGACATGGTAGGCAGGTCATCCATCGATGACCACTTCTGGATGTAATTTGTTAAAGCACCCACCGATGCCTTGAGCTCATGCTTTGAAATCTTGTCCTGCCTTATCAAATGTACCACCATGGCCACTGACTCCTCAAGATGCCCTACCTTTTTTTCTCTGGTGGCGGTCCCTAGATCCATGGTGGAGATGTTGTAAGTTATCCCTTCCTGACCTACCACAGGCATGGCTACTTGCACAGCTCGAGACCCAGAGGCGCCCATCGTTACTTGGGATCAGATCTTAAGCTTCTTTTCCTTCTTTGTCAGGATTTGAGCTTGGGGTAAGATAGCCTCTAGTCTCACTCTTCGGTCCTTTAGTACAGGAGTTTTCTTTTCAAGTTGCTTTTCCAACAATTCTGGTATGGTAGATTTTCCCCTAAGTGAGTCATGGCCACCCTCGCCCCTCTTGGTCAAGGCTAAGGTTTCCGCTCTCGTATCTTCTGGGGACTTTTCTTTCTCCTTAGTAGCATCTCCTTCTTCATCGGAGTCTTGGATAAACACAATGCACTTAATAGGAGGCTTGGCCAATGATTGTTGCAAGGGGATTTCTTTCTTTTCTGCTTCCTCCCCTTTCTTTCCTTTAACTTGTCCAACCTCATATGCATGTTCTTTGAATTTCTCGATCTCGAGGCCCTTGATAGCTTGGGCTTCTCCCTCAATTTTGTCTTCTTGCTGCTATTCTTCTTTCTCAAGGGGCGACCTTTTTGCCTCTATTTTGGTGTCCTTTGGCTGCCAGGCCAGTTCTTCTTCACGATCATCATCAAAGGCTTGCACGATTACCCTGCCACCAGTGTTATCTTCAATAGTTCGGTGTTCGTACTCTAGGTGTTCATGGTATTCATTGGCTTCCTCCTCAAAGGGCCTCGAGGCTTCCCACTCTCATTCTTCCCACTCCTTAGAGATTAGCATGGTGGCTTCCATAGTCGGTGGCCCTCTCAGTGATTGCGAAGGCTGAGATGTAGCAAGGAATTGTGCAAGGGCTGCTTGAAGAGGGGGATCCATTAGGATCTGGGAGAGCTCAGGGGGAAGGTTCTGTAGATGTCTTGAGAGAGACTAAGGTATGGCAGAAGTGGGAATAGGTGCTATTACTATTTCCAGAGGGAGCGATGTGGTTGGTGACATGGCATCGGAGGAAGGGGGAGTAGTCATGGTAGACGAGGAGTCAATTACAATCATAAGCTCAGTAGGGGGCGAAGGGGCAAGATGGACAGAGATGTCCACTACCGGTGGGGATGTGACAATCATGGGTAGAGAGGTTGGTGGGGGAACCAAAGCAGCGAGAGCTAGGACAGGTTTAATTTGATAATTAACTTTGGCTTCCTCTTCCCGGACTAATGGCTGCTTCGTAGTCCCTTCCATTTGCTTTAGTCTCTTGGAGGGTGAGCCCCCTGAATCCTTCCTTGTATAGACCTTGGGGTCAGGATACTGCCCTATTTCTATCTCTTTTCTCTTCTTGGATCTGGTGACCAGAGGAGACTTGGATGTCCCGCCAGTTGAAGTGGTGGCAGCGACATCCTCTATGGCACTTGGCTCACTTTTGAGCCCTTCATAAGTCAGAATCACCTCCTACTGTTTCAATTGGTTTATTCGTTCATCAACCCACTCCTTAGTACAAGCCAAGATTGGCTGGGTTATAGTGTCGAGGTCATCGACCTCTTCCTCATCCCAGTCTATTGTTGGTATTGGCAGATTGGCAACTGTAGGGTACCTCGGGTGCATTATGGTGGCCTCATCTTCTTCGACCTGGTTCAGTATAGGGGAATGGCTGCACCTTTCATACAAACTACATAGTCATTCGCATGTAGTGCCTTGCATGTACCTCTTTATCATCCTGGAAATCTCCCCAAAAGTCTTCAATGTGGTGGAGATGAGCGAATCCTAGCCCTAGCACCTTTTTGATGTGACCATACGGGTCTATCCGCAGGTGAGCAGTCTATAGGTAGAAATGGTAATCTTTTAGTTCTTTCTCAGAGTTACCAGCACATTGGGAAGTTTGCAGTCAATACTTGTCCTCACTGAGAGTCATGGGATAGGAGACCCGTGCTATGTGTTTGCTATTGAAGATTGTCTGTATGTGTTGGAGATGCTGAGAAAGCTCCAGTAAGATGATTCAGTCCTTGGGTATCGAGGCAACCTATTTGGCCGTTCAGTGAAGCCTTAAGCACAGATGTATGTGAACTTCAAGTACTGAATGAAGAGGAAGGCATACTGCTTCAAAAATTCCCTAGCATTGTGGGAGACCCTCCTCTCAAAATCCCCAACAATCATTATGACAATATAGCCGATGAAGGCGTCATTCACTCTGCAATACTCCCTCTTGAAGTTTCTATACTAGAGCTGTGGGTATCTATCATAGACCTCAATTTTTTGACCCTGGTCCCAATTAGGTGCCATAAATAACCCGTTGTATTGTCTCCAGTCCGCCAAGGAGTACACGAGGTATGAAGTCATATAGAATTTGGAGCTTTTCTTCATGTTGAGGAACTGCTCATGAAAGCAATTGCTAATTATTCCTCCACAGTAAAATGAAGTCTTTGTGGTGACGTCCTCATTCCCTCGAAGAATTTGCTCAATGAAGTAAATCATCCATTCCTAGAAGAAAGCTGCCGCAAGAAGACCGATAACCCCGCTTAGCATCATGACCAAGTTGTGATAATCCTTGTGGAAGTCACTACGGAAGAGTTCGTGCGGAACCTTCGCAGCACTTCCCCGCCTTTCCTTAAGCCAAAGCTGATTTATTGACTTCTTACAGCCCGCCAGATTATCATCCCATTTTTCCTGACATTCTTCTATGGTGGGGACTTCCATCTCCTGGAAAGTGGGGATGTGGAAACTATTCATGATCCCTTCAGCCAACATGTTGGCGAGGATGTTTCCCTCTCTATCAATGATTGTACTTGTGTCAGGTTGATATGCCTCCCGACATGCCATTACCAACTCGGGGGCCATGAGGGATGGAGGGAATCCAGCAGCCTTTGCTATTCTACTTTGCCTTATCAATCTTCCATTCTTGGTTGTTGTATTGACCCTGACTCTTTGTGTGAATTCATCAATATTGACATGGCCGATGTTAGTATCGGTGATCTCCTTCCAATATGTGGTGACCTTCGAGTGCAGAGGCTCACCTTGAAATTGGTATTTCATTTGGTCTTTGTCCTCCTTCCCTCGAGGAGTCTTTCCTGACTTCTTCCCTTTGTCCTTCTCAATGGGTACCCCTGAAGGTCTTGCACCTGATTCCATATATTCTGTAAGCAAAGGCGTAGTCAGCGTAATTGATCACGAGAGCATTCATGTTAATTGAAATCCCAAAGATGAGATCCATTTTAAATATTCTATCAAACATAACATGAACTTTATCTCCTGATGTCACTAATCTTTTATCAAGGGAATTTGGACGGTTCGATCTCGGAGGGCCAGACTTCCCTAGCAGGAATGTCATTTTGGAAAGGAAAATAGGGCATAGGGCTCCGGGAGATTTTCTTCGATCGAATTTTGATAATTTGAAAGGTTCGTAATGAAGAGACCAAAATTAAGCATGTGGGTTGAGATCAGATTTCAGATTGGGCTCATCTGGATCGATCCTTGAGAATTCGGAGGTACTAGGTTGGACAGTCATCAGGAGATGGCTACTTGGGAAAGACAGATCATAAACGGAACTCTAGAGGCAGAACTCCAGGGTCTAGGGTCAGGTGGGTTGTAGGGCAGTCAAAAGATTGATTTCCCATTTGAGCACCTAGGCCTAAGGTACCGAGAAGCTATTCATCTTTCGCCATTTGGAATGGCTATCGTGGGGGCAGTAGTCTAGAGGCGGCGGCCTGGCAGTCAAGGCCCGACACGAGTGTCGGCAGTCATAGGGGAAGGCAAGCCGACGTAAGGTCTTTGCTAGGGGTGAGGTCTTGGCGAGAGATGAATGTCTCGCCGATAGCCGAGAGCAAGACCAGACATGGTACAAGGGTCCGCCATTCGATTTCATTTTTAGTCCTGCAATGATCGGAAGGGTGGAGCCTGGAGCTCGGAGGGGTGAGCGACATTTTCTCCTTGGAAAGGTAGATGAGGAAAGGACTCCCGGATGGCAGAGCCCAAAAGTCAGACGGACGCCAAGCATGGATGACTTGGTTCTACCGTATGCATATTTCATCTGTAATTTGCTATATTGCCCCATTGAATCAATCAAGTTATGCATTTTCATGTCTGGGTCCATAACAACATAGGTCCATGATTGTCCTCCCGACACCCATGTTGTTTTATTCTAACATTTGCATGCTATAGGTTTATCGGCATAACCCCCTTGATGTCTTTACAATCACAAGTCTTGTGCATTCACCTATTGGTAGAGGTTTCATTGTCGGGGTTGTGTCTTATTGAACTCAGTTCATCTCCCTGACTTGTGCATATGGTTCCTCAGTGAGAGTTGGGCTATTAGAAATTGTCATGGTGATTTTCTTTTGTCACGCCGACCAGCATGTAAATGATGTATATCGAGGGGAGTCATTGCTATCATTGTAAGGTCTTGGCGAGAGACCCTCAGTCTTGCCGACCTTACACATGGATTCCCTTTGAATATACTTCCGGTGAGACTATGGTGGATTCTATCGGGATAAGGTTTGTGGTGTCTTGCCGAATGACATTTAGGTTTCATTTCAACCAAGCATGAGTTTGTGGCAGGAGGTCATAACAAAAAGGTCAGGTCTTGCTAACAAGTAACGATGGCTTTCGGTGTGAGATCTACTTTCTCTTGGCGAACAAAGGGCTAGCTCGGGGTGGCTTTTGGTAAAATAAGAGCACTCTACATGAGCTTTCCCTAACATCTAAAAGCTATAGCGAGGTGGGTAAAGTAGATTATGCATCTCGGTGAGAGTCTTCTTTTGTCTTGGCGACCAGAAGTTTCAGTCATTTTGAAAATCTGTCTCAGAGAAAGGTGTTGCTGACATTCAAATGTCCTGCCGACTGTCAAGGTACGGACCGGGCCCAGAGATGGCATCGACCATCAGATTTTCTCATCTCGTGTTCGTGGCAATGGAAAAGCAGAAGGATGACGGATGGAAGGCTGGGGGGATTTCCTTTTGAAATGACAATCATGGGACAGAGCTCCGGAGGGCAGAGCCAGATATGGTGAAGGTCGTTCAAGGTTGAACAAAATTTTCCAAACAGTGAAAGGAAGCCCGAGACCCGAGCGGCAAAAGGATGTCATGCCAAAGATGATGGGTCTCAGGGCAGTGTAGAGGGAGCCCTCGGCGAGAGATGAATGTCTCCCCGACGAAGGATGAGGGGGAGAATCCCGGGAGTGGAATCCCAGATACCCAGGCCCGAGAGACCCAAAAGCTATTTGGTCATCTGTTTTGCTAGGTCATCATCAGCAAGGGGAGCGTCCAGGCTCGAGGGTCATGAATTCCCCTGTGAAGAACAGCCGCACAGAGATAAAGCTTTGAATTGGTTAATAGGATGCTGTGTTGGTTTACTCAACTTTCAATGACATGGGTTTTGTTCATGGTGTGATATTTTATCGTTTGCATGCCATTTTGATGCTTGTTATTCATTTAAATCCTTAGAAATCACTAAAAAAATGCTCGGGATGGTGAATGGAGAACCTACCTCAAACACTCAATGAGGGGAGGTGTGGGATCCACTTACGATCAATGAGATAATGGTGAGAGTGATGAGCGTGAAGGTCTCAAAAATAGTGGGCTTCTCTAGCAGGCTCTGATCACTCTCTGCAACTCTGTCAAGAGAAAACGACAACAATGAACCTTATATTTATACCCCAATTGCCATTAATGGCCATACTAAATGCAAGTATAGTGAGACAAGGAAGTTGGAAAATTTTAAATTCACCGATGGCGGCGGGAGACCTGGAGTTCGGTGACCGGGAGGGTGCAGGACAACAGTCGTTTGATAGGTTCCTCTTGGATATTCACCTGCGGCAAAGGGGAGGTCAGGGTCTGGAAGGCGGAACTCCGCTAGAGGTTCATCGTGAGGAACATCAAAACACTCACAGAACCCCAGGAGTGGAACTCCAGAGTCCCGGGCCCAAAGGGTTTGGTAGCCGTCAAGATTTTTGTAGTTTTTAAAAGATGAAAAATAGGGGTCTGGGCCCTGGGGGCCGGGAGGACGCGACCCGTTCTCCATTGGGGACGGCGGGCACAACAGGAAAACTCGGCAAGGGAAACCTAAATAGGTGGGCTTGGTAGGGCCCGAGGCCATTAGCAGGGGCAGACTGCTAGAGAGACTTCACGAAGCACCAGAACCTGACAAAATTAAAAGGGGAAGGTACGGTCAACTTAAGGTGAGACTTTGAAGCAACATTGACCATCTGGGGCACCAAAAAAAATGAGGCATGTAAAACAAGGCGGTGACAAAAATGACCCAACAAGGCAAAAGAAAAGAGGGTCCCCATTCGAAACGGGGCATGTGTACCAAGGGCACAACAAATGGTGACTCCGCTGGGGAACGCTCCCGAGCGTTCTAAGGATAATTATTCATTCGTTACCCAAAATCTCTAGCTTCCCAAACTAGGAGTGGCTTCCAAAGGTGAATCTGGGAGAACGAGATTCTCAATTAGGTCGGTTTACATCTCAGAAGTGTGTGTAGTGAATTAATTCCTTTCTACAAGCTACTAACCAAGGTTGTTGATCCAACTGAGCAAGTTACATAAATCGTCTAACACTAAAAGTAATCTAGGCATTGCTCCACTGCCAGTCAGGCATCCATAGCCCCAATAGAGTTGTGGTTGCAATCCCATGGATATTGCTCTACTGCCGGCTAGGTGTCTATAGCCCCGATAGAGTTATCCACACACCCATACAGTCATTTATTTTTCTAGAATTCCTTTTTCCTTCATTTTGATTTTTCTTTAAATATACCTTTTCTCCTTTATCATTTTTCTTGATCGGGTAAGCACCGATGCCTACAATGGGTTTGGTACCATAGTGGTCACTGGAGTAGACTCAAGATTTTTCACTTACTTGGGTGTCACAGCAGCCATAGTATAGTCCTTTAGAAATGATTATTATGTGTTTTGTGCAACATCTGAGATGTGCTTAAATAGATCCAGCCAAGGGTCGAGTTCTAAGTAGATTTTAGACAAGGAAATCATTCATGGGTATTCTTTAGAGAAGGAGGGTCGAGGGTGAATGTTTAGCCGAAGAACACCAAGGATGGTTAGCAAATCAAACCATTCATTGAGCAAGCACGACCACCGCTAAGGGGCGGGGAACATCCTTTCGAAACAAAACAACCAGGGAACAGAAGCAAAAGAGCGATGCAAGACAGAAAGTCGGAGCAAAACATAAAAAGCAATCTACTCTAACCTATATACAAATATTTACAAAGAAGAGCTTGAAAGAGCTTAAGCCTGGAAATAATGCTTCAAGTGCTACCTGTTGACCAACAACAGGACGTTCTCACCAGTTAAGGTCTTTAGGCGGAAGGCATTGTCTCCCAAAATCTCAACTATTTGAAAGGGGCTATGCCAAAGCTTGTCGAATTTGTTGTTTCCCCCTTTCTTTTCATGGGCCTTGTCCCAATACAGGACCAAATCAGCAATTCTGAAAGCCTTAGTCTTGGCTCGACGATTGAACCATCTCTTAACTATGCCCTGATGTTTGGCAAAATTTTCTATTACACAGTTTCAGACTTCCTCTAAATGAAAAAGCTCAGCTAACCAAGCTTCCCTACGATCTCCTCCCTCATAAAATTTGTTGATAAACTAAAGAGTAGGAATCTTGAGATGGATAGGAAAAATGGGTTCTAGGCCATAAATGAGGTCAAATGGAGAATCACCAAGGGTAGCCTTATGGTGAGTGTGATCAGCCCAAAGGGTGAAACAGAGCTAGGTATGCTAGTCCTTACGATTCCTATCTAGCAGTTTTTTAATTACAGTAATCAAGTTTTTATTTGTAAATTCAACGAGGCCATTGCCTTGGGTGTAGTAATTGGATGAAAACTTAAGGGCAATCCCGTAGTAAAATGCCCAACTAGCAAATTTTAATGAGGTGAAAGCAGGTCCATTGTCACATACCAAAGCATAAGGACAACCAAAGCGATTCAAAAAAAAAAATTCTAAGAAATTAGTAACTACTTTAGTTGTGCATTGCTTACATACTATTGCTTCCATCCACCTAGTACAGTAATTAGTAGTGGTAAGAATGTACCTGTGTCCTGCAGATGACGGAGGGCTTACCAGACCGATGAAGTCAAGACCCCATTGTGCAAATGGTCTTACCTCTAGTACAGGCTACAGTGGGACAACAACATTCTTTTCCTTGGTGGCAGCTATCTGACATGTGTGAGATGAGTGGACATGACAATGAGCATCGTTGAAGATAGTTGGCCAATAATATCCCGCTCTTAATATCTGATGTGTCGTGGAAGAACCAGAGCCATGGCCTATGCCGAATTTGTCATGGAACTCTTTTAAGACTCGATTTGCTTTTTCCTTGCCCAAGCACCTTAAGTAGATGCCTTCATTATTTTTCTTGGAGAGAATGGATCCTTGTAGCATGTAACCATTGCTTTTCAATCTAAGGGCCCACTTTTGGACTCCTTGCAGGTACGGTGGACACTTATGGTTCAACAAATAATAGACAACATTCGCGTACCATTCTCCCATAGAAACATCCTCAAGCTGGTACTGCTACACAGTGAGTTCGAGTTCAGCCCATGCTACTGCTTCAACAATTGTGCGGGTAAGTGCTTGTCCTCTCACTAGCTTCATTGGTTGGATCTCCATGTCATACTCTTGGAGTAGGGTGACCCATTTGGCTCTCCATTCACCCAATTCATTTTGCATGAGTAGCATTTTTACTGTTGGGTCGGGGACAATGGCAAACACCTTATTGCATAGGATGTAGTGCCAAAAAAATTTCACCCCTCTTACAAGAGCATATGCTTGCTTTTCAACATTGTGATATCGCAATTCAACTTCCTTTAGGGAATCACTCATAAAGGTGATCGGGTGCTCATTTCCTTCATCATCCCTCTAGGTCAACATGCTGGCACAAGAATGTTCTGAAGCAAATGAGTAGATGTAGAAAGACTTCAGATAATCTGGGTTGACTAACATAGGTGCCTCAGCAATGGCCCATTTGATTTCTTCGATAGATTGTTTGGCGTTGGGAGTCCATTCAACTTTGGCATCTTGTTTCAACATAGCATTGAGAGGTTTAACAATCTCTGTGAAACCCGTGATGAATTTACGGACGAAGTTGATCTTTCCAAAGAAGGATTTTAATTCCTTCTTGCTACCTGGGGGCAGGATTTTAAGTAAGGACTCGATACGTTCAGGGTCTATAGAGATTCCCTATTCTGAAATGATGTGCCTATGAAACTTTCCTTCAGTCAATCCAAAAATGCACTTCTTGGGGTTAAGGGAAACCGCGAACTCCCTACACCTCTAAAATACCTTGCATAAATCAGAGACATGATCGCCCTGCCTTTTAGAAATCACAGTCAAATCATCCATGTAGATGATTATGTACTTGTCGATCAGATCCTTGAAGGTAATATCCATGGCACGTTAGAAGGTGGCGCCAATGTTGATGAGCCCAAAAGGCATTCTCTTGTATGTGAACGTCCCCCACTTAGTGGTGAATGTCATTTTGTGACGATCCTCATACTGTACCATCACCTAGTTATATCTAGAGTATCCATCTAGAAAAGACATCATCTGAGAGCTGTTGACAATCTACAACACCTCATCTAATGAAGGCACCAGATAATTATCCTTTTCTGAAGCTCAGTTTAAATTGCGGAAGTCCACACACAATCTAATCTCCCCATTCTTTTTTCTGACCGGGACCAAGTTGGCCACCCATGTGGAATGCCTAACCAGGAAAATAATCCTTACTGAGAGCAACTTCTGCACTTCTTTGTAAACGATGGGTTCCAACAAGGCATTGATAGGGCACTACCGCTAGCGGAATGGTTTCACTTCTGTCTTGAGAGGGATGGTGTGCATGATGATGGATGTTTCATACATCTTTAAATCCTCATAGCTCTAGGCCACCACATCATGGTACTTCTACAACACATCCATGATTCCCTTATTTTCCTCGAGTGTGCATACTTTGCCGATAAAAACATTCTTGATCTCCTCAGCTGTCCCAAGGTTGTGAGCATCACACTGGTTGCTTATGGATTCCTTTTTTGTTTGTTGGTTCTGGTCTCTGATCTGTTCCAAGTTAAATATACATTCCAACTGAACCATGCCCTAAGGAGTTATATTGGTTTTGAGATTAATAACTCCCTCTATGTCTAGCTTAGCTTCCTACGGATCAGCTTCATCAATTATTTGGGTTGCGAAGACATCAGAACTTGTGATGAATTCAAGAATATGTTTGTCATCCTTCAAGACCTGCAAGTGGGTAACATTATCTAGGACCGATGGTGTAGAGGTTAGCTCAACTGTAAATTTCTTGAGCCCAAATAAAGAAAGGGGTTGCAAAGTGTCGGCCACTTGAGCCAAGGCATTAGCTGTACGATTTTGAGCACGAGGGATCAATTATATATTGAATGCATCTAAGCCCTCCAAGAGATCCCAAACCCTATGCTTATAGTTGGAAAGCCTCCTATCATGGTAGGAATACAACTTCCTAACTTGTTTAACTACGAGCTCAGAATCCCCAAAAACTTGCAGTATTTTGACATTTTTCTTCAATGCCATGAGAAGTCCATGAACCAAGGCCTCATATTCTGCTACGTTATTGGTGCAATAGAAGTGCAATCTATGGGCAACAAGAAAGGTCTTACCCATTGGACTGATGAGTTTGAACCTAGCTCCAGCTCCTTGCTTAGACTTGGATCCATTAAATCAGAGCATCCAACATGTGGAAAGTTCTTTATCTCTGGGTCTGATTAAGTTTCTACTCCCTTTAAGCTGGGTGACTGGCTCTATGAGCCTAGAGGAATTTCCTAGCTCAGGGCACGGTGTTGCTAGCAGTTCTGCTGGTACTTCTTTTTGTGTTCCCATCCAAAGAGTAGCTAATTTTTTAATATGTTCGACTGCCGTTTGACATAAGCAACAGTCAAACTCGGAGTGGGAAGCATTGTGAATCCTACATGAATTTGGCAACAAGAGATCCTGGAAATTCATTTAGATGCCCAAGCTGAGTTGATCTCTTGCGCACTTTTCTATAAACTCTTGGAACCCACTGAGTAGTCCCCATTCGTCACTCCCATCGTGTTTGTCATCTGCTTCTACCAACATTTATGCACTTAGAGGTATTTGAATACCATCGGTCGGAGGACTGCATAACACTAAGAGTACTTCATCAGCACATTCTTCTTGGAGCTCGACCTTGTTTTGGTAAGCAAAGGGACAATAATTGCCCAGTTATGTCTCAACAAACAACACTTCACTGAGATTGTTGTGTTCCGTGATCATATACTTCATACAAGGTTCACGGTCAACATGAATTTGGTTTGGCAGTCCCCTCCATGGTAGCCACATGTGGGAAAGGTCTGTGGCAGTATATCCATTTAGCTCCCTGGTGAATTCCCCCCCAAGATGATCCCATATGCATTGGGAATGTCAGCCACTTGAATATCAATGACTTGTTGTATTCATGGGTCTATAGTAATCTGCATCATGATCTGATTTATTTCTCCCATGATGTTGATCTCTGTTTTTTCTAGCTAAGTCACTTTTCTTCTTGAAGGCATGGGGGTGATGCCAAGAGCTTTGCATACTACCAAGGGCATGACATTGGCAGATGTTCTTGAGTCGAGCAATCAGTTATGCAAGTTCTTCCCAAATATCCTAATGGTGGTCAGGAAAGGGGGAGTTTCCAATCTCCCTTAAAAAGATGCCCATACGCATGTCTATGTGAGTGACCTAACCTTTGTTCTTATCACTGCCTCTATCACTGGCCTATCTAAATGGCTAGTCCATGGAAAACTACTTATTACTCTGCTTTGGTTCCTTTTCAATTTGTTTACTTGTAGACTGGTTTACAGGGACATCCTTCCTCTTCCCGGTATTATCCTGTATCTTTGGTTCCTTCCTAGGCTCTTCAAAGGTAACTCTCTTGGCTAACGTTTCTGGTGTTACACTAGATGATGGAGTCCCATTAAGAACCCTAAATAAGGCATGCCTTACAATAGGGACTTTGAGTAGTTCAAAGGCAGAAAAACTAATTTTTACCTTCTTGAACTTTTCTGCTACATATTCACCCATTTGCTCAATCTTTGAACTAAAAGCTTGACCTAGTGCAAAGCTAGGAGGTTGGACATTTATTTGACTAGACTAATTTTGGGATTGCCCTTGAGGCTGATTTTGTGATTGGTTTTGAGATCCATTATTGTTGAGGTATTGGGTAGGTATATGAGGAAATCCACGGTTGTTACTAGCATTAGGATTGGGCGGGGTGATGAAATTGTTTGGTTGAGTAGAGGTTATAAAGGATCCCCCTGCCTGCCTATTCCTAAGGAAGTAGGGAGTTGACCTTTAATGGAACATGTAGACCTCAACTACAAATTACTCCTCTTCGTCTATTCGACCATTATGTATTGAATCAAAGAGTTGAGCCAAGTTTTTCTTGTTACTTACCTCTTGCACTTATTCGCCCTCAACATGAGCAGGCTCAACCTCAGGCTCATTGTGATCACCCTGTGGAAACAACACTTGGTTCACCACAAGATAGGAGGAATCATATGGCTCAAATGGGATGATGTCCCTACACCTGACATTATCAACTACATTCTGCACTTCCACTTGGAATATTTTAGTAGCTATCTGGAATTCAGGGCAATCCAACTTGGAATGTCTGCTAGTTTTGTGAATCCAGCACCATCTGGACAAGGTTGCCTCGGCCAGGTACACTCCACTGGTCATCTTTTCATTGGTTTCTAGTTGGTTGAAAGGCGTAGGGACACCTCCGTTATTGGGCCTTGTATTCCACATATGATTCTACCTCTGAGAAGGTCTCCTTTCTAAATTTTGATTGGCATTTTGCCCCCTATCATAGTTTTGTCAGAGGAAGTACTTGCTTCTCAGTTATCTTGGTTGAGATTGGCCTGAAAATTATGCTGGGAGGCTTGTAACTGATTATTCTAATTTTTCAGGTGCATCATTTATGTGCACATTTTCTTTATCATCTCATTCAATTCCTCTAACTTTTCTTTCTCAGTCCCATTCCCAGGTGGCGGCACTGGATTTTGGAGAAAAGCGGGAGGGGTTTTCGACTGATTCTGATAAGCTGGAGGAAATTCTAGCCCTGATAGGTACAATGGTGCCTGGGGCTATTAGGAATTCACCTGCTGTTGTAGAGCAGCCTAAGAATAGTTATACTATGTTTGAGGCTACAAATAGGAAGGTGTGGGAGGTGCATAATTTAGTGGCTACCCTGGATGTGGAACAATAGGCAACTGAGGTACGTGATTCATAAAAGGGGTCTGATGAGCAAATGCCTCATTAAGCCCCTGAATCTACATCGGGTGAGCTACTAGCCCCAAAAAAGGTAGTGGGCTGGAGATATTCTGCCCCAAGTCTGCACTAGTGATAATAGCCTCTTTATAGGCCGCCACCAATGAGGTGGGTGGCGGTTGCATCCTTTTCACCAAAGCTGGTGTGAGGTTGTCCAATGCCGCATAGTAGACTGGGAGAGCCACGACATTATTATGAAGGTATGGGTCATGAAGCCTTGTGTAGGCCTGATGAAAGTGGTCATTGAAGGAGCCAATAGGCTCATTGACTTCCTGTTTGACAGACATAAACTGTTGGTAAAGTTCTGAAGGGCTGATGGGAATTTTGTATTTATGTAGGAAGCCATTCTTCATTAGGGTCCATGAGGTAACAGATCCCCTCGGCAGATTGATGTACCAATAGAAGGCTTCTTCTCCCAGTGAATGCGGAAAAAGGTGGCATGCAACATCCTCATGGTCAACTTGCATTTCAGTGATTATTGTCTCAAATATTTTGATGTGTTCCTCAACTGTTCTTTGCGGGTCATGAGGATAGAACTTTGAACAAAATCCTTCTGAATTCTTGGGCATATCATGGTAGGTAGTGAAATGAATCGGCGAAGGGTTATGTGCTAACCAGGCCATGACAAGAGGTAGAAGTGGTATTTGCCATTGAACAACAACAAGTTGGATCTGCGCCTGCACTGGAGCAGCAGTCTAGGACTACACTTGAGCTGTGGCTATCAAGACTATGCCCTAGACTAGAAGGGCCAAGAGAGGAGCAATCCCCTGGCTATAGGAGATAGGAGGTGCAAATGCAGTTTTAGATGGTTGGGTGGAAGATGAAGGCCAGCCAGATGAAGGTGAATGTGGAATGGAAGCAAGTGGAATGGAAGGAGAGGAAGAAACAACACTACTTCCTTAAACTCATTTTGCCCTTGTAGGAGGCTGTAATTCCTCAAATTCTCTCTTGTTTGGTGTTGACCGTAGAACTCTTTGAAATCATTCCAAGGAGAATGATCTGATTCAATCCAGCTTCACTTTTAACCTTTAGCTTCGTATTCCTGATGTGTCGCCCTCCTTCTAGCCCCAGTTCTGTTGATATTTTTTTTATGCACTTCTCAACACAGGCAGTGCATAGGTGCACTACCTCTCTTGAAAGACAATCTTTCTTAATCAAATTGCATAACACTATCCCAAGGTCTCTAATGTCAGGTCTTGACAGTGCTTGGAATATCTTAGTTTTTTGATGTGATTTGCTAGAATCACAAGGCGGACTTACGAATGGATCACAAAGCAAGGGAAGTTGGATCTACAAATGGGGTTCCTAAGATGGAAAAGTTATTGTGTGTTTGCTATAGGTTCAAACAACAGTCTTGAACTCTATTTTTTCATTGGGTTTAGCTTTACAATATGTAATGAACCTTGGCATAGGTCACTCATTAAAAGAAAAAAAAGGGCAGGGGAGAGAGAGAGTTCCTAGATTTGCAACTAATTGTGAACAGTGATGATGGAGTTCCTGGAATGGACATCTTCCTAAACCAATATTCCACTCAACGAGAAATCTCACAGTATCGTGGAACTTGTGCTATCTTCTAAGGTCTGCAAATTTTTTGTCTTTCATCCACCATGTGCATGCATGAACAAAGATAAAAGTTTTGGAGCAGCTTTGAATTCAAGCCCAGACTAACTTTACACATCTATCTACCATCAGCAAACAACAAAAAGTATGGACTAAGAAGTCATCTACACAACAAGAATTTTCATGATCATAGGATAGCATTCCTAAAACCTACCAAAGCAAGAAAACAATTAACTAGAACAATAATAAAACCTAAGTTAAACATCTAACAATGGAGATTGAATCAAGCAAAATTTGAGAAACTTAGAAAATGCATCAAGTTAGTGTTTTTTCCTTATAAATTTCTACAACATGTCTTTACAACAACTCAACTCTCGTTGCAAATGAGAGGAAACCCCTATTTATAGTGCTCCAAAATTCAAATGAATGGCCAAGATTAATTTTTATTGTGTGGCCAAGATTCATTACAAATAGGGTTTCACCAACCCCTAATATATCACAATTTAAAATTACATTTTGTCATGTTCCCTATTTTGTCCGCTAGTGACGACACTGTAGCACTTTTGTCTTTTAGCTAATTGTTGTTTTATTATAGCTACTCTTTAGGGAGCTCTTCATTCTTGACAAGACTGTCTGCTTGCCTTCTCGATGCTGTGTACTCCATGAACTTTAGGATGACTTGTTGGAGCTTGTCTATTTCAATGATTTCATATCACAACACTTGGTAGCTCCATTCTTTTGTGTTATCTTCTAGCATTTTCCAATCCTCATCATCCTTTGCACCTTGGTCCCTGAATAGCTCTTATTGATCGAAGTCACGAGCAGCAAAAATCATGAATTCCACTATCACTTTGCTAGACATCTCGTCCTCCATCTTCTTTTGGAAATAAGGTTTCACCTTCTCCAGGTCCATCTATACTATGGGCATATCGTAATCCGTCATCATCTTGAGATAACGAGTGAATTCTATCCTGATTTCTTTTATCCATTCTATATCTGGATCCACTTTGTTCATTAATTGTTCCAACCTTTCCTTCCTATTGTCAAAGTCTCACCCCCATACATCCATCAGCCAATGATCATCTTTCTTAAATGCAAGCTCCTTTTCCCATGTGGCTTCTAGCAATTGAAGGATAGCCTTGATCCTTGGGAAGGTGGAGTCGTAGGTTACAGGGAAGTTGGTGCATAGCTTCTTTGTGCCCTCCAAATATTGCTGCAAGTCCAAAAAATTGTTGGCTATCCGAACAACCCAGCCAATTCCCATGTTTCTAACATATAAGACTTGTCAGAACCAGTCCTCCATAGTATTTTCCAAGTTCTTTTTTCTCTCCATCTTGTCAATTTTTTCTTTGGACAGCAGCTGGTGCACAGTCGTAGACATGGTAGGTAGGTCATCCATCGATGACAACTGCTAGATGTAATTTGTTAAAGCAACCACTTGTGCCTTGAGCTCATCCTTTGAAATCTTGTCCTGCCTTATCAAATGTACCACCGTGGCCACTGACTCCTCAAGATGCACTACCTTATGTTCTCTGGTGGTGGTCCCTAGATCCATGGTGGAGATGTTGTAAGTTATCCCTTCCTGACCTACCACAGGTGTGGCTACTTGCATAGCTCAAGACCCAGAGGCACCCATCATTACCTAGGATCGGATCTTAAGCTTCTTTTCCTTCTTCGTCAAGATTTGAGCTCGGGGTAAGATAGCCTCGAATCTCACTCTCGGGTCCTTTAGTACTAGAGTTTTCTTTTCAAGCTACTTTTCCAACCATTCTGGTATGGCATATTTTCCCCTAAGTGAGTCATGGCCACCCTCACCCCTCTCGGTCAAGGCTAAGGTTTCCGCTCTCGTATCTTCTGGGGACTTTTCTTTCTCCTTAGCAACATCTCCTTCTTCTTCATTATAGTCTTGGATAAACATAATGTGCTTAATAGGAGGCTTGGCTAATGATTATTGTAAGGGGCTTTCTTTCTTTTTTGCTTCCTCCCCTTTCTTTCCTTTAACTTGTCCAACCTTGTACGCATGTTCTTTGAATTGCTCGATCTCGAGGCCCTTGATAGTTTGGGATTCTCCCTTAGTTTTTTCTTCTTGCTGCTATTCTTCTTTCTCAAGGGGTGACCTTTCTACCTCTGTTTCAATGTCCTTTGGCTGTCAGGCCAGTTCTTCAAGATCATCATCAACGGCTTGCACGATTACCCTACCACCAGTGTTATATTCCTTGTCCCCACTCTATGAGGAACCAGTTCCCTCTTCCTCATAAGCTATCTTGTCAATAGTTTGGTGTTGATACTCTGAGTGTTCATGGTATTCATTAGCTTCCTCCTAAAAGGGCCTGGAGGCTTCCCGCTCTTGTTCTTCCCACTCCTCATAGATTAGCATGGTGGCTTCCATAGTCGGTGGCCCTATAGATAGTTGTGAAGGCTGAGCAGTAGTGAGTACTTGTGGAAGGGCTGCTTGAAGAGTGGGATCCATTAGCATCTGGGAGAGCTCAGGGGGAAGGTTCTGCATATGTCTCGAGAGAGACTCAGGTATGGCGGAAGTGGGAATAAGTGCTATTACTATCGCCAGAGGGAGCAATGTGGTTGGTGACATGGCATTGGAGGAAAGGGTAGTAGTCATGGCAGAGGAGGAGTTAATTACAATCACAGGCTCAGTCAGGGGTGAAGGGGCAAGATGGACGGAGATGTCCACCACTGGTGGGGATGTGGCAATCATGGCTAGAGATGTCAGTGGGGGAACCAAAGTAGGGAGAGCTAGGACATGTTTGATTTGATCAGTAACTTTGGCTTCCTCTTCCCAGACTAATGGCTACTCTATGGTGCCTTCAGGTTTGCTTTAGTCTCTTGGAGGGTGAGCCCCCTAAATCCTTTTGTGTATAGACCTTGGGGTCAAGAGACTACCCTATTTCTATCTCTTTTCTCTTCTTGGATCTGGTGGTCGGAGGAGACTTGGATGTCTCACCAGTTGAAGTGGTGGTAGCGACATCCTCTACGGCACTTGCCTCACCTTTGAGCCCTTCATAAGTCAAAATCATCTCCTGTTGTTTCAATTGGGCTATCTGTCCATCAACAGACTCCTTAGAATGAGCCAATATTGGCTAGGTTATAGTGTCAAGGTCATTGACCTCTTCCTCATCCTAGTCTATTGTTGGTATTAGTAGATTGGCAACTACAGGGTACTTGGGGTGCATTATGGTGGCCGCATCTTCTTTGACCTGGTTTGGTATGGGGAATGGCTGCACCTTCCTTACAAACTGTGTAGTCATTCGCATATAGTGCCTTGCACATACCTCTTTCTCATCCTGGCAATCTCCCCAAAAGTCTTCAATGTGGTGGAGATCAGTGAATCCTGGCCCTAGTGCCTTTCTAATGTGACCATACGGGTCTATCTACAGGTGAGTAGTGTGTAGGTAGAAATGGTAATCTTTTAGTTATTTCTCAGAGTTACCAGCACACTGGGAAGTTTGTAGTCAGTACATGCCCTGGCTGAGAGTCATGGGATAGGAGATCCCTGCTATGTGTTTGCTACTAAAGATTTCCTGTATGTGTTGGAGTTGCCGAGAAAGCTCCAGTAAGATGATTCAGTCCTTGGGGTATCAAGGAAACCTGTTTGGCCTTTGAGTGAAGCCCTGGGCACGGATGTATGTGAACTTCGGGTACTAAATGAATAGGAAGTAATACTGCTTCAAAAATTCTCTAACACTGTGGGAGACCCTCCTCTCGAAATCCCTGGCAATCATTATGACAATATGGCCGATGAAGGTGTTATTCATTGTGCAATACTCCCTCTTGAAGTTTTTGTACTGGAGTTGTGGGTATCTATCATAGAGCTTGATTTTTTGACCCTGCTCCCGATCAGGTGCCACAAATAACCCGTTGTATTATCTCTAGTCTGCCAAGGAGCACGAGGTATGAAGTCATATAGAATTTGGAGCTTTTCTTCACATTGAGGAACTGCTCATGAAAGCAGTTGTTAATTATTCCTCCCCAGTAAAATGAAGTCTTTGTGGTTACATCCTCATTCCCTCAAAGAATTTGCTCAATGAAGTACATCATCCAATCCTGGAAGAAAGCTGTCGCAGGAAGAACCATAACCCTGCTTAGGATCATGACTAAGTCATGATAATCCTCATGGAAGTCACTGCGGAAGGGTTTGTGTGGAACCTTTGCAGCACTACCCCACCTTTCCTTAAGCCAAAGCTAATTTATTGACTTCTTACAGCCCGTCGGATTATCGTCCCATGCTGCCTGACATTCTTCTATGGTTGGGACTTCCATCTCCTAAAAAGTGGGGATGTAGAAAGTATTCGTGATCCCTTCAGCTGACATGTCGGCGATGACATTGCCCTCTCTATCAATGATTGTCCTTGTGTCGGGTTGATATGCCTCTCGACAAGCCATGACCAACTCAGGGGCCATGAGGGATGGAGGGAATCTAGCAGCCTTTGCTATTCCACTTTTCCTTAACAATCTTGCATTCTTGGTCGTTGGATTGACCTTGACTCTTTGTGTGAATTCGTGAATATTGACATGGCCGATGTTAGTATCGGTGATCTCCTTCCAATCTGTGGTGACCTTTGAGTGCAGAGGCGTACCCTTAAATTGGTATTGCATTTGGTCTTTGTCCTCCTTCCCTCGAGGAGTCTTGCCTAACTTCTTCCCTTTGTCCTTCTCGACGGGTGCCCCTGAAGGTCCTACACCTGATTCCATATATTTTGCAAGCAAAGGCGTAGTCAGCGTAATTGATCATGAAAGCATTCACATTATTTGAAATCCCAAAAATGAAATCCATTTTAAATATTCTATCAAGCATAACATGAACTTTATCTCTTGATGTCACTAATCTTTTATTAAGGGCATTTAGACGGTCCGAGCCTGGAGGGGCGGACTTCCCTAGTAGGAATGCCTTTTTGGAAAGGAAAATAGGTCATAGGGCTCTAGGAGATTTTCTCCAATCAAATTTTGATAATTTGAAAGGTTCATAATGAAGAAGACCAAGATTAAGCATGTGGGTCGAGATCAGATTTCAGATTGGGCTCATCTGGATCGATCCTGGAGAATCTAGAGGTACTAGGTCAGATAGCCATTAGGAGATGGTTGTTTGGGAACGACAGATAATAAATGAAATTCCAAAGGCAGAACTCCAGGGTTTGGGGTTAGGTGGGTTGTAGGGTAGTCAGAAGATTGATTTCCCATTTGAGCGCCCAACCCTAAGGCACCGAGAAGCTATTCATCTTTTGCCATTTGGAATGGCTATCGTGGGGGGGGATGTTCGGAAGCAGCGGCCTAGCAGTCGGGGTCTGATGTGAGTTTCGGTGGTCACAGGGGAAGGCAAGTCAGTGTAAGGTCTCCACTATGGGGCGAGGTCTTGGTGAGAGATGAATGTCTCACCGACAGCCGAGAGCAAGACCGAACCTGGCACAAGGGTTCACCATTCGATTTCATTTTCAGTCCTGTGATGGTAGGAAGGGCGGATCCCAGAGTTCGAAGGGGTGGGTGAGATTTTCCCCTCGGAATGGCGGATGAGGAAAGGACTCTCAAATGGCAGAGCCTAGAAGTCAGACGGACACTGAGCATGGATGACTTGGTTCTACTGTATGCATATTTCATCTATAATTTGCTATATTGCCTCATTGAATCAATTGAATTATGCATTTTCATGTCTGGGTCCATAACGACATAGGTCCATGACTGTCCTCCTGACACCCACGTTGTTTTATTCTAACATTTGCATGCTACAGGTTTATGGACATAACCCCCTTGATGTCTCGATGATCACAAGTCTTGTGCATTCACCTATCGGAAAAGGTTTCATTGTCAGGGCTGTGTCTTATCAAACTCAGTTCATCTCCCCAACTTGTGCATATGGGTCCTTGGTGAGAGTTGGGTTATTGGCAATTGTCATGGCGATTTCATTTTGTCACGCTAACCAGCATGTAAGGGATGCATATTGGGGGGAGTCATTGCTATCACTGTAAGGTCTTGGCGAGAGACCCTTGGTCTCACCGACCTTACACATGGATTCCCTTTGAATATTCTTCTGGTGAGACTATGGTGGATTCTATTGGCATAAGGTTTGTGGTGTCCCGCCGAATGACATTCGGGTTTCATTTCAGCCAAGCATGAATTTGTGGCAGGAGGTCATAATGAAAAGGTCAAGTCTTGCCAACAGGTAATGATGGCTTTCGGTGCGAGATATGCTTTCTCTTGGTGAACAAAGGGCTAGCTTGGGGTGGCTTTTGGTAAAACAAGAGCGCTCTACATGAGGTTTCCCCGACATCTGAAAGCTATAGCGAGGTGGGTAAAGAGGATTATGCATCTTGGTGAGAGTCTTCTTTTGTCTTGGTGACTAGAAACTTTAGTCATTGTGAAAATCCATCTCAGAGAAAGGTCTCGCTCACATTCAAATATCCTGCCGACTGTCAAGGTGCGGACCAGGCCTAGAGATGGCATCGGCCATCAGATTTTCTCATATCGTGTACATGGCAATGGAAAAGTTGGAGCCCGATGGATGGAAGGCTGGGGGGATTTCCTTTTGAAACAATAATTTTGTGACAGACCTCCGGAGGGTGGAGCCTAATATGGTCAAGGTCATTCAAGGTTCAATAGAATTTTTCAAATGGCGAAAGGAAGCCCGGGACCCAGGCGGCAAAAGGATGTCATGCCAAAGATGATGGGTCTCAGGGAAACTCAGAGGGAGCCCTCGGTGAGAGATGAATGTCTCCCTAACGGAGGACGAGGGGGAGAATCCTAGGAGCGGAATCCTAGATACCTAGGCCTAAGAGACCCAAAAGCTGTTCAGTCATCTATTTTGGATGACCGGCAAGGGGAGTGTCCAGGCCTGAGGGTCATGAATGCCCCTACAAAGAATGGCCGCATGGAGATAAAGCTCTGAATTGGTCAAGAGGATGTTGCATTGGTTTACTCAACTTTCAATGACATGGGTTTTGTTCATCGTGTCATATTTTATCATTCGCATGCCATTTTGATGCTTGTTATTCATTTAAAACCTTAGAAATCATGAAAAAAATGCTCGGGAGGGTGAATGGAGAACCTATCTCAAACACTCGATGAGGGGAGGTGTGGGATCCACTTACAATCGATGAGATAATGGTGAGAGTGATGATCGTGAAGGTCTCAAAGATGGTGGGCTCCTCTAGCAGGCTCTAATCACTCTCTGCAACTCTTTCAAGTGAAAACGACAGGAATGAACCTTCTATTTATACCCTGATTGCCATTAATGGCCATACTAAATGTAAGTATGGCGAGGCAAGGAAGTTGGTGAATTTTAAATTCACCGACAGCGGTGGGAGACCCAGGGTTCAGCGACTGGGAGGGTACAGGATGGTGGCTGTTTTATAGGTTCCTCTTGAATATTCATCGACGGAAAAGGGGAGGTCAGGGTCTGAAAGGTGGAACTCCGCTAGACATTCACTGTGAGGAACAACAAAACACTCACGGAACCCTGGGAGCAGAACTCTGGAGTCCTCAGCCCGGAGGGTTTGGCAGCCGTCAAGATTTTTGCAGTTTTAAACAGATAGAAAATAGGGGTTCGGGCCCCTGGGGCTGGGAGGACGCGACCCGATCTCCATTGGGGATGACAGGCGCAATGGGAAACCCAGCAAGGGAAACCCGAACAGCTAGGCTCGGCAGGGGAAAACTGCCAAAGAGACTCTGCAAAGCACCAGAACCTGACAAAATTAAAAGGGGAAGGTGCGGTCAACTTAAGGTGATACTTTGAAGCAACATTGACCATCCAGGGCACCAAAAGAAATAAGGCACGTAAAATGAGGTGGCAACAAAAATGACCTGACAAGGCAAAAGAAAAGAGGGTCCCCATTTGAAACGGGGCGTGTGTGCCGAGGGCACAATAAAATCCAAATCCAAAGAAGAAAGAACAATCAAACAAGAGGAATGAAATAAAAGCAATAAAATAGCAAGCTCCCCATGTTGAAGTTGAATAACCTTCCTTGTCTCTCCTCAAAATAGCCTTTGCAAGTTTCCCTCTATTTGTTGTATGCAAGTACTTGCAAATGGTAAGCATGAATATTAGAGATATGTGGTTGTTAAATTTAAAATGGAGAAGAAAACATTCTTTTATAGAAATCCATTCAAACAAAAAGACCAGATTGAAGTTCTAGAAATATTCTTAGATCGACAGATGAGGATTCATGCACCATAGATTAGTGGGCTAGAGATGGCTATGAAATGGATGGTCAGGATCAAAGGGAGACCAAAGACAATCAATGGTTGAGATTCAAAAATGAGAGAGTGGGGGGAGATAATGGAGGAATTAAATAATAAAATTATTTAATTCATAAGAAGGGAATCTTCAATCAAGTGGGGGAATAAATAATTTATTTAAATAATTTATTTTTGGAAGAAGAGGAGAATTGGCATTTAATTAAAATGATTGTACAACCAATTTAATTGAATAAGAGGAAATAGAAAAGGAGGATTAAATAATTAATTTAGATTAATTATTTAATAGTGGAGAAATGACAAAAGATAATTAAATAATTTTAATAATTATTTAACTATAGAAGAACAAAAAGATTAATGAATAGATAAATAATTAATAATTATTATTTAACTATAGATGAATAATTTATTTAACCATTGAAGGAAAGAGTGTTAGTGACACAATTAAATTTATTTAATTGATTTGAGTTGAATGAAGATCAAGAGAATGAATTAACTAAATAATAAGCATTATTTAATTAATAGAGGAATGTGATCAAAAGAAATAGTTGAATAATTAAAATTATTTAATTATGTAGGGACGAAGACCAAGACAATGGAAAAATGATGCTCACAGACCAAGACATTTTTCAGTGTCTACATTTTTCCCCTCTTTGACATAATGCATTTTATCACACTGTGTCAAAGAAATTTAGTCAAAACATGCCCTGATGAAAGCAGGGTGGATGTATGCCCCCTTAGAAAATTTTTGTGAATTTTCAAAAAAAATCAAAATTTTTGGAAAATTGTTATGATAAGTCAATTTGACTATCAAAACCTTAATGGTGGTGACAGAAATAATTTTCAAGGTCATTTAGTGGCTCAAATTTAAGTTCAAAGTGGCCAAATAGTGCATCCAATACACATCCCAAATGCAAAACCTAGAAAAACCTAGGTTATTTTCCTAAAAATATGTACTTGATTTAGAAATATTCTCATTTGTCCATTCCAAATTTAGAAATTTAGGAGCTATGAGAGAGAGAAGCTGAGAATATGTCATTGGTTCCACACTCCATACATCAAGGCTATCATATTTGTACTTTCTATTGACCTAAGGAAGCAAAGGACCTAGTAAGTTCTCCAAACCTGCATTGTCAAATTTTTTTATTTTCATGCATTAATGGATAGCAAAAATTTAGTAGGAAATTCCAACAAAAACCATTCAACACAATTGTATTCATCAACGACACAGGTGGCTATGGTTCATTGTAATCTCCTCATCATGACGTAATTTCTAGGGCATAGGTGGGTTGTTGTGGTGTGACACATCTAAATGGGTACATCACATTTTCTTCCTACATTGCACATGTAACCAAGAACAATACAATTGTCATAAAGCACTACAAGCACAAGAGGAAATGATTCATGTGAAAAGGGAATGATGTGACTGAAAAGGGGTTGATCATGATTGAACCCAATGACACATTAGTTGAGGCATGTGATGTAATTGTAGGCGTACAACACATGTGAAAGGAGAGTGATGCAAATGAATTTTGTGACACAATTGACAGATTAAAAATTTTCACCATTTTAGGATAAAAATGACTTGTCCAATTTAGGTCCAATAGGTCAAATGAATATTGTAAGTTGATGTGATGATTTTTGCAATGACCTCATGTTGTTCTTCCCCCAATCTATACTTGGGATCCACAACGAGTGACATTTCACCTTCAAGATCAACTATCACATACCGACAGGTGCACACTACTAGATCTAGGATTGTTCTATGTCACATATATGCCCATTGTCAGGGAAAATAGAGATATACTAACAAAAATTGTAGAGTGATGGCACTCTAAGACTTGCACATTTCACCTATTGATCGAGGAGGCTACTATGACCCTTGAGGATGTGTACAAGATACTAAAGTTGTCGATACATGGGGAGTGGGTGAGATATGATCTCGTTTGAGGGTTGCAGGTGATCTACAACCATTGTGACTGACATGTCAGAGCTTGGTGTATAGGGTTACAAGATCATATGGAAGACCCTAGTAGAGAGATATGATAGATTTGACTGTGTTGTGTGTGCATTAATGACTGGTGTTTTGATTCCAAACTGTAGAGGCCATGGTATTCTAGTAGGGTGGGGAGAGGTATTAGCGGGGATGATGCAAGATGAGATAGTTTGCACCTGGGGACCATGTTTATTGGGTATTCTTTATTTCAAGCTTCATGAAATTTCCTATCGAGGTGGATAGAGCATGAACTGCAAGGTGACACTACCGATGGTATGGGCATGGGAGCACATAGAAGTATTCCCACTAGTAGTGTGATGACACATTGGATTTGATATACCCTAGCATATTTATATAGTGGTACAGTGATACAAATGCACGTAGGTTATACAAGATACTACAGACATAGCATATATGTGTTAGTGAGCTTTTTCTGAAGACCTTATAGATATTTCAAGTAGTGGATGGATGAGGATGAGCATTTCCCATGGTGTTGACAACCTAGATACTTGATCAGTCAGATAGTGCATTCATAGCACAACATCAAGATGTATGTGCCATAGTGAGTTAGATGCTAGTTTGGAGAGATATATGGTGTACATGTATGGACAACAGAGTTTGTATGCTCCTCATGGGAGGTGCATCTGTGGGGACAAGTGATACCAACTACTAGAGCTTAGTAGGAGATTGATGTACTATAGCCAATGTTGTGGGCATGGAGAGGGGGTGCAGTGAATCCTAGGATGATTGTAGAGTACAATGCATGGTGGTTAATCCATAGACCAACTCCATATACTGACCTAGATTTTCTAGCACTCGTAGAGCATAGAGGAAGGGGCTCGCGAGACCAGAGGGGTGATAGAGGATGGAGAGGTGGAGGACAAGGAGATGGAGGACTGGGGGATGGAGGGTGAGAAGATGACTGAAGGGATTGTAGGGGAGGCCAAGGAGGAGATCGATGCAAGAGGAGGAGAGATAGGATATGGCAGGTGGTGAGGCATTTGTCACTGATATGCAAGGAGGGTGAGGAGGAACATCTAGAGAAGATGGTGGTTATAGAGAGGGTGTTGGAGGGAGATCAACATGTAGAGGCACCAGCTCTGGAGGTAGGGAAACAAGATGTTGAGATGGTTCAAGTTGAGGAAGAGGAGGAGCATGTAGAGGAGAGATGCTAACATAAGCATGTGGAGGAACCAAATATGGGAGAGGGTGAGAGAATCATCTGAGAGAGAATTGTGGTGGGCATAGATATAGAGGTGTTCGAGGAGGTAGAGGTCAAAGCTGATGATGGGTCAATTGATCAATGGATAGCCACTTTATAGACCTAGGTACAAGAACTAGAGGCAGAGGTAGGGGCATTGAGATCAGATTTGGACTGAGGGTTGAGAGGGACACCCTATAGACAAAGAGGGACCTAGCAGTGATTAGCTGGTAGCAAACAGATCGACGGATGTTGAATTTTGTGGCTACGTGTAGTGCATCAGTTGTAGATGTGGCATGAGAGTTGGGTAGAATGATCATGGAGTTATAATATTACTGGGATTTGTATCAGAGTAGTGTCATCAGAGAGGAGAGAGTTAAGATTCATAGAGGTTCAAAGTCAATCCAGAGGTAAGTCACTGAGTAGATCACACAATCGAAACTCGCACAACAGGTCATAGAGTAGTGAGGTATTCATCCCAACATGTTCCACCCCATATGATAGGCCATCTACATCAGAGCACGAGTCCTCGAGCTCACCATGACAAGACGATAGGCAACCATTAGGGTCAAGGTAGTAGGGCAGCTTAGACTAGGGCATAGTTTGAGATTATGTATTATGACACTGTATTTTTACCATCGAGCATATGAGCTCCATTTTATTATATATGATACATCTTGACATTCTACTATAACACATTTTGAGTGATATGTGATATGATTTTTGGTGGTGAGTTATGATATGCAATCTTATGTGATTATACCATATGGTTATGATTATGTTATGGACTTTTACACTTTTATGATGTTTATTTATACATTCTATATGATCATTTGATGGTGTGATATGATGGATGATTATGCATCTTATATGATTATGCAATGATGTGATATATTAATGTGAAACACATGACCTAATTTTATGATATAATGTGAAATGAAATTAACATTATGCAATATGATGTCCATGGATTATGCATGCAATGATTAGAAATTTCTAATATGAATGAAAAATATGATGTATGATATGATTATGATTATGCAATGTTTATAAAAATTTCAATGCAATGTATATGAAATGTGATAAATGGAAGTGCACTATGATTATAATGTAAAATGTAATGATACACCTAATATGTTATGATGCTATGAAATGGAAATTCTATAGGGATGCACTCTATGTTTTTTGTATTTTCTCATGTAAATATATGTGGCCTATTATGATTATGTTTATAATGATAATTCTTTCTATAATGTTTCCAGACATGATCATATATGCAAGGTATTTTTGTGTCACACGGTGTTGTCAAGATGCAGATAGAAGAAATGTTAGCATGGAAGAGATGGATGTTAGCATATAGAAAGGACTCCAATATTTTTCTAGATAAATAATTGGCCTTACATTTAGTCATCATATGTTGGTAAAAAAATATGAAAAATGGACAACAAAAACCAAGGTGTACAAGGTCATCGACTTGCAAGAAACAAATAGTCCAAATGACAAGAAATGTCATGACTCATACGAAAGACCTAATTTCCCTAGAATTTTTTTCAAGACAAACCATATATAGAAATCAAATAAAAAGAGATTATGATCCATCACAATCCTCTAAATCCTTGATAGGACATCCTTGAGGTGGCTAGTAACATGATTAAAGACAAACCAAAAGATAAGACAAATTCATACCAAAAAAGTGCACAATCATTTAGATCATTTTCTAGAGAGATAATGTTTACTGAATAGAATTGACAGGGTTGACTAATTGATGTGATTTTTTTTACCAAAGTTGATTAAATTATTGACAAGATTGATTAATTGATTTAATTGATTATGCCTAGTTTTAGGAAAGACACATCTTGTATAAGGAAAGATTAATTGACCAATATGACAAGATTGATTGACCATGTGACTACCTTGAGTTGATTTTATAAGGTTTGATTGACATGATTGACCAATGTGATGATGTCTAGTTTTAGGAAAGACATATCTTGTTTAAGGAAAATAACACATCAGAGAAAGTTGAGTGATTTCCCATTTTGATGAATGCTTGATTTCAAGAAATACATATCCTACTTAAGGTGAATGAAAAGGTTGACCAATGATAATTTCTAATCTCAAGAAGGACACATCTTGATAGAAGACAAATGATAAGACTGAACGTGACAAATGACATAATGCCCCATTTTGATATAAGACTAATGACCTAGTAGTGATGATGATTTGGAAAATGATCGATTGATGATTAAAGACTTGTTGGATATGTTTGTTGATTTGTGATTTTATTTGAATAGTGATTTCTTGAAGACAAAGGAAACAACTAGACTTGACAAACCCTAAAGGATGAACCTAGGGCCTTGAAGGCTCATTGATTGATGGCCATGCCTATGTTATACATGAAAAGATGTAGTTTGATCTACACAAACCAAAATTGATATGACTTTACAAAACCCTAAGGACAAGCCTAGCATCTCAGGGGATTATCGAGTCATGGCCTTGCCTATGTAGTAATGCATAGATACAACATAGTTCAACTAAACTAACACAGAATGACTCTGACTCTGACCCTTTTTTTTGGAAGTTTTGATGTTTTATATTTTTTTTGGATTTTGATGTTTTATGATTTTTTTGGATTTTGATGTTTTATGATTTTTTGGATTTTTATGTTCATTTTTTTTGGATTTGATGTTTTATAATTATTTTTGGATTTTGATGATTTATAATTTTTTTTTGGATTTTGATGTTTTATATTTTTTTTGGATTTTGATGTTTTATTATTTTTTTGGATTTTGATGGTTTAAAATTTTGATACCATGTGCAGAATCTCTATGAAGACATAAGTCAAGGAATTACCCCTAGTCAGGTATAGGACTATCTTATTATGGGCAAGGGGATCGATGGATGCAAAGGATGATTGAGAAAGTGAAAAATGCTAAATGTCAATGGTTCTCAGGCCACATGAAGGGTGAAAAAGCTTTATTATGGACGAATGATATGCACAAATGGATGGACGAAAGGTGAAAACTAGGTAGAGTTATGGTAGATGGAGGAGCATTGAAGAACTATGCATGATGCATGTTTTCCAAGTTTTCACTATAGTACTTATCCAAAGTGCCACCGAAGTGGTTTTCCCTTTTGGACAAATTATTTCTTTTTACTATTTTTTTATTTTTTCCATTTTTTTAATTTATTGTTGTCACCAAGATGACTGTTTGATAGGTTTTCATCAGGGTGGCTATTTTTTTACTTTTTTTATTTTTAATATTTTTTTGACTTTTTGATGGGATACTCTGAGAATTAGGTGTAATATCTGCAAAAGTGCATATTGTTGATGGGATCAGGGAATAGTTCACCTTCAAGAGTGGAGAGTTGATAATAACTAGATCCATATGCCATTATAATGATGTAAAATGTTGTAAAATTAGGCTTTTCCTTGATTTTAAATGATGTTGCAAGTTATATGATTCTAGAGTTATCTTGCATCCCAATGTTCAGTTCAGTAAACAAAGATTTTGGCAAGGACTTTCTAGCACTTCTAGGGTTTTCACCTAAAAGGAGAAAGACAGGCCAAAATGCAATGTGAACATTCAAAATCCATGTTAGGATGAATGAAATATGCCTAAATACAATTTTCTAATGCAATGAATTGATAAAGGAAATGAGTTATTAATGCAAAACCTAAGAAATGCAAGTTGTTTGAAAACACATTGTGATATGCAAAATGATTGATTAAATGCAATAAAGAACAAGATAAACATGTTAAATAGAAATTGAGCACTTTGAAACTGATGAAGGACATAATGAAGACTATAAATGCCTCTAAAATCTAGTTTTTAAGCTTGGTAGGACACTTCCACCAAGTTGAGCGACTTAGTCCCAGATCTAGGAAACTACTCTGAAACCCATTTCAGTCAAATAGGTATCCAAATCTATGAAATTTTCTAAAATATAGGTACAATGGGACTACATTTCTAGTGTTGGTGATTTAGTCCACTTTGTCTTTTCTGAAAAGTTAAAAGTGGAATGTATAGCCCTCAGTCTGCTCTTTTTGTTCCTCCAGGTGTCAAGTTCTAAAACCCTAATTTCTAAGGCTATAAGTGACTTTTTGTGTAGATTTTGACCTTGACAATAGGAAGATGACTTAAAAAAAATCAAAACCTATTCTTCAATCATGTCTAAGCCATCCAAGCAGCTAAATCTGCAATCACACAAAGAAAGAGAAAATGTTGATTGTTAGGGATTGGGAGTTTGCCTTCGTCAAACCTCGTTTAGGTAATTAAACCAAAATGATGAAATAAGACAATGAAATATGAAATATGAAATATGAAATAATGCAATTAGAAACTTACCATGATGATGGATCTTGAATTGCGGCAACAATTGATGAAGGATCTTTCTCTTGAATGTTCTCTAAATGACCTAACCTTAGCTTCCTTGATTTGACAACATGGATGAATGATAATGAATGGATGAATTAATTATGAACTAGGGTTAAAGGTCTCCTTTTATAGAGGAGAGTTAAGTGAATGGTTAGAATAAGGATCATGAACAAGGGCCAAGATTAAATTAGAAAATAATTTAATCAAGGGTGGAGGTTAATTGAGAGAAGAAAGACATGGATAGGTAAAAACTTGAGGTGGAAGATAAGACTGGAATAGAAAAAGAGGTGATAGGAGAAATTAAATAATAAATATTATTTAATTTAGGTGGCCAACATAGGAGAAATAACTAAAATATTAATTTTATTTATTTAAAAAGAAAGGTGGGAACAAATAATTAGATAATTAAATAATTAAAAACAACTATTTAATTATAGAGAAAAGGTGGAGTGTTAAACATTGAATAATTAAAAAAAAGTATTTAATGGAGAGAGAAGGGATAGTTAAATAGTTGAAATAATTATTTAAATGGGGAGATATAGAAAGGATAAATAATTAAATAAATATAATATGTATTTAATTATAGAGAGAAAAGGCTAATGAATAATTAAATAATAGAAATAATTATTTAATTATAGAAGAAGAGGGAAAAGCTAACTTTTGAATTAAAATAATATTTAATTCAAAAGTGGTGGAGAAAGGATCATTGGACTAAAAGTATAGAAAAGTGTGAAAGTTATTTACAATTCTTTACAACACCTTTACAAGACATGCATTTTATTCAATTTGAATGGGCCCAAGACCTAGTGTGGATGTATAAAACACCTCACACACTAAATCAAGGCCTTATTAAGTCCAATTTATCATTAATTATGGCCAAATCAAGCAAACAAAAGGGGATACTTTTTCCATGTCCACAACTTCTTCTATCTCTTCTATGAGCAATGGCTATCTCTCTTAGTCTATAGGGAGATTGTTCAATCCCCCATCCATAGGTGCCTGAAAGAGGTTTTCACCTTTGGATATGTCCTTTATTTTTAGTTTTTCATAGTCAAAAGGTGCCTTTCAATTTTCACTTGAAGACCTATTCTTTTTATTTTTATTTTTTTCATTTTCACTTTTATGACTAGAGGAAAGAACAACCTCACCAAAGTATGTTGCACTATCAAGTTCTATGACAAAGACAACCTTATGATCCCCACTTGGTATTCCTTCATGAAGTCCCATGAACTCAACATTTTCTTTGTCATTCTTGAATGTGTCTAAACTCAGAAGTCCTTGTTGGTCTCAATCTATTAATTGTGGGTAAAAAAGAGACAATCCATCATCGGTGTTGTCAACGTTCATGGTGTAGGAAGATAAGGTGAAGACAGAGGTAGAGTCATCGGGTTCCCAAAAGGTTTCAATCCAAGCTTCCCTTTGCAAGGGAATCTTTTATTTGGGATTTGATATGTTCTATGGGGGATCAATTTTAAACATTTGATTGAACACTTCCTCAAAGGTAGGCTCACTAGGTTCTCTAAATGTTTCCTTAAGGTCGTAGTCATTGAATGATTTATCAGAACCTCATTCCCATTGATTAGAATTGGAGTTGATATAATAGTGCTCAAATGTCTTCATTTCATTTGAAGCATTAACGGTCCCACTCAAAGGAAATCCAATACCTAGCATACTCACTTTTTTTGGTACAAACCATAACCCTCAATACTTTATTATTTTAGGAGGCAATAAGGGTTCCACTATCCCATGTTTTTTTAGACCAGGTATGTTGTGTCCATCATATCCTTGTTGCTTCATTAAGAGGAATGCTTTTGGATATTTTTCAAGTAGTGACTAGTTAGGTTCTATGTCCTACTCTTCTTTATATAGCCATGTGAAAATGTGGCCATCAAATTTTTGGCTAACTTCTCCCATTTAGTGAAGTTGGTTGAAGGATTGTGGATGACCTTAGGATGCATAAGATGTAGTTTTCCATAAGAATTTGGTGATTTGGGAAACTTTCTAATGAAAAATAGGATTTTCATGCTATACTGTTGACATCCTTTATCTTGAATCTATATTTTGGGTTTGGAAGTTGTGGTGAATGGACTGGATGATTTGATGAGGTCAGATGGATCAATATAGTGGGATGAGGTGAATATGAGGCCTCTTGATTTATGGGCACTTGGTGCTCAATGGTTCATTTTAGGTTTGTGCAATACTGGAAGGGATCAAGATCATAAGGAATAGTAATTTCAGTGCCATTATGTGGAAACTTGAGCAATTGCTAGTATGTTGATGTTATGGTCTCCATGACATGAATCCATGAGAAACCAAGGAGAAGTTTGTAGTGTAAATCCAAATTCAAGACATGAAACACTATGTTTTGCAAAGTTTGACCAACTCTTACGGGAAGAAAAATTAATCCTTTAGACGAGTGCTTAGCATCATCATAAGCCTTGATAATAATTTTCTTAGTTTGGTGTATGCAATTTTCAAATTATCCCAATGCTTTTACCAATTTTAGAGAGGAAATGTTCATACATGCTCCACCATCTACTAGGACTTGTTTGATATTATGTTTATTTACGTAGACTTAAAAATTTAGTAGACCATTATGATCTAACTTTTATGTGAAAAAATCTTCTTCAAAGAAGGTTACATGATGTGGCATAGCTAGGTATGCAACCATCGCTTGAAATTTGTTGACATTTAGGTCAGTAGGTACAGATGCTTCCTACAAGGATTTATCAAGGATTGCACTGTGTTGAGGGCATATGCGAAGGAGTTATAGAATAGAAATCCATGTTGGAGTCTTCCCTAGTTGCTTTAGGAGATTGTACTGGCTTTTTGGTTGTGGATTAGAAGGAACCCCTTGTAGAGTTACCTTGGCTCTTCGAGTGGTGATAACACACTCTGAACTTTTCTTATTTATGGTAATGGTGGAAATACGATCATCAAAGGCTCGTATGTGGTGGATGATAGTTTTGTAATCATGTACAATATGGGAATAATTGGAATTATCGTTATTCCCTGAACTGTAGGCTTTTCCTTTGTCATGATCTTGCAACAAAGGTTTAAATATGGTATGATTAGAATTTATCTTGCTTTGTGAATTGTCTACTAAAATGATTCCTTGTTTGATGATCTCTTGAATAATATTTTTGAGTTTCTAGCATGAATATGTCTTATGTCCTTTTCCATGATGATATTCACAATATTCATTTCCCTTCCACCAGTCAGGTTTGATCAATGAGGGTTCATATTTTTTGATGTCTGGCAGTTGCATGACATTGGATTGCAAAAGTTTATTTAGGACTGATTTAATTGGTTCACCCAATGGGGTATATGTTCTCTTAGCACGTGGAGGTCCTCTATGTTGTTGGTTGTTTTGGATTATGTTCAATGTTTGATCTTGACCTTGTGTTTGGGTATTTGATATGTTTGGTGTGTTTGATGTGGATGGACCTTTGAGGTGAGTGGTGGGGCCTTTATTTATCAATTTGGCATCAACAAATCCATTGTTAGGGACATTCTTATTTTGGGACCAAGACTTGCTTTTGTCATTATTAGGCTTTAGGGTTTCTTTGTGCACTTTGACTAGTCCCTTTTCCATAAGATCCTTTTCAATAAATATTCCTTTCTCAATGATGTCCTTAAAAGTTTTGCAACATTGTATTTGGAGACCATATATCAATTTCTACATGATTTTTTTCTAGAAACATGGGGAATAGTTGCTTATTCAAGATGTGGCAAGGACACTTGCTAGCCATACTTCGTCATCTTTGGTAAAATGAGGTTAGTGACTCCCCTTCTTGTTTATTTGTGCATAGTTTTGTGAGGGTCACATCACTTTCAATGTTAAAGGAAAAGTGATTAATGAATTTATTAGCCAAGTCACCCCATGTCCTAATTCCTATGATATTTTCTAGGAATAGTCTCATCAAATAAATAGTATCATATGTGATTTCCATACATGTTATATTAAATTCTTGTATGTGTTCCATTGGATCTCCTTTCCCTTTATACTTGGGCAAACTTGGTGTTGTGAAGTGAGGAGTAAAGGGTGGCATGTATAGACTTATATTGAATGGATAGGGGCACAATTCCTCCACGGAATAAATTTTCTTGTTGGTCCCCAATTGTATGTTTGTCATATGTTGTATGGATTGCATTGGTTGCATCAAGGTTTCTGCATGAGATGGTGTTGTGATGGCTTGATTTTGTATCATGGTATTGGTGTTGAGGTCATATGTTGGATTTGGATTGACATTTTGTGGCATGGAACCTTGGTTACCTTGCATATATTGAGGTGTAGATGTTGCATTAGTTTTATTTTGATTTGGAGTGAAATTGGTATTTAGGTTTGTCCTAAAAGGTATGGAATTTTAAAATTATGATGCAGGCCCTTGATTTGTACCTCAAAATGTTGGAACTTAATTGGTATGAGGTGTGGGGCCTTATTTTTATTTTGGAAACATGGTATACGTCCTTTATTAGTGTTTGAAAATGTAGGTCCTTGATTGGTGTTTGAAAAGGTAGGTCCTTGATTGGTGTTTCAAAATGTAGGTCCTTGATTGGTGTTTGAAAATGTAGGTCCTTGATTGGTGTTTTGGTTTGGCAGTCTTTGTGGGACAATATGAATTTTCCTAGCTTTTTTTGGTTGATTTTGACTTGATGGGGTAGTGTTTTGATATTCAAATGTGGGACCTTGATTTGTGTTTTGACATATAGGTGTGGGACCTTGAGATGTAGGACATTGGTTCACATTTTGAAACATAGGTATAGGACCTTGAGATGTGGTACCTTAATTTTTATTTTTAAATAGATGATTTGTAAAAGTCCTACTCATGGAATTTGATGAAGCCAATGAGCCACCAAATGTAAAATTTTGTCCTTGTGTTGTTGTATGAGTTCTTGTTTCCAAATGTTGGGGTATTATGAATGTGTGTGGTTGTTGTTTCCATGTGTTTTGTTGTCCCAAGTGGTAATGTAGTTGAAATCTGTTTTGAAGATGGCATCCCCAATGAAAATGGGTTTTAATTGAGTCCTTGGTTTAGTGTCTAAGTAGCTCCTTCCACAATTATGGAGACATCAAAGCCTTGAGGAAGTTTAGCACCCTTTTTGGCTAGTATATAAAATTATCTATTAAGATCAACACTAACAAGCTCATCAACAATGCATAAAATCCTTGGATCCAGGTAAGTTGTTTCAACCTCTTTGGAAGTCAATTTATTGTTGAATTCTTTTAAGCCTATATTGTCAAATGTGTTGGTTGGCTCTCTTTGTGGTGTTTCTCTTTGTGGTGTAGATTGACTTGAATTTGATCCAAGGTGTCTTGGTTTGGACTAGAAAAGGGGTCACTTGAAGAATCCATGTCCTTTCTTTTAGCTTGTGATCTTGTTTCAACCATGTAAGACATGCAAATTGGAGGAGATGATAATGCAAGATGATATGAAACTAAACTATGCTTTTGTTATTTTTTGGATATAAGGACACAAGATGACCATACAAGGGTAATGATGACCTTAGGACCAAAGGATGAGGCTAAAATAAGCTAAATGAAACCAATGGATGTCAATTATTACCAAAGGAAGACTAATCAATGGCCAAATATGATGATATTGAGGCTAGGAAATGCTAAATCAATGACCAAAGGTAGTGATACAACTAAGTCTAAGATGAGATTAAGTTATTTTTTTGTGATTTTTAAGATATATGAGGATAAAAAGTGATAATGTAATCTCAATCCAAGACCAAGGAATGATAGGATGATAAATTATGTTATGGTCAAAGGGAATGGTATGAAGCTAAATGATACAAGAAAAATGGCATTAATGATATGTACCTTAAGGCTTTAGAAAAAGGATAATAACAAAGCTATTGAAGATCCAAGATAAAAACCCAATTATCATTGACCTTTATAATGACCAATATTGAGAAAATGATAGATTTTTCAAGATGAGTCTAAACTAGGATACAAGTGTAAGACCTAAATTTTGACCAAGATGACAATGACACAGATTGATAAATTAAAAGACGAAGGTAAATGACAAGTTGGATAAGTAACGATGACTGTCCAAAGGCTCGATAAACTTCCTATTTCTGAAATCTAGAAGGTATGTGCAACCTAATACCTAATATTAACTATGCAAGGAAAATATGAACAATGCAACCTAAAATGCAATGAAATCCTAAATGAAGATGATGGAATGGATTAGTAAAACTCTACAAGTATGAGGTTTAGATGATAAGATCACTATCAAGATGAATTGGATTAGGTTTGGATAAGAATTTTTTTGAATTTTCGATAATCAAGGGCTATGCAATTATGGTGTTTGCATATGTAGATTTCTGGTTAATAGATGTGATGAATTACAATTGTTACGGCTCTATTTCTATCAAATGTGGTGTAGGATTTCAATTATGTGTTTCTAGTGAATAATTGTGACTCAAAAAGTATTTTCAGACCTATTTTAATTAGCTTTAGTTAACAGAGAGTTTTATTTGAAAATTGGTGGTTTGAACTGGTTTTTTGAACAAATTTTTATTGATTTTGGTGTGTGTTGATCATAAAAGCTTGCGCCTCTCCGAACAACATTATGGGAAATTTATCAAGTGGGTGAACAAATTACACCTCACTAAATGACCTCCAATATTTTTAAATAAATTTGGCTCTTCTTTGTGTGTGGGGAAAAGGGGAAGTGAAATGCAAGAAAAACATAAAAAAATGGCAATGCACCAAGGCTTTTATAATATTTTAAAAGATAAAAAATTCTTTATAACTGATGAAATGGACATAGAATGCCACAGACCCTTCATTTTTGGGAAGATAATGAACAAAAAAGTCTTAGATAAAGCACAATGTAGTCTTTCGAATATCCCCACGGGAAACATCCATTAAGGTTTAACAGTAAAAAGAAACCCCAAAAATCAATGAGTATATTTGGATCTTTATAGAACCCTCCCTCTCTTACAACATAATATGAACAACAACATATCATTTACAAAAAATGAAAGAGTATTGTAACATAGATTTTAGGAACCCGAAAATGCTAGGCTCACTTCCTAAGATTTTCCACCTAGAAAGAGAGAGTTTAGGGCACATAAAATAATTATGCACATTCAAATTAGGATGTATGCAATGTGATATGATGTAAATGAACTAAAATAAATGAAAATTAATGATTAAGATGATCTAAAATGAATGTTAAAGTGCAATTTAAACTATGTTTGAAAACACATTGTGATATCCAAAAAACTATGAAATATGAAGAAATTGAAAGAAAAATGTAGAACAGAAGGTACAAGATCAAATCTGAGTGCACCTGGATGTTGTGTGAGCTTTCTGGAGTGTCTGGAATGCTGATGTTTTTTTTTTTTTTTTTCATAGTGGGAACCATTTGCTAAGGGTGGCAAATTAGTTCTCCTATTGTTGAAAAATTGTCGAGAACTAATTTTTGATAGCCGAGAGTTGATTTCTAACAAAATGAAGATTTTTAGATTTCAAGTGGGACTCATTCACCAAGGGTGGTGAATCAGTCCTCCCCAATATTTCTAGAAAATCAAGAGATGACATTGCTACTCTAGATCTGGCAATGTTTGAATATTAGGTTGTCGAGGCCAATTCTATAGAAAATGGATAGAAAACACTCAAAATGCTTGAAAATATGACGAGTTGACTTGAAGAGCCTATTTGACTTGAATTCCACTTTTCAACACCTTTAAACCTATTAAATTTGCAAAACAAAGCTACAAATACACATGCACAAAGGGGAAAAATGTGGGGGGGTTAGTGAATAGGGGTTTGCCTTCGTCAAACCCAACTTTGGTAATCATACCCAATAGAAATAAATGAAATGTAAAGGAAATGATAAATTAATAACATGCAAGTATTACAAACTTACCAAATCCTTGATCTTGTAAATCTGAAGTGATCTCAATGGCTACTCCAAAGTGCTTGAAAAGTGCTTGAATTGATGATGTAGAATACTTGAGTGCTTGAAGATTGAATACTTGGATGAATAGATTGCTTGAATGTGTTAGGACCTATAAAATGAGGTTAAAATCATATATTTATACAAATATTGTACCTTAATATCCATTCATACCTCATCACGTGCCAACATGAAGTGAATTTGAGTAAAATCTTGAAAGAAATTTTGAAATATTTTGAATTTGGGGCCAAGGGGGACTCATTCACCACCATTGGCAAATGAGTCCCACCATGGACCCAAAACCAAGTGTCAAAAATAATGTTGTGTTTAATATTTTTTATCGGGATACGACCCAAAAATGCACTTAATATAAGCATATGAGGGCATAAAGAGACAAAATAAAGCATGTGAAGGGTGTAAATAGTGAAAATATTCCTAGAAAAGCGTGAAATCTTGTTACAATACTTTACAACACTTCAAAATAGGACTTGTTAATGAATGAAAAGGTGGTTTTTAGGTGAATTGCATTAAATAGAGTCTAGAAGAATGTAGAAATGTCTTACAACACTTCTGAAAGGAAATAGAAAAGAGCAATGAAAAGAACTAATAAATGAGCAATTGTTTGAAGGAAAGATATTACCAAATAGATTGAAGTAGCAAAACCAAGCACCACCAAAGCAAGAGAGACACAAGAATTTGATAAGGGAAAAAAAAAAGAAAAAACCCCAATATTATGAATGGAGGAAAAATTCCTAAAGAATAATACAAAGAGAGAGAGAGAGAGAGAGCTTCAGCCTTAGCTTGCTTGCATAAGTCTTAAAGAGTGAGAGAAGAGGCACCGCAATAAGTAGAGGTGATAAGGAGGAGTTAGAATGGAACTCCCAACTCAGTGAATTCCACCATTCATCTATGTGTGTGCAAAGTGTCACCTCTTAAGGAGGTGGTTACAAATATTCCTTAATAAAGGAATTAAAAAATAAGTCATTCTCACACATGTGTGAGATGACAAAAAAATACAAAAGACTTGTAGGGATTCCTTTGGAATATTCCTACAAGTTAATAAATAATTACAATTAAAGAATAACCTTTACCAAGTAAAAAGTAATTTTCTAACATCCCCCCTTAAGCTTTACTTGGGGAGGTTACATCAAACCCTTCAATGGCTTGTAATCCAATATTTTTACAATGAAAGATAAATTTATCTTTACAAAGAGCTTTGGTGAGAATATCTACAACTTGATCTTCACCTTTACAATACAAAAGAGAAATTTGCTTTTCTTCAATTTCCTCTCTAATGAAGTGATGTTGAAGAACAATGTGATTGGTCCTTACATGAAAAATTGGATTCTTTTCTAAACCAATAGCACTTTTATGATCACAATATAAAGAATTAGGATCCTTTTGAGATAGACCCAAGTCTTCAAGTAATCTTCTTAACCATAATGCTTCTTTAGATGCATTTGTACAACCTTTATATTCAGCTTCTGTAGAACAAAGAGAAGTAGATTGTTGTTTCTTACTATTCAATGAGAGTGCACCTGATCCAACAAAGAAACAATAACCACAAGTGGATCTCCCATCATTTGGATCACCTCCTAAATTTGAATCAGTTTAACCCTTTAAAGAAATATCACAATTTGCATCATAAAAAAGACCAAGATTAAGAGCACCTTTAATATATATTAAAATTCATTTTGCAACTTTAAAATGAGTTTGTTGTTGTTTAGACATAAATCTAGAAACCAATCCAACACTATAAGAAATATCAGGTCTAGTAAGAGTTAGATAATTTAAACTTCCTACTAATTGCCTATATAAAGTAGGATCAACAAAAGGAGTTTCCATAACAACCATTTATTTAGTTCCTAATTCACAAGGAGTAGAAACACACTTTGAATCATTCATTTTAAATCTACTTAAGAGATCTTGATCATATTTATGTTGAGAAAGAAAAATACCTTTAGGTGTTTTCCAAATTTGTATACCCAAAAAATAATGTAATATGCCTAAATCAGTCATTTGAAATTGTTGATTGAGTTGAGACTTAACATCACTAATCAAATTGTTAGAACTAGAAGTGATAATTAAATCATTAACATATAAAATAATAATCACAATATCATCTTCAGTATAATTAATATATAAATTTGGATCATTTTTACTTCTAAGGAAACCTTGAGATAAAAGGAAGGCATTGATCTTTGAATACCATTCTCTAGGAGATTGCTTTAAACCATAAATTGATTTCTTCAATTTGAAAACAATATGTTCATTTCCTTTCTTAATTAAACCCAAAGGTTCAGACATATAAATTTCTTCATGTAAATCACCATTTAAAAATGCACTTTTAACATCCATTTGATGAATAGGCCAATGCATATGAGAAGCTAAAGCAAGAACTAATTTAATAGTGGGCATCTTAGCTACTGGAGAAAAAGTTTCATTATAATCTAAACCTTCAATTTGAGAAAATCCCCTAGCAACTAATCTAGCTTTAAACTTGCTAACTTCATTAGTTGCATTAACCTTAGTTTTATACAACCATTTGCATGAAACAATATTCTTACCTTGAGGTAATGGAACTAAATCCCAAGTATTATTAGTAATTAAAGTATCATATTCTTCTTGCATAGCCTTTTGCCAATGAGGTTGATCTTTAGCTTGTTCATAAGTTTGAGGATCATTTGAATTCATAATATTAGGTGGATTTTTAGCTAAATAATCCTCACTTTCTTGCAACAAATTTTTAAACCATTTTGGCATTCTTTTAGATGTAGGAGTATCATCACTAGAAGAAGAATCATGAGGATAAATTTCAATATTTTCATCATCACTATCACTATGAGTAAGAGATGCATTAGGAGGGTTAAGAGGAGTTTCAACTTGAGGATTATCCTCCACAACATTAACTTTATTTTGAGAAGAATCAATAGTATGCACTTTAGAACAATCATGAACACCATTTTCAATAATGCATACATCTCTAGCAACTTTGAATTTGTTAGTAAGAGGATTATAAACTCTATAAGCTTTAGAATGTTCATCATAACCAACAAAAATATGATAAGAACATTTAGCATCTAATTTTTGCCTCTTTTGTTTAGGTTTGTGAACATAAGAAATTGAACCAAAAATCCTTAAATGCTTAAGATTGGGCTTCCTACTAGACCAAGCTTCTTCAGGAGTTATATCCTTTAAAGCTTTAGTAGGAGTCCTATTAATAATGTAAGTAGCACAAAACATAGCTTCTACCCAAAATTTATAAGACATATTTTTAGCATGTAACATACATCTAGCCATTTCAACAATAGTTATATGCTTCCTTTCCGCTACACCATTTTGTTGAGGTGTATAGGGAATAGTTAGCTCATGCTTAATACCAAATGATTTCAAATAACTATTAAAAGCATTGTTCACATATTCTTTTCGATTATCAGTTCTAAGAATTTTAAGTTTAAAACCATATTGCCTTTCAACAAATTTATGAAATTCAGAAAATAATTGAAGAACTTGATCCTTACTATGAAGAAAATAGATCCAAGTTCTTCTAGAAAAATCATCAACAAAAGTAAGGGCATACCTTGATCCTTGGATGGAGTTATTCTCCATGGGTCCCAAAAGGTCACTATGAACTAGGTGCAACTTATGAGTTGCCCTCCATGATTGACCATGTGGAAAGGGCTCCCTATGCATCTTACCACTCATGCATCCTGTGCATACAATTTTAGATGGAACAATACTAGGCAATCCATCTACCATATTAAGCTTTTGCATTAAAGAAATATTGTTAGCATTTATATGACCAAGTCTTTCATGCCAAACATTAAAATCAATGGTAGATATTAAAGAGCATCTAGATTGAGAAAACTCATAAAATTTGAACAAATTATCATTGTCTAATTTAGCATTAGCAATGACCTTGTTTTGTTTTGGATCAATAACATAGCACATATCTTTGTAAAATTCTATTTTATAATCTTGACAAAGCTTAGCAACTGAAAGCAAGTTAGTCTTTAATTCAGGAACATATAAAACATCATGCAATTTACCATTAGGAACATTCACATCTCCAATTGCTTCTACTTTACAAGTATGATTATTAGCAAGTTGAAGAGGAACATTAGATATATCAGGTTGCATAGACTCAAAAACTTCTTTATGTGAAGTAACATGTTGAGATGCACCTGAATCAATAACCCATTCAAGAGGTTGAGAAACATTAGAACTACAAGTAAAAGCATGTCTAGATTGATTTGCATTATTTTGAAACTTATTATTATTAGGTTTATTTTGTTGTTGATTATTTTGCTTCATAGGATTTTTCTCATTTTTCTTTTTAAAACAAGTATTTTTCCAATGACCATCCTTATTACAATAAGTGCAATGTGGTTTCTTAGAAGAGTTAAACTTTCTAGGATCATTGTCATTATTATAATGAGGTTTCAAATTATAATGTTGTTGTTTAGAATGAGGTTTAAAATTTTGCTTATGATTAGATAAGAAAGCATGTTCATTAGACTTAAGAGTACCAAACTAAATTAACATAGCATCTTCTTGTCTTAATACATCACGAAAAATATCATAAGTTAATTGAGTAGCTAAAGAAGGAGTAGCTAGTTGAGCATGAATATTAGTAATGATTTGCTGAAATTGTCTAGGAAGAAAATTTTTAAGAATAAGATGAATTAATATAAGATTATGTAATTTAACTCTTAAACCATCCAATTGACTATTTAAAGCATCAAATTTCAATAAAAATTCATCCATGATAGATTTAAAATCAGAATACCTCAAATCTTCAATTTGATCTTGAATTTGAATTTTTCTTGATTCATTTGTACTATCATAAATTGTTTTGAGTTTGTCCCATGCTTCATAGGTAGTTGTACATGTCCCAATGTGAACATAAAGTTTGGGTGACATGGAGACACCTATGAGGCCAAGGGCTTCTTCATTTTTGAGATTCCATTTTATGATTTCATCTTTGGATGCAGACAAACCTAGTTTAGATTTAGGATCTATAGCTACATCTAGAAGATGTTTAAAACAAAAGATGAAATAAATATGAGTCTTCCAAGAATGATAGTTAGAACTAGTTAATTTAATTTCAAGGATTAAAGTTGACATGATTGTAATAAAAAATTCACAATAACTATTGTAAATATTTGCTTTTAAAAAAAATACTTCCCCTTTTGATTGAATTAATTATTTGTGTAAAAATAGAAAATTAAATGCATTACTTTTACAAAATGATCAATCTAAAAAAAATTATATAATTAAATAATTATAAGATAAATTAAAAAAATTAATAAAATTATGTGAATTTAAATTTGGAATAAAAGTACATGAGAAAAGTATTAAAGTTATATAATATTAGTTTAAAAAAAAAAGGTTAATAATTTAATATTGAATATTAAAAGCTAAAAAATTATATTAATGTGATTTTAAAAACTAATAATTTAAGACTCCAAACTTTTAGTGAAAACCTTTTAAGCTTTAAAGGAAAAACACATTTTTTAGAAAAAGAAGCTCTTACCTCCTATGTGGGAGGGAAATATTTTTCATTTAAAATGAAACTTTTTTTTAAAAGAGCTTTTACCTCTCCTCTATATGGGCAGGCTTTTCCTTTTAAGTGTTTTCATTCAAAAAACTTTTAAAGAACTTGAAACAAAAGAAGTAGAGGGAAAAGAGCAAGTGAGAGGTGAAGTGTGAGGAGAAGCAGTAGCAAGGGTTTTGAGATATGAAGCATCAGGCCAAAGGGGATATTTTAGCAGATTTTTCAAGGGCCGAGATTACAAAACAAAGTCATTGTTCGAGTGATAGAGGGGTGAGGGCTGCAACAGGTTTTTATTTGAATTTATTATTTACTGTATGCATAAAAATTTGGGTTTTAGATTTTTTTTTTAATTTTGTAAGAAGGTGCTGAGCTCAAAAAAAAAAATGATTTATTTGAAAAGATCTCTAAACTAGGGTTAGAGCTTAAAAAAATTGATTTTTTAAAGAAATTTTAACATGCAAATAATAACATGCAGAATATAAAGAAATTTTTTATAGATTTGTTAAAAAGTAGATTAGCCTTTTTCTAAAATGTAAAATATAGTGATTTTTTTACAAATTTAGCCTGATATTGTAAAAAAGATTACAGATCTTAAAAAAAAAATTGAAATATAACCTCTTTATTGAGGGTTTCTACAAAAAATCAAAGGATTAAATATGCATGCAAAACAAATAGATTTGAAATTTTAAATAAAGGACTTAGAAATATTTAAATAAGAAATCCTGCACATGCGTTAGAAAAAAAAAAATGATTTTTTTATAGATCTAACATACAAATTTACAAAAAAAAATAGATTATCTTTTTCCTAAAAAGAATTTTTGAACTAGAGTTAGAGCCCCTAAAAAAATGTTTTTTAACAAAAATTTGAACATGCAAAAAATGGGTTTTTAAAAACTTGAACTATAACCCTTTATATGAGGGTTTTAAAAAAACTTCATAAACATAAGTATGCATGCAAACTAAAATACTTTAAAACTTTAGATAAGAAACCTACACAAGGGTTAGAAGACAAAAAACAACCAAGATTAGGCACTAGCTCTTCTTCTCCTTTTTGAGAGTGTCTCCAATGGTGTGCTGAAAAATTTGGTAAACCTTCAACAATATAGCTCACAAGATATTAGTAATACCAAGCTCTAATACCATGAAAGGAAATAGAAAAGAGCAATGAAAAGAACTAATAAATGAGCAATTGTTTGAAGGAAAGATATCACCAAATAGATTGAAGTAGCCAAACCAAGCACCACCAAAGCAAGAGAGACACAAGAATTTGATAAGGGGAAAAAACAAGAAAAAACCCCAATATTATGAATGGAGGCAAAATTCCTAAAGAATAATACAAAGAGAGAGAGAGCTTCAGCCTTAGCTTGCTTGAATGAGTCCTAAAGAATGAGAGGAGAGGCACCTCAATAAGTAGAGGTGAGAAGGAGGAGTTCTCCCAACTCAATGAATGCCACCATTAATCTATGTGTGTGCAAAGTGTCACCTCTTAAGGAGGTGGTTACAAATATTCCTTAATAAAGGAATTGAAAAATAAGTCATCCTCACACATGTGTGATATGACAAAAAAAGACAAAAGACTTGTGGGGATTCCTTTGGAATATTCCTACAAGTTAATAAATAATTACAATTAAAGAATAACCTTTACCAAGTAAAGATTAATCTTCTAACAACTTCACAACACCTTCACAAGACATCGTTCTTTGAATTTTAGCACCAAAATAAGCATGTTCAAGCCAAGATACATAATTAAATTAAAGCAACATAGTTCCAACACTATGAAACAAGACCTAAAAGACCATGAAATGACAAGGGTCCATTTTTCAATGGAACATTTGGCCCCCACTTTAGTGAGAGAAACTTGCTTCCTCACACTAAAGTAGCTATGAACATCGAGAAGAGGGTTCAAATGCACTTACGTTAGGAAGATGGAATACAAAAAAAAAAAAGAGGATGATCAAGCCCCTAGGATGAAGATCCCATGACAAACTAAACATAAGAACAAAGGAAAACACAAGTGTTGAGAGGAATTAAGTGAAGTTTTGATCATCAATCCAACTAGTTGTGAAAAGAGATTTGGGCTAATTGTTTGAAAAAAAAGAATGTGTACTTACTCTAGGGCCATGGAACTAGTTGTTCATGTGGTGAGAAATCCAAAAAGGTAAGATACATATGCTAGTTGGTATGCACTCACAAAAAAACACAAAAGTGGCTATGGGGAAAAGTCATGCCGCTAGTTAGGCTTCCCACTCAACCATGCCAAAGCTATACATGTTTGATAACTTTAACAAGGCGCCACAAAGCCAAAGAAAATGCAAATATTGGTTTAAGTTTTATAAAACAAGAAAAATAGGATGGTACCACAGGCATGCAAGTTGTGTTATGCAAGGTGGCCAAACAAATAAGACAGCTCCATAGACATGCAAGTTGTGCTATGCAAGGTGGTCGAATAAGAATGTTATGTGTAAAAATGTTATGTGTAATACATGTTCAAAGGAGTCTTGTTTAGTTTATGCAAGATCAGTCACTTAGGGAACATTGTTTCTAATGTCTGCAAAAGAGGACCAATCAAATAATAGTATATTTGCAACTTAGGGGATGTAGTGTGTCACATCAAACCACAAAAAGGAATGCAATATGCTAAGAAAGATCACACTTATGAAGGACATCATACCCAATGTCACCCACAAAGTGAAAAATGCATCACATAAATGAAAAGGCTTTGCTAAGAATGCAAATTAAATTATGGTAATGTATGCCCCCCACTTTAAAGGAATTTCTACACATCGTTCTGTGAGTAATTACTTGAAAGTAGAGAAGAGGAGAAAGTGCAAAAATAAAAACAAGATATGAGTTCCAACTTGGAAAACTCTATGCCAAGTCATATGTTTCGAAGGTAGGCTATGTCATGTTGAGATGGAGAGAAAATCAAGGAGAGAAGGTAGTTTTTCCCCAGAAAAGAAAGCACACCAAACACATAAGGGATCTATGGATTTGGGGTCAGTATGTCCATTGCTGTAATGTTTTTTTTTTAATGAAAGAGATCAGAATTGTCAGCATTCCTCAAAGCACATAGAACTAGAGGAATGACACAAAGAGAGTGAAAACAAAGGAAAAATTCCATTTTGAGTCAACATGGAAGAGACATTGTGGTTTTGATGCTTTGTATCATCCCCAAAAGGAAAACACAAGTGAAAAGACAAAAAAAAGAAGTGAAAAAGCTTTTGGATCAACATGAAGGAGACATTTTGATCCCAATGCCTTGCACCATTCCCAAAAGGAAAAGCACAAGAAAAGAAAAAGGAAAAAAAAGAAAATAAAAATGGATTTTTAGGTCAACATGGAAGAGACATAGGGCATCTCTATGCTTTGCATCATCCCCAAAAGGAAAACACAAAACAAAAATGAAAAGTTCAAGGCATGATAGATAGAAGAATAGAGATAGACATAGAAGAAGTGTACAAAGAGAGGATACATCAAATGGAGGATACGAGGGAACACAATACGCACATGAAAAGAAAAGAAGAAATAAAAAGGAAAATTTATGTAAATATAAGTCAACCATTAACTAAGTTATTGTTTTCTTAGTCTTGGATGAACAAGTGGAAAAAGGAATAACAAGGTTAAGAGACAAAAAAGTACTTTAAAAGTACAAGGCTAACAATGTCTTGCCTCCCATAAAGTGTAAAACCAAGAATAAGCCAAGATGAGTGATGGGAAAGGACCATACAATAGTGAGAATGGGAAATTATACAACTATGCAATTAAAGGATAATGGTGTTTTAGGCGATGAGGGGAAAACAATCAGTGCCCATGAAGTGATACTTTTTTCATTATTTCATTCAAAGTTCGTCATTCTTCAGTTTGATGTCCAAGAACACAATGGTATTTGCAATATAATATGTTGGAGTTGTGAGGACGAATGACCAATCTATTGGAAGGTGGCAAAAGTATAAGACCATTGTTTAAGTTTAATTGGAGTCTCCACTCACATTTAGTTGGAGGATGTGTAGGAAACTTTATCTTCTTCATTTCGTATGGTCATTTGCATTTAATAGGTTCTCCTTTTTCGTGAGTAGAAGAAAGAAGGAAATCCATAGGGATCCTAACATCCTTTTCATTAGAAGGAGAGAATGGTTGTTCATGTGGAAGGAGAATGTTCAGATTAGGAGGAGAATTCAAAATGATAGTTCCAACATCCACAAGTCTCCTAGGTTGAAGAGGATGTCTTGTGGGATGGGAAGGATCTTGATATCCAAGTCCTACTATGTGGGCTTCAGTTGGTTGTTGTTCAAAAAGTTGATGGATTTCATGTTCACATTTTGTGTCAGAACCTTGTTTACTCAAGATAGTGAATCCTTTACCATAGCTATCCTCAAGGTTGATATGATTTTTTGTGACTGTGTTCTTATAAAATGGTCGAGAGTGTGGTGGCTGAGAGGAACTAGGTTCACACAAGGGAGGAACCATAGGTCCTATGTTGACTTCAGGATGTAAATAAGAAAAGTGATCAGTTGGTGCAACATTAGGGAGTTCTTGTGATCTCATAGAGGGATAAAAGATTGCATTTTCTTCTAGGTTGTCAAGGCAATTATTATAGAACTTGTTCATGCTAACATCATCATCTCCAATGATGTCTACATCACGAGAAGGACCATCATGAGGAGTTAAAGGAGCATGAGTTTTTTCAATGCCATTAAGGTCACAAAAAACGGTGCAATTGGACATGTCTACCAATGATTTGAGGGAATTCCAAAACTTATTGAAGGAAAATGCCATGAATTTCAAAAAAATAAAGGGATAATGTAGAAAAATGCCAAAGAGTTGAGAAAAATGTTGTTTCATAAATGCAAAGGGATTGATTCGCCTTGGGTGGTGAATGAGTCCAAGGATGCAATTGTTTTATATTTTTCAGAATGCAAATATAGACATAGAATGTAAAGTTTCAATTTTTTCAATGGAATTGAATGCAAGAATGAAAACTCAATGAGTTTTTCACTAATGCAAAAATGAAAGATCCTAGAATGCAATAAAAAATATGTGTCCTAATTGAATGTCAATGAAAATGAAACTAGGATGCAAGATATGAATGCAATTAGAAGTTTAAAAATTTTCAAGATTCAGGTTCACAAAAATGTGACATAGATTTTAGGAACACAAAAATGCTAGGCTCTCTTCCTAAGATTTTCCACCTAGAAAGAGAGAGATTATGGCGCCTAAAATGCTTATGCACATTCAAATTAGGATGCATGCAATGTGATATGATGTAAATGAACTAAAATAAATGAAAATTATTGATTAAGATGATCTAAAATGAATGTTAAAGTTTAATTTGAACTATGTTTGAAAACACATTGTGATATGCAAACAACTATGAAATATGAAGAAATTGAAAGAAATATGCAGAACATAAGTTACAGGGCCAAACTTGAGTGCCCCTGGATGTTGTGTGAGATTTATAGAGTGTTTGGAATGCTGACCAAATTTTCTTATTTTTCACAGTGGGACTCATTCGCCAAGGGTGGTGAATCAGTCCTCCTATTGTTGAAAAAGTGTTGGGAACTGACTTCTGATAGCTGGAAGCTGATTTCTAAAGAAATGCAGATTTTTAGATTTCAAGTGTGACTCATTTTCCAATGGTGGAAAATCAGTCCTCCCTAAGATTTCTAGAAAATCAAGAGACAATACTGCTACTCTAGATCTAGCAATGTCTGAATATTAGGCTGTTGAGGTCAATTCCATAGAAAATGAATACAAAACACTCAAAATGCTTCAAAAGATGATGAGTTGACTTGAAGAGACTAGTTGAATTGAATTCCACTTTTCAACACCTTCAAATATGTTAAATCTACAAAATAAAGCTACAAATACACATGCACAAAGGGGAAAACTTTTGGGGGGTTAGTGAATAGGGGTTTGCCTTGGTCAAACCCAACTTTGGTAATCTAACCCAATAGAAATGAATGAAATGTAAAGGAAATGGTAAATGAATAACATGAAAGTATTACAAACTTACCAAATCCTTGATCTTGTAAATCTAAAGTGATGTCAATGGCTGCTCCAAAGTTCTTGAAAAGTGCTTGGATTGACGATGTAGAATGCTTGAGTGCTTGAAGATTGAATGCTTGGATGAAGAGATTGCTTGAATGTGTTAGGAGATGTAAAATGTGGTTAAAATCACATATTTATACAAATCTTGTGCCTTACTATCCATTCATACCTCATCACAAGCTGACATGAAGTGAATTTGAGTAAAATCCTAAAATAAATTTTGAAATATTTTGAATTTGGGGCCAAGGGGGACTCATTCGCCACCCTTGGCGAATGAGTCCCGCTTAGGACCCAAAACCAAGTGTTAGAAATAATGTTGTGTTTAATGTTGTTTTTCAGGATAGGACCCAAAAATAAAAAAGTAATATAACCATATGAGGGCATAAAGAGACAAAATAAAGCATGAGAAGGGTGTAAATAGTGAAAATATGCCTAGAAAAGCGTGAAATCTTGTTACAAGACTTTACAACACTTCAAAAAAGGACTTTTTAATGAATGAAAAGGTGGTTTTTAGGTTAATTGCATTAAATAGAGTCTAGAAGAATGTAGAAATGTCTTACAACACTTCACAAAACCTTCACAAGACATCATTTTTTAAATTTTAGCACCAAAATAACCATGTTCAAGCCAATATACATCATAAAATTAAAGCAACATAGTTCCAAAACTATGAAACAAGACATAAAATACCATGAAAATGAAAAGGGTCCATTTTTCGAAAGCACAAGTATATATAACATGTTCAATTTTTGAAAGAAAGTGTCAAACATAATAGCTAATAACATATAAAATATTCACTTGGACTATCTACATAAGGATTTTAACACAATTCTCTTAGCATAAATGATATTAAAAAAATAAATTCATAATGAAGGCCATAAAAATGCACAATTTTAGAGATTTCTTAACAAATCTAATTCTTGTAATAAATTAACTAAAAATAAAGGCTGAATGCCAATCTAATTAATAGTTTTAACAAATATAACATTTTAGAGAGCTAGAATAGTGCTTTGTGAAATCCTCCTATCCCTAAGAAATTAAAAACTCCTTAAAAACTATCTTCCAAAAGACTCAGAGGATGGTTCTTTATAGAAGATTATCCAAGAATTTTTTTTCTCTATTGTGAGCCCCTTTAAATAGCCAGGAAGGAGAGTCATCACCATAACCAATAGAGATGAACCAACACCAAATGTACACATCTAATTTATCACTATAATCTAATATACACATCTAATTTATCACAATCTAATTTATCATAGTTTTGAATAAAATATTGCCAAGAAGACATGTGTCCTAGTTCGTGGTCAAAAGGAAACAATATATATAAAGTCACATAGCTACCATGTGACGCATTGCACAAATTTATGTAGGATTAGTCTTTGTCTTTCGATGATCCCACAATAGTGGTTTACAATTTTTGGCCAAACTAGACACTAAAATATTTTTTTTAACTAAATCTTCACTTTCAGGCACCTATAGCAACTAAACCATGATGAATTTAAAGATGATGCAAACTAGAGTTTCATGAAATTTTGTCTATAGATTCTAAATATTATTTTTTCAAAATTTTTGGAATCAGATTACACTTCTTTTTCCATCTCCCTCAAAAACTAGTTTTTTTCAGAAAACAACATTTTAAAAAAGTGGCGCTCATTGTATAACACATAATTTTTTTTCCATGAAGGATAAAATTCTAATTATTTCAAATTTAGATTTGTAACTCTGATATCAGGTGCTTCCACTTGGTTAGATAGTTTTCTATTGAATATTTTTTCTTTAATCAAGTTTCAAATTCAAACCAATTATAATTCAAACATAGAGCGACCGTATAACGTGTAAATTTTTTTGTATTTATCCAAATTCAATTCCTTTTTCTTTGTTGGATCAAGGACTTCAATATCTGGTGCACTAATATTTTTTAATTTTTTATTTTAATAATCTGCTATTTTTCCACATGTCTAGAACATAGATCTTGATTTTTGGTCAAAAACCTACATTCATGAGAAATAAAAAATAAATATAATAATAAAATTAAATTTATTTAAAATTATACTTTTTGGGAAGCTTATAATAAGGACTACATACTTGCAAAAAATAAATTTTAAATGAATTCATTTGATCCCCCAAAAGGTAAATCAAAAGTGATTTTTTATCAACATTTTGATAGGTGTAAAGGAGACTATGTTATAGGTATGGTTTAAAACTAGCGAGGTTCTATCCAATGGGGTTTTGTTTAAGGTAGCTTGATCAAACCCTCTTCAATTGGAATTCTTTAAATGGAACCTTTTAAGGCTTAAATCATTATATTTTCTAAAAATATGTGATTTCAGCAAAAATCAGTTCCTCCGAGAAATTGTAAACCAGCTTTGTGAGATCACCCCTTTTAGATGTGAAGCCATCCCTATGGACAAAGATTTTGGAACAAAAAAATTCCTAACACTTCTAGGCTTTTTCACATAAAAGGAGAGAGGTAGGCTAAAATAGGAAATGTCTACACTCAAGATTAATGTAATATGAATGAAAAATGTCTAAATGAAATGATCTAAATATAGAAAACTAATAAAAGCTATTCATTATTAATTCAAAACTAAGAAATGCAAGATATTTGAAAACACAGTATTAATATGCAAAAAGACCTAGAAACGAAAGCAATTTGTAATAGAAATGAATGAAACTGAATGTGTGCACCTAAGAACTTGTTGGAGACTAGAAATGATTCTGAAATTTTGTTTATCTTGAAAATATGTCCTATAAGGACTTATTCACCATTTTGGGTGAATTAGACCGATATATGTGAAATTGTTCTGGAGCCCATTTCAAACAAATGGGTATCCAAAATTGTAGAAAACACTTTTCAGGCCTTGCAGTGGGACTCATTCACCACTAATGGTGAATTATTCCACTTCTAAATTTCTAATAATCCAAAATTGGAAATAGAATCCCTCGGTCTGCACTTCGGTTCCTGGTAGGTGTTTGCCTCCAAAACTCTGATTTCCAACAATGTAGTTGACTTCTAGTGGATATTTTGACGTAATCAACAAGATTTATTCAACAACTTTATAACTTATGCTTCAATGATTTCCAAGTCTTCAAGATACCTAAATCTGCAAACACATAAGAAAAGAAGGAGAAATGTTGTATGTTAGGGCATGGGGGTTTTCCTTGGTCAAACCCATTTTAGGTAATTAAAAAAATGAAGAAATAATATGAGGCATGAACATGAAATAATGGAATTAGTACATTCCCATGATGATTCATCTTGAATTTCTACAACAATAGATGAATATTTTTCCCTTAAATGTCTGAAAAATGTTATCTTGATGACTTAGAATGCTAAAACCCTAGCTTGCTTGACTTGAGGTGGAAGAAAAATGAAGAATAAGTTAAATTTCTGATAAATTATGGTTTAGAATCTCGTATTTATAGGTAATCCACCTAATTTTCCCATTAATTTGATCCCTAAGGCTGACATGGAGAAACATTAAACTTAAAACCTAATTTTTCCCGCTTAAATCACAAAAATGGCTCAAATGGGACTCATTCACCATTAAGGGTGAATGGGTCCCACTTAGATGGGAATCATTCAGCCCTAATAGGAAATGGGTCCCATAGGGGCCATTCTACTAGCTAGAATGTCGAGAAATAAAGAAATTAGGTTTATATGATGACTTTGTCAGTTATTTCATCAAATCAAGCCATGGGCAATAGGAGCCTATTAATGATTATATAAAGGGTAATTATGCTTGGGACACAAAATTCAATGTGAAAGTATGATTAAATACACTTTACAACATAAAATAAGGTCCACATAGCCTATAGAGGCACAACATCCAATGTGAATGTGTAAAATACATTACAACACTAGATTAAAGTCAAGTTTAATTTACAAGCCTTCTAGATTAATGTGAAAATAAAATTTAATATTTTGCAATATTAAATTAAGGGAAAAATGGGTCCATGAGATTAGAATACTTAATAAAATTCTAGAAAAGTGTGAAAGTGGTTCACAACACTTTGCAACACCTTAGAAGACATGTATTTTATTTAGTTTTGCTAGGGTTTAAGACCTAATGTGGACATGTAAAATACTTCAAAACAACAAATCAAGGCCTCATTAATCCTAATTTATCATCAATTATTCCCAAATCAAGCAAGAAAAATGGGATACTTTTTTTGTGTCCATAGTTAGCCCCCACTTTAGTGAGAGGATGAACCTGCTTCAAACTCACACTAAAGTATAAATTAAAGAAGGGGTCCAATCATATCAATGTGGGTGACAAAGGATGAAAAATATCAAAGGAGGTTGCATAAGCCTCTAGGATCTAAGATCCTAAAACAAACCAACATAAGCATAAAAGGACATGCAGAAGGTGAATGATTTGTAACAAGACAAGATATATGATCATGAAATGGAAATAATTAGAAGGAAGAGAAGTATAAATGAGTAGAAATAAAAAGGTGGATCAAGCTTTGACCATTTTTCCAACATGATATGGATAAGATCTAGGTTGTTTGTCCAAAAATGTATACTCACTCTAAGGTGACAATACTCATGGTTGTCTATCAGGTGAGAAGTCCTAAAAGGTGAAACATACACTCATGGTTGGTATGAATCCTCACACATGTAGGTGGATATGGGGAAAGTCATGCCTCGAAATGGGTTTCCCACTCAACCATACCAAAGTTATACCTCTTGATAACTTTAATAAGGCACCACAAAGGAAAATGATTTTCAAGCTCTGAGGTAAACAAAACTTCATATGCTTGACACTCATAGACATTTTCAATGAAAAATAGGGCAAGGAATGTTCAAAGTTATTTTGTTTAGTTCGTGCAAGGTTTCATCTTAGGAAACATTGTGCTTAACATCTCTAAGAGAGGATGTGTCAAATAAGTATCATGCTCTTGAAGGTAATCAAACCCATTGAGACCACCAAGAAAAGGATGCATCACAAGAAGAAAGAAAAATTGCGCAGTGAAACATGAGTTCCAATGTATGCTCCCACTTTAAAGTGGTTACAAACACTAATACTGTGAGAAATTTCTTTAAAGTAGAAGAAGGAGACATGAGAGCTTACTCAAAAATCCCTATGCCAAGTCATATGTTTCCAATAAGCTATGTCATGAAAAAGGTAGTATGTCACCTACAAGCCAACCTAAGGCATGTCATCCACATCCCAAGATTTCTCTTATATGTACATGAAAGGTTAACAACTAGACAAAAGAGGCAACCACAAGTGACATATCAGGACAAGGCTACCTAACTCCTTGCCCCCACTTAGTGTGGGTCAAAGGTGAGCTAAAACGATTGATAGGATGCATGGTAGAGTGAAAATTAGTATCAATTAGAGGAATTAGGTGCCCCACATATGGAAGAACACCAAACCCCTTAAAATGTTGGATTTTACTACTCAAAGACTTACATTCATTAGTATAATGACCATGAATTCTATGAAAGGTGCAAAAAAAAGTCTTGTAATAGAATTTATTTTGAGTTCTTGGAGGGAGAGATATCAAGTTATCTTGAAGAAGTATCAACAAGATACCCTCTTGATCAATGGTAGTGTTGGAACTGTAAAAATCTGATGATTTTACATATTTTTCACATTCATATTTTTCCAAATAAGTCCCATCACGAGTACATTTTGCTTGAATTTTTCCCATATAGCCCCATAAAATCCATTGGGTCATGCATTTTCCATATTGTAGTTCCTATCAGCATAGATTCATGGCTGTCTCCTTGACCCATGTTTTTGTGCTAACATTTGTATGCTTTAGGACTGTCAGCAAGACTCCTTTTATATCACAGTGACTGGATTTTACCTACAGGCTGTTCAGTAGGACCTCTTCATGGTCTCAGTGACAAAAGATGTATCGGCAAGAGCCAAGGGTCATTGGGGTAATATTTCACTAGGTACTTCATTTCTTATCGACCTGCGGCAGGAGGAACATATCGGCAAAATATTTTAGTCTCAATGTAATGTCATGGTGAACTCAATGTGTCCAGTCGATTAGCTCATGTGGACTTACTTCGGCTAGATTCATGGTATTCGAGATAGGGTCTTGGTGAGACCTTATTGTCTCGCTGACCAATGACAAAGGGGTGCTCATCGGTGAGATATTTTCTTCGGGGCAACATCTTGGCAAGCTCACCTTGTCTTGCTGACCATTGATAAAAGAATACATATCGGGAGGAGTTTCACCGAATAATAGATGTGGTTTCATTTTGGCCAAACAAGGGCTTTTCAGTGTGAAGTCATAGCGAGGTCTTATTGTCTCACCGACCAGAGGTAGCAGGATATGCATTTTGGTAGGAGTTTGGTCTTCAGAGTAATGTTTCATCAAATTCACATTGTCACACTGACCGACAATAAGAACACATCGGCGAGAGTTGGGGCATTGATATAAAGTCATAACAAACCCTTTGAGTTTCATCGACAAGCACATTAAAGATTCATTTCGGCCAGATGTGTTGCTTTCAGTAAAGGGTCTTGACAATTTTACAATGTCACACTGACCGGTGGTGGGAGGATTCACTTCGGTAAGACTTATGAGCTTCGATGTAAAGTCTTGGCGAACCCGTTGAGTCTTTCCGATGAGGTCGGCATTGTCTTGGTGACCTAAGGATGAAAGGAGCATATTGGTAGGAGTTAGTGATATCGGTATGTGGTCTCAGTGAATGACCTTCAGTCTCACCAATGGAAAACAAAGGGCACCTTGTTGGTGAGAGTGTGATCTTGTCTCAGTGACTCAGTTTGGATGAAGAATTTTGATATGACTCAAAATTTTCTACAAGAGGTCTCCTTGACATTGATATGTCTCACCGATAATGTGCATGGGGATTATGTCGGTGTGAGAATTGCTTTCTCTTGGTGATCTATGGTGAACTTGGTGCTTTCGGTAAAACAATAGGAATTTTGTATAAGGTCTCCCCAATAACAGTAAGTCATGGTGACCCACATTAGATAGAAGATTACATTTCGGTGAGAGAATAGATTTTTCTCAGTGACACAAGATGGTGGGTGACTTTCAACAAAACAAAGACTTGTCTACATGATGTTTCCTCGATGGTTGAAGGTTACAGTGACATATAAGAGGAAAAAGGGCTTTTGAGGAAATGTAATGAAATCTATATGATGTTTTCCCAATACTATAAAGTCACGGTGAAAGCAAATAAGAACACAGGCAGACAACGATTTAATTGCCTCTGACATACTTACTGGGTTGTTTCAGCAACTGTTTCAGTAATGATAAATTGGCCCAATTGCAACTATTTTTTGACATTGGAATATGAAATGATGTGCCTGTTCAGATGTTGACATATAAATGTTCATTCCTGATTGTGAATAAGGAGATTTTTTCATATTTTTAGAGTAGATAAGGTAGATAATATACAGTGGGATAGGATTTTTCCACAGAACAAATATCATGATGCATGCTTTCAAAATGGAGTTTTTAATGAGAATCAGTTGAATTTGCAACTCATTTCTGGTGTTAATTGTCTATTAGATTTATTAAAATTATTACTAGGTTGTCTCCAAGTTGATTTTTTTGGTTGTCTAAATTGATATAACAAGTTTATTTTCAGTTTATCAGTACACATTTGTTGTATCTGTGTGATTAATTAATTGGATCTTTCAAGGAGAGATTAAATCCTCTTAGTTGATCATAGTAATCAGGAAGATTCATCTAGATAATTAAAGTAGAGCTCAGTAGTCATCATCTTGCATGTTTATACAAGTTATAAATAGATCATATGCCGAACAATTTGAGTTTTCTCTAGAAATAAGTTTCCCATTTCTATTTCATTTGACTCCGCATACCCAATAAGGCAAGTGTAGTCTCTGCATTTCACCATTTAGATTCATTTATTTCCTTTACATCTGTAAATTAAGCATTTTAGGATTTAGATTTAGATGATTGCTATTTCTATTTGTATCAAGTTTGAATTCATTTGTCCACTCCTATCTGCCATTGTGGGAAAAACATTTCAAGAAATATAAGCACATCAAGTCTGCCCAGTCCATATAGGTACACCAGCCTAGGTCTAGCAGCACCTAAAGAGTAGAAGGTCTAAATCTCTTGACCTTGTCTGTTACCCTAAAATGTTGTGAAATCTTGGCAACCTTTCGTGGTTTGAACCTGCATTTTTGAGAGCTAACAAGTAGAAGATGTTCCTATGGTGTGTTTCAAAGATATCTCTTGCATAGATGTACAAGATGTCATACCTATGCAAGACTCTTTAGATGTCAATATTTTGTTCTATCCTTTCTAGGGGGTGTAAAATGTAACAAACTCAAATCATTAGTGTTTTGCAAGATGACAATGACATTAAGCAAGGGTGTGTTTGTTTGTTTGATTGCTTGCAAAGGAGAACAATCAAGACCACTAATGTCTATCAGTTTAGGATTCTTTATAGTTAAATTTGAATTAGAAGAATGTTGTGTGAGAGTGTTGACATTGAGTGAAGGCTTGGAAATTTCTATTAAAGGACAATAACCAATACCATTAGTTGTTTGTTGTGTGATAGGTTCTATAGAGTTGTGAATACTTTGTTCATGAGCACCAAATCCTTTTCCACTATAGCCAAGTTGTTTCATAAGTTCATAACCTTTTCCATAAAGCTTTTTCATTTCTTTTGAATTGGGTGGTTGTTGGTTATGAGCTTCATCAAAGGTTGTTGTGTAATTTGATTCTTTGTCTAAAGGGGTTGAGGTGGATTCTTGTGAAGGGTCATCTACTTTTTTGTTTCCCATATTTGAATCTTTGTTTATGACATTGTACTCACCCATGAATGTTGGTGTGAAATCTAAGGAATCCCAATCATCTTCGAATAGCTTTGTGACTTGTCGAATGTGTTATTCTTTGTATTTTTGTTGCATGGGTTCCACTTGTGTGGTTGGTGTTAATGTGTTCATGGAATGCAATTTGTTTTTCTCAAGTTGTAAGACGTTATACGGATCAAGATCAGTGCCAAGTGTGTATACTTGGTTTTTGTAGATGTATTTCATTTTACGATGAAGAGTAGAAGGCACCTCATTCATTGCATGAATCCATGGCCTACCTAAAAGAAGATTATATGATAGTTCATGAGGCATAACATGGATCAGTGTTTCCAATTTTGTCTTTCCAACTGTAATAGGTAAAGTAATCACATTGACCAGTTTCTTCACTATACTATCAAATCCACTAATAGAGAAAGAGACAAGTTGAATGTTTGATCAATCAATTCCAATCCTATCTAGAAGGCTCACACTACACACATTAAGGGTGGATCCAATATCTACAAGAGTTATTTTTACCCCTTTCATTTGTATTGAGCTATGATCATGAAAGCATCATTTTGTTTTTGCACTTCCAAAGGAGGAAGCTCACTTTGGTGGAAAATGATGTCACCATTTATTTCTTGAACCATGGCTGCTATTGTATGTAGTTGTGTATTAGAAATAATGAGAACTTATTGTAAAGTACGTTCAAGCATGTTGTGATAGTGAGGGGAGGATTGAATAAGGTCTCATAATGATATCTTAGTAGGAGTATTCTTTAGTTGTTCAAAAAGATTGTACTCCTTTCTAATAAGAGGACCTGGTAAGATATGGTTAGGCAAGGGAAGAGTTGTTGGGATTGATTGTGGTGGTTGCAGATTTTTTCTAGTTTTATATGTATGAGCAATGGTATTATAACTTGATTGTTGTGACATAGTATTCTTAGGTGGATAGAGGATAAGTTCATTTTTTTTTGGATTTTGAGGTTTGTGTGAAGGGGGATAAAGGATGAGTTGAGATTGAATATGGTTAACATCCCTTAGCAAGTGAAATTCTAATGTTTCCTATACATATTCTTCTAAGGATACTATATTATATTCAATGTTACCCTTGTCTTGTATCATGAGATCCTCCCTAGGAGGAAGGTTTTTAGGAGAATGGAAAACTAGATGTTCTTGAAAATAAAATAATTTTTATTCTAAAATGACTTCATCACAAGTAGGAGAGTGATTAATGGTTGTAATTTTCATTTGTAGGTGAAGGGAGACAACTAAGATTCTCGTAACCTTCATTGACTACGTTTTCTAACATCAAAGTATCTTCTTCACAACTAGGAGAGATACTAGGAGAAGGAAAACTCGTAGTGTCATGATTACATATGGTTATGTTATGTTGGTTATGAATGTATTGTCCACTAAGAGATGTAAAAGGAGAGAAACAACTAGGATTCTCTAAACTTTCATGAATTGGTTCTTCCAACATCATAATATCTTCCTCACCAATAGGAGATATATTAGGATAAGAACAAGTATGATCATTAGGAATTTCCAAAGTTGTATTCTCTTGCAATAAAACACTCTAATAGGGAGGGGATATGAACTTGTTCTTAGAATTCATAGATATGTAAGACACTAACATTGTGTGAACAAAAATGAAAAGCACTTGTAACCATATCATGCAATGTTTCAGCAATATAAACAATGTATATGAAAGGATGCAAAACATTTTTATCCAATATATGCAAAGCTTGAAGAATGAAAATAATATATATGCAAGGATGAAAAGCACTTTTACTAAACTTATGCAAAGTTTTATAAATAGAAACATTGTGTAAGAAAAAGTGAAAAGTGTTTTTATCCATGTTATGCAAAATTTTAGAAATGTGAGCATTTTCATATCTAATGATGCTTTAGATTGAAATGATTGGAAACATGACTACCCTAAAGTGATATTTTTGACCTAGATGCATAAAAAAGTGTTCTTGAAATTTTCTAGACTTATAGTATATGTTACCAAGAGGCTTAGGAAGCACAAAAATGAGGTTTTTGATGTTGTAACTGATAATTAAAAATTTGGAATGGGACTGATTTGTCTAGAATGGAAAATGAGTCCCAGTTAGGGTTTTCTTCAAAAAATTTAGAAATTTTCTATTGGCTTTGATGCTTTTGATGTTGTATGACCTGAAGACTAAAGAAAATGTGGTTTTGAAATGTTTTTCAATTATTTAAGATGCAAAAATGCAAACTATTTACACTTTCACTAATACAAAATTTGAAAACAATAGAATGAAAATTAACTAATGAAAAATGCAATGCAATGTTAATACAAGATAATTCTAGGATGATGACGAACTCCAAAATTAGAAAGGAAAATATTCTAAAGGTAGGTTCACCATAAATGTGGATAAATATTTTGGAACCACAAACTCCCTAACACTTCTAGGGTTTTTCACCTAAAAGGAGAGAGGTGGGCCCAAATAGGAAATGTCTACACTCAAGATTAATATAATATGAATGAAATATGTCTAAATTAAATGATCTAAATGTAGAAAACTAATAAAAGCTACTAATTATTAATGCAAAACTAGGAAATGCAAGATTTTGGAAAATAGAGTGTTGATATGTAAAAAGACCTAGAAATGAATGTAAACTATAACAAAATGAACAAAACTGAATGTGTGCTCCTGAGAACTTTCTAGAGACTATAAATGACTTTTTAAATCAACGACTCATTCGCCATTCTGAGTGAATTAGTCTCAAATCTAGGAAACTGTTCCAGAGCCCATTTCGGACAAATGGGTATCCAAAACTATAGAAAACACTTTTGAGGCCTAGTAGTGGGACTCATTCACCACTAATGTTGAAATATTCCACTTCTAAATATTTGTGAATCCAAAAGTGCAAACATAAGCCCTCAGTCTGCACTTCGGTTCCTGACAAGTGTCTACCTCTGAAACTCTGATTTCTAGCACTATAGGTGACTTCTAGTGGATATTTTGAGTTAATCAACAAGGATATGTCTTCAAAAACTTTATAGCTTATCCTTCAATTATTTCCAATTCTTCAAGATACCTAAACCTGTAAACACACAAGAAAAGAAGGAAAAATGTTGGATGTTAGGGAATGGGGGTTTTCCTTGCTCAGACCACTTTTAGGTAATTAAACCAAATGAAGAAATAACATGAATTATGAACATGAAATAATGGAATTAGTACCTTTCCATGATGATTGATCTTGAATTTCTACAATAGATGAATAATCTACCCTTGAATGTCTAAAAAATGTTATCTCAATGACTTAGAATGCTAAAACCCTAGCTTGCTTGACTTGAGGTGGAAGAAAAATGATGAATTAGTTAAACTTATGATGAATTATGGTATAGAAGCTTGTATTTATAGATAATCCACCTAATTTTCCTATTAAATTGATCCCTAAGGTAGACATGGAGAAATTAAACTTAAAACCTATTTTTTCCCACTTAAACCCCGAAAATGGCTCAAATGGGACTCATTCACCATTAAGGGTGAATGGGTCCCATTTGGATGGGACTCATTCTCTCCTAGTGGTGAATGGGTCCCATAGGATCCATTATGCTAGCTGGAATGCTGAGAAATAAGGAAATCAAGTTTATATGGTGACTAAGTTGTTAGTTATTTCATCAAATTAAGCCTCGAGATGCACAATATGGGCCCATAGGGGTCTATTAATGATGGTATAAAGGGTAATTACGGCTTGGGACACAAAATCAAATGTGATAGTTTAATTAAATACACTTTACAACACTAAAATGAGGTCCACATAGCCTAGAAAAGCACAACATCTAATGTGAATGTGTAAAATACATTACACTAGATTAAAGTCAAGTCTAATTTACAAGCCTTCTAGATTAATGTGAAAATACAATTTAATATATTTAATAATATTAAATTAAGGGAAAAATGGGTCCATGAGACTTGGATACTTAATAAAAGTCTAGAAAAGTGTGAAATTGGTTCACAATACTGTAGAACACCTTTACAAGAAATGAATTTTATTCAATTTTGCTAAGGTCCAAGACATAATGTAGATGTGTAAAACACTTCAAAACACCAAATCAAGGCCTCATTAAGTCCAATTTATCATCAATTATTCCTAAATCAAGCAAGAAAAATGGGATACTTTTCATGTGTCCACAATCTAGAAGTAGAAAGGAAATAAGTGATAGAACCAAAATGCTTGAAGGAAAAAAATGCTCCACGGTTCTAGAAACTCATAGAGAACCTTCACTTGTGGATACATGAACCTATATCTCAAGTAATTCCTAAAGTTTAAGGAAGTTAGTGTGTTGGGTCTCCTAATCTCCATTAGTGGGCTAGATGATGGTGTGCAAATTCTCATATGCTCGATCAAGATCAAGGACTTCCTTGAAAGAGACTCCTCTCCACCTTGATGAAATAGCTCCAATATGGTATTATATTTGAGAAAGGGGTAGAATTTCGTTCTCAATATCCTTGACAATAGGTGATGAGGTCAAACCATGTAGTGTTTTGGAGGCCTGGATTTTGAGCTTGATTACTTTCGTGATCTACTCGATTGTTAACACTCCTCCATCTGGCGAGAAAAGGGTGGGTAATCTTGATTAAAGAAAAACCTTAAACTCTTCTTTGATCTCACAAACCTTCGTATCCAACATTTCCTAGTAAAATTTATTTATTGATGTGACCTAGTGGTAGGTGATAAATTCATTTTCTTTCCTCATAGCTTCCCTTTGATTGGGGATCTCGATGTCTCTTAAATCCTTCTTAGTTGCTTTACATAATTTCAAGACCAAGACCCTTGATTATTTAGCTTGGGGGGTGAATGTGTGTTGTATTTGGCTGACTATCAGACCAACCTTCACATTTAATTCCCAAGCATCTTTTAGAAACTATAAGACTTATTTTAGGGCACTGCAACTATGATTCTCTCCCAATGAGTCTACAGCTATTAGTTTTTTTAGTATTAGGAGGATTTTGGATCCCTATGTTGTGATTAGTTGTTGGTAAAATTGGGGCTCCCTTGCTTTCTTATATTTCTTCAGTTGATTCTTCTCTTATAGAGCATTTCCAATCTCATAGCGTAGTTTTCCAAACTCCTCATTGCAATTCAACAAAATAGAATTGATGTCATTATTTTCTTATTTTTCCCTTTATGTTTTTGTCTAGGCCTTTTGAAGGTTGTTGGAGGTTGAGATGGGACACTACCAAATTCCTTCTACATTTCCTCCTTTTTTTATCCAATTCATGTACCTCTTTTTGTAGCCCATTATATATGGTATATATTCTAGCCAAATCACTCTCCTGCCTCTAGGATTTTTGTTGATGCTTTGCATTTGTTTCATGTTTGACTATGATCTCACATTTCAATCTCTCTACCTCGACACAAAGTTGATCCTTCTCACACTAGGCCTCTTCAAGAAACATAGTTGCATCACCCTATTGACCTTGTAACTATCTTAAGTGGGTCATCTTTAAATCTTTTCCTTTGATTTATTCCTGTAGACTATCCACCATGGTTTTTACATTTACCAACTCTATCTCACACTTCTTCAACATTTTGTTTAGGTTTTTATAGTTTATGTAAACCAACTTCTAGGTTTCTTTAGCTAGAACCACATTTTTGGACAGAATATTTTCTTGTTGATCATGATGTTAGTCGCACACCAATAGTGTAGATAAATTTCACAAATAGACTATGAGAACCTATATTTACTTGAAATATTGAACTAGAACAACCTAAATCTTTAGGATAGCTCAGCTTAATCCAAAGGATTATTTAAATTAGGTCTTGACCATACTAGGTTAGTATCAAGTTTTATTCTAAAAATTTTGTTAATGATGAGGGGTAAAGGGTAATTTTTAGTTCTAAAAAGAATCATGAGGTTTGTTGAAATATATTCTCACTCTGGTCATTAGACAATTTCATGAAATTAACAAATATGCAATAATATTTCATGAATCTAAAACAACTTTCTATCACTTAAGTAGATTTAGCTTTAAGCATTCAATAATACACTTGAAATGAAATATTTTCAATAAAATTTTCTTTCATTCATCAAATTTTTAGAACATTTTCTAGAATTTAAATATCTAATCTTAAAAAAAGCATTAAAAATACTTCAAAAGTAAAAGAGCTCCAAGGTATTATCCATGAATTCCCCAAGATTAACCAAATCAAAGAAAACCAATCTATAGTTCACCATATTACTTCATGGTTAGGCATAGAATGATGCAATATTTTAAAGAAAAGGGAGGTTTATTTGGACACCGAGTAGGTTCTATATGCACCCTTAAATAGTGCAACATACAGTCTTTTCTAGTTGAACAAACAACCAACTACAAAAGATTTCATACTTGACAGTAACTTTCAAATTAGCTTTGATATTGATTAGTTTCTATATGCATACAAGTTTTTAATCTAGAATGATTCAAAAAGTAGGAAAAAAGAACAAAACTTAAATAACTTTTGGTTCTTCCAACATCCAAAAATTTAGAACTTAACTTAAAATGACACATCTTCCAGTCTTTTATAGGAACAAGACATAGGGAAGATAAGAAATATATATGAGAGGAAATCCAAGGGATGAATCATGACAAGGCACATGGAATATGAAAACTAGCAAGAGAATTGCTAACGAAGTCAACAGATGACAACCTTCCTTAGCACATTAATGTCTTTTAGGTCTCTTATCTTTTTACTATTAGGGTTCCATCTTGGAACCAAACAAACCTACCAAACAAAATGTAGGAACTTCCCATATATTTAGAATGATCAAGTAGAAATTTTGTTCCTACATCTAGATTCATACTCTAATGGAGCATTCCAAAAATTGAACAACCTCGGGGTTGGGCATACTCCTTCATCGCATGTGTAATACCAAGACTTCCATTTCTCTAGTGCTCGGTGCTTCTTTGCAATGAACTTTGTTCTTGCATAAGCTTTTAGGGCATACTACCAAACCTGGTAATAGCATTTAATCTATTTGTAGCCTTAGTTTTCCTAATTTTCCATACCCAAATGTTGCATTACAATTTGCTTCTCCTGTAAGTACAAATTCCACACATTAAATCCCCTTTTTAAAATATTCATAGAACTCTCATGAAAAAAAATCATTATTAATAAATCATCATTTTAGACCATCATAAATATCACACTTTTAAAACATCATATTCTCATGTAACTATTCTATTTAAGTCATGTTACTAGACCTTTGCACCTTTGGGAAACATTAAACATTCAACTTTTAAACTTAACATTGTTACCTAGTACCCGGTACCCAATACCTCAACCTTCACCAACAAATTTTCCTAGACCTCAAATTTTACCAAAACTTCCATTTTATTAGAGCTTTGCTCCTAGACTATAACATTATCCCCAAAACCTTACATTAACATTTTCACACTTCTAGCTTCCTAGTAACTGATTACTGATACTTGACATTCTGAAGTCATGAAATACTAAAAAAAAAATCCTTTGGCTTTTACCTTCCGGTGATCTCCCCAACTAGCCAACACCTGTCATAAGCATTAGTTTTTTTTACTTGGTTCCCCAAGCCTTATAGTCTTGAGGCATGTTGTGAGACCACACAACAACTTGCAACCAATAAAACCAAATTTAAAAGAAATTCAGGATTAAATCACCTGCTAAAAATATTAACTTATACATATTTTAAAACAACAACACCTTATAGGTTTACTTGGATTTTGGCATAAATACAATAACATTTCTTTGGAAATTATTAGTGTGTGCTTTGATTAATTCCAATTTGTTGAACTTGGTGAAAAAACTAGTTCATTGACATTGAACTACATAATTTGGTAATCCTCCAATGCCAACCATGGATAGAGCCTTGCTACAAGTCAAGTTTCCATAGCCTTAACAAGGTTATCTTTGTAATTCCCCCAAACATAGCTCTATTGACAGCCAAGCATGTATAGCTCTGGTAGAGATATTTAGATAGCCTAAAGAGTTGATTTTTTTTATAATTCTTTGATACTCATTTTTTCTTTTGATATTTTAATATAAGCTCATTTTCTTCAACTTGCAGGAAATGAAGCCCACTATTAGATTGGGAAGGTATCAAAATTTACCTTTTTATTTTTCATTCAATACAAATCCCTTCATCATTTCACCAATTCCCAAAAACTCATTTAGTTATTCCCTGTAAGTGTGACTTTCTAGCTAAATTTTATCACCCTTATGCCAAATCCCAACTAGCTGCAATTTTCTATCTATTAAAAAATATGCATAAGTTAAAATTTACCAACAAACAATTCAATTTGCAAATTAAATCTAAATTTATAACTACTAATTACCACCCTTCCATCTTAGTTTTATGGCAATTGTCAAAACACTCAATTAGCAATTCCGATTTGATGGTGTTGCACCATATTAATGCATCAAAGTTGTCATCATGATTCTTAATTCTAACCAAATACTCTACATTTAATTCACATGCCTTAACACACATATTATTTCTTTTCAATTCCTTGATGTTGATGTGTGCTACCTTACTAGCTCAATTTTCCTTTCTACATTGCACACATGGACACCTTCATGATTAATATGAATCAATAAAATATAATTAAATGACCATAATTAATTTTAACTCTTCAAATTTCTTGATTCGTGATCTTCATATTGGAAAAAATTGAAGAAAATTGCCACTAATTCTGTGAGAATTGATTTGATTTAACAATCCGCTCTAGAGAAAAAAATTTGGTTGCCACCTCAACTTACATTTTCCAAGACTTCACTCCAAGCAACTATGTATTGCAAATTCCTCATTATTTTCTATAAAATTTGCACTTCTCTTCCAAATTATTCACATTTTCTTTTCTTTCAATTATCATTTATCTTTTCTGCTCCTTTTGTGCTTATTTTCTTCTAGACCATGGACACTCCAATTTTCTTGACCTTTTTTTAGCATCAAATGGCTTCATGGGTTGCATTACTTCCCAACAGCTTGGTAAAGTTTTCTTTCTATGGAATCCCAGCTTTACTACACAAAATTTTCACCTAGTCCTCAAGGAAACTTTTTTTGAGTCCAGAGCATACTACTGGAGTTGAATTTGGACTTAGCTTCATGGTTTGTAGTCTCACTCCTAGATCTTGGAATTTTTGTTCAAGAAGTTCGTGTTGCCACAAACTTGATAGTGTGGCTTGATTCCTTTGGTAACTTGGACTACATCCTATCTATTATGCACCTGGCCATCAGGATTCCCTCTACTGATGGTATTCCTTTATTTCTAGAATGAGGAAAAAAATTTCATCTCTAACCATTTCTGACTAATCTCCATACACCTAACTTAAATGCTCACCGGGACAATGCTTACTTAGGATATTCTACTCTTATGGATGAAGCATCCTAGATTGACTAAGTGACTACCTTTTTTTTGTAGTTTGGCCTCTTCTTTTTTTCTTTTTTTGCACTTTTACAGTGAGAAAAGTTTGTATTTCCATGTATATATGAAATATACACGCACACACATATATTTATATGAAAAATAATTATTTTCATACTTAAGCATGTATTTACTATATGAGATTTTATTTCTTTTTCATTTCATAGTGCAATATCTATAGAATATTTTGATTTTCTCATGTGTGTGTTAAGCTAAATTAAGCATAAATTGTTAACATAGAGAAAAAAAATAGAAAACAAAACAAAGAAAATGAGAAAAAAAAACTACGAAAGAAAACTAGCCTAACTAACTAAAATTTACCCTAACTAATGACTAACCCTAACTAAGAAATTTATTTTAATCTCTATCACTATTTTGATAGTATTCTTCATACAAATTATAGTAGGCTTATCTTTAAATTCACTTGATTAGCCTTCAAATTTCCTATTGCAACAATCAATTATTCTTTTTTTTTTTGCATTTAATAAATGTAAATTCAAAGACGTGCTTACTAATAAGTTGGATCACATGTATGAAAATGACCTCATTAAAGGTTGATTGCACACACCTTTGTTGATTCCTCATACTCTACCTTCTTCCAACCCTGGTTCATGGTTTTTGTCTTCATTCTATTGAGTTCCATGAATGGCTATGTTCATTTCTTGACTCTCCTCCTCTTCGAGATTCCTTGATTCTTCAGCCCCATTTTCACTTTTAACTTTTGTTAGATGAAGCAATAGCATAGTTTATACTATCATTAGAGAGAGAGAAAGTAAAAACTTGATATTTTGTATTTTCCATGAGACCAAGAAAATTTCCCTTTAACTTGTGAATTTTTAGTTTGGAGCAAAAAGAACATGTCTCCTGCTTGATTTTCTTACTTTTCTACTCCATGATCATCTTCCACATGTGAAAGGAATGATGACTTGCCACTTTTTTTTTCTCGTTTTTGGTGTGGTATTTCTAAGTCTTGACATTCTTGCATGTTTTCTTGCAAAACTTTAGGATTTTCTTCATAACAATTGCAATTAACAAAGCATTTTTATTTAACAATTAATTTTTTAACATTTTTCAGTTTCACTAGGGTTACGCACTTTATCAGAATTTTAAATTCTTCTCATTAATGACTCCTTTCTTTTAGCAGTTGAAACCTCTTTCATTAACATAATAACTTTATGTGTGGCCAGACTTACCCTAGTTTGAAAAAATTCACAATCAAGTTCACCATGATTAGTTGTATCATGAATTCTTCACTCAGTAAGCCTACTAAAGGTGAACAAACTCAAAGGATGTAATCTCCAATTAAGGATTCCCCAAATTTTACCAGCTTTTATGTTCTTACTATCGGATTGCATACTGTTTACTTACAAGAACCCCCAAAACTAATACTGATTCCAAACAAAAATAGAGGTTCAAGATATGAAGGGCCTCCTTCTAGTGTCAGTTCATATTTATCACGATGTTAGTCGCACACTAACAATGTAGATAATTCCTCATAGACAGACCATGGAAACCTTTATTTACTTGAAAGACTAAACTGGGACAACCTAAATCTTTAGGCTAACTCAACTCAATCCTAAGGCTCATTTAAGTTAGGTCTTTACCATACTAGTTTCAGACTAGGGTTCATTGTGATAATGCTTTTAATCATAAGGCATAAATGGTAATTTTTGGTTATGAAAGGAATCATAAGATTTGGTGAAATATATTTTTGATTCGATCATCAGACAATTTCATCAAATCAACAAATATGCAATAATATTTCATGAGTTTCAAACAACTTGCTATCTCTTAAGTAGATTTAGCTTTAACCATTTAGTAGTACAATACAATTAAAATATGTGCAATAAATTTACATTCATTCATCTATTTTTTGAAACATTTTTTTTGGAATTTAAACATCTAATCTAAAACAAAGCATTAAAAATACTTGGAAAGTAAAAGAGCTCATGGGTATTATCCACATATTCCCCAATAATTAACCAAATACAAGCAAACCACTCTACACTTCACCAGATTGCTTCATAGCTAGGCATAGAATGATGCAATATTTTAAAGAAAGGGGAGGTTTATTTGGACACCAAGTAGGTTCTGTATGCACCCTTAAATGGTGCAACATATAGTCTTATCCAGCTCAACAAACAAATAGCTACAAAAGATTTCATACCAGGTGGTAGCTTTCAAATTAGCTTTGATATTGATTATTTTCTATGTGCATACAAGATTTTAATCTAGAATTATTTAGAAAATAGGAAAAAAGAACAAAAAATAAAGAATTTTTGGCTCTTCCAACATCCACAAATTTTGAACTTAACTTAAAATGAAACATCTTTCGATATTGTATAGGAACAAGACATGGGGAAGATAAAAAAAATACATGAGAGAAAATCTAAGGGATGAATCATGACAAGGCATGTGGAATATGACAACTAGAAAGAGAATTTAATGAAAACGGATGTCAACCTTCCTTTGCACATTAATTTGTTTTGAGTCTCTTATCTTTTTACTATTAGGGTCCCATCTTAGAACCAAACAAACACACCCAAAAAAATGTAGGAACTTCCCATATATTTAGAATGATCAAGTGGAAATTTCATTCCTACATCTAGCTTCTAACTTGGATGGAGCATTGCCAGAATTGAACAACCTTAGGGTTGGGCACACCCCTTCATCACATGTGTAATACCAAGGCTTCTGGTTCTCTAGTGTCTCATGCTTCTTTGCAATGAACAATTTCCTTGCATGATCTTTTTGAGCATACTATCAAACTTGGTAACACCATCGAATCTATTTGCATCCTTAGTTTTCTTGACCGTCCATACCTGAATGTTGCATTAAAATTAGATTCTCTTGCAAGTACAAATTTTGTACATTAAATCCCCTTTTTAAAACATTCATAATTTAAATCCCATGAAAAAAAAATCATTATTAATAAATCATAATTTTATACCATCATAGATATCATGCTTTTAAAACACCATTTTCTTATGTAATTATTATATTTAAGTCGGGTTATCAAACCTTTAGGAAACATTAAACATTCAAATTTTAAACTTAACAATGTTAACCAGTACCCGATACCTGAACCTTTACTAATAAATTTTCCTAGATCTCAAATCTTAATGGAACTTCCATTTTACTAGAACTTTGCTCCTAGATTGAAACACTATGCCCAAAACCTTGCATTAACATTGTCACATGTTTGGCTTCCCAGTACCCAATTCTCAGTACTCGGTACTCTTGAGTCATAGAATTACTTTAAAAAAAATTCCTTTGACTTTTTCCTTCTAGTGATCTCCCCAACTAGCTAGCACCTACCATAAGCATTATTTTTTTTACTTGGGTTCCAAAGCCTTACAGTCTTGGAGTGCGTTGTGATACCATAAAACACTTCTAAATTGGCTGTAAGTAGCCTTATAGAATAAATTAGTAGATAATTCCACTCCTCATCAAAACAAGTTTCCAACTTCTAAGTAGCTAGTTTTTTCATGGCCTTTCCTTGTAGTTTCGACTTTCTTGCTTGTCGGACCTGTATTGTTGTTTCTATATAACTCTAAAGACTCTATGGAGACTTGATACTCTATGTGGAAAGAAAAAAACCTAGAGGAAAACTAAAAAGGATGATAGGAGAGGCCTTGGTTGTGTGAGCTTGTAGAGAGGTGAAACTGAGTGTTATTATTGACAAAGGTGGGATTCTATGTGTGTATTAAGAAGGAGAGATGCACATTGGATTAAAAGGGGGAGTGGGTGGAAAAAGAGAAATTTTTCTCAAAGTAGATGGGGATGGTGAAACTGGTAACATGGATGTATTAGTATTTTCAATGGGTTCCCAATAGGGCGATTAGGATATCAATTAAGGCCAACACAGATGATGCATGTTCAACATGTGGGGTTTCTTCATAGGGTTCATTATCAAATATGGTCAAGCGTGCGTTCAGGATGAGGACATCAGAACCCACAGATGGAGGATTCTTTTTAGTAGTTGAGGGGGCAAGAACATCTAAATATGTAGTAGAAAGAAGGGCAGATGCAAAAATTACCTGGGTTGTCAAAGTAGAAAATCTCAGTGGAGTGGATTCCCTCTTCTCCTATGCTTGATATGCCCATTCCACCTAAGCCTTCGACTCATCTCTTCTTTGTAAGGGTCAAACTGGTGGATTCAGACTCTCTAGTGGTCGATCTCACTAAAACTTGGGCTCCTACAGATATAGCAAATCTCTTTAGATATCGTCAAGTCCTTTTTCCCTTTGGCAAGGTGCTAGTGGAAGATGTAATATGTGAGCCTTTTTGTTTTAACCCCTTTCCTTTCTATTTTCCCATGTCAAGCCCTTGACTTTAGGAGGTGTAGAGTCAGACTTTCTCTAGTTCAATCTCCCTATCAGATTTAGGATTACTATCATCAATTTTAGCCTCAATGTCATAGATTTGGTTGAACTTCTCATCATGTGGCTTATAACCTCTCCATATAAGGTGTTGAGGTTCTCAATTTCCTATTGTTACCTCTAGAAATTTTCTTTCTTTCTTCTCGACCATCCCAACTTCTTTAAATATGTTTTGAAGGACTGGCTTATTTGAAAGCTTTGTTGGAACTCTGCCACTCTGGGATAAAAGTTGAGCCATGATGGACATTCAAATGGTATAAAATCTAGCTCAATATAGGCCTCTTCCCTCTCCTCGGTCAAGTTCTTTATTGATTGAAAATTCTCCTTCCTTTTTTATATAGTTGGAAGATGTCCCACTAGGTTGTACCTCCATGCATCACAAATGAGAACCAAGCCTAGGAAAGCCAATTCACTAGTCAACACATCACTCTTCCATTTTCACAAGTGTTACCTAACTTCTAGAAATGGTAATGGGAATTGGGTGAAGCACCTTTTTATGCCTCCTATTTCCATAGGCCTTATGGGAAATAGTTGTCTAATGATATCCCTCCAAGGAAAAGGTCCTATCTATTACAAATTTAGGAGCCTAAAAGGCTCCTCAATAAAACCATGAAACTTGATGAAAGAAGATTCAGCTCACATAAAATAATCTACCATGGTCTGATGTCTTGTCATCCATTCTAAGGCTTCATGGGAAAACCAACCCGAGGGTGCAAATACAAATCTAAGAGTACTAGTTGTAGGAAGTAAACTAAAAATGAATAGTAATCCCATTTTTTGGAAAGCACATGAGTCTAGAACGAAATTGGTTGGTATAGCCCCTTTGCATAAAACTTACTAAATGACAATATACTTTGAAAAATTTAGAGTTCTGATGTAAAATCAAATATGCCAAAAAATAAGAATACCTAAACCAAAAAGCAGTGTCATAATTTCTTAATTGTTCCAGCATCTTTTTAGCCACTACATTAGTGAAATTAAAATACTTCTAGCTCTTCTCCTTCCAGAGAATGAAATCCAAGCCTACCTAGAATTTGTAAACCTTTTTGTCATCCTTAAAGTCATAAATATAAGCTAGTATTGAAAAAAATGCCTACATGTCTAATTTAAACTTTTTGCATACTAGAGGGAAGACAAATTGCTTGCCCTCTAGTTTCTCAATTGTTTCATCGATATAAATTTTTAATTTCTTGTCTTTGGTCCTCCAAAAATATTCCATTCTTTGATGTTTGAATCTTTCTCCATCCCAATTTACAAGGATGCACAACATATCCTAGATGGTTACTGCACTAATTGTAACCATCAACCTATTACCATAGATAAACCCTATTTCTTTATCCAACCTTTTTGTGCATGCATCCACCAACTCTAGGCATGGACGTATAGAGGAAAATGTGAATTGTGTCAAACCAAAATACTAGATCCATGATGCAAATCCCTCGATTGACCCATGGGTGACCATTCTCTGCATTTCTCCTTCGCTAAGGTTTTTAGGGTTCACATGCAACTTTGGGTTAAAAATATTTTCTACAAAATCCTTAACTACTTCCTTCTTAACAGGGTCACCTACCTATATGGTTTTGGTATGTGTAAAACTTTTGTCTTTTGGGGCTAGGGAATTATCATATGAATCCTTTCCAAAGATATTAGTATAGCCTGGTCTGGTAGTCAAGAGTCTAGCTTGTCAACCAAAAGATGATGCCTCTATCGTTGTTGCATTTTTGGAAGGATTTGTAGAAAAACTTCTTTAGAGTAGCAGTTGCTTGCGGTTTTCAATACTTAGCAAAATTTTATTTTTATGCGCATTTAATTTTCACATGTCCATGCAACTAGGAATTATCATTACCACTAGCTCGCTAAGTGCTTCCAGTGAGGCGATACATGTGGAGTGTGATTTGTATCCCTTGGGAATTTCAACTTTTTTGCGATAATGTAATTAGTACATTCCCTATGCTACCCTTTTCACAAATAATCCTTATGTGATGGGAAGTGTTCCTTCAACAATGGGAAGCTACATTGAAAAGAAATTTACATTTAATTTGGTAGATTGTAGCCCTTTAATACATGTCTTTTTGCATAAGTGTACCATAGAAAAATGAATCTTTGGACATTGTCATGGTCATTTATGTCTTTTTCCTATGATGATTGGCCTTTTTTTCTTATATTTAATGTTGTAATATGACTTATACATTCACATTAGGTCTTGAATATTCAAATTATTAAGATTTTATGATGTCCCTTAAAGTTTTTGTGAAGTGTTGTAACACATTTCTATAATTTTCTAGACTCTTCTTATTATAATTCATTTAAATATTTCATTTTTATCCCTTACCAAGTCTTATTTTAAAGTTTTGTAAAGTCTTGTAAAAAACTTTTAGGCTTTTCTAGACTTTTCACCACTAAATACACCTTTCTTATTCTTTATTTGGATGTTTATGCACTAGCAGACTTTGATTAAGTGTGTTTTTGAATATAAACTCAACAAATATCATTAAATGCAACTTAATCCTTGACACCCACTTGCATTCCTTGAGTGGGACCCATTCACCATGGGTGGCAAATGAGTCCCTCTTGGCACAAAATACAAAATAATTTAAAATTTCTTTCTGGTTTTTATTCATTAAGACCTTAGGTTGGTCTATGGTGTTGTATTTTCAAGAAATTAGGGCATAATTGTGTATAAATAAGTGCTTTTCTATCCATTTTAGCCCCCATTCATTCATTTATCATCAATCAATATTCTTGCATTCAATCCATCTAAGAATTCATCATAGCATCATTCAATCAAACAATTATCAAGCATCTTGGAGCAACCATTAACATATCTTCAAACTTCAACAACAAGGGTTTGGTGAGTTCAAGACACTTTCATGTTATTTCTTCATCATTCCTTTCTTATTTCATTTCTTTATGAAGGGTTTGATTACCAAACCCCTATACTCTAACCCTTAACCATTTTTTCCCTTTTTGCATGTTTTTTTGCAGGTCTTGTAGGTAGATTTGTCAAAGAGATATGTGTTGAAAAGTGGTAAACAAGTCATCAAAGATATTTAAGTCAAAAAATACCTAATTCAAGCTTGGAGACATCATTCAACCCATTTTTTGCAGATTTGGATTTGTCAACCCGACAAGAAAACAAGTGCAGATCTGGACCCATATAGTTGACTTCAGAATTTGTAGATTTTTGTAGGTGGAATAATTCACAATCTATGGCAAATCAGTCCCACTTCCAAGATGTAGAAAGTGATTTCTAAGGTTTTCAGTACTTGGCACCTTGAATGTTGTTTTAGCAAAATTTACCAAAAGAGAGACTAATTCGCCATCTATGGCAAATGAGTCCAAGTGGTCATCAATAGTAATTTCTAAAACATTTTAGAATCTTCTAGCACTATCATTCTATCTCTAGGTGTTCTCCATTTAGTTTCATTAAGTTCTATTTTCATTTGTTTATGTTTCTAGTTCATTTTTGCATATCACACTATGTTTTCAAACACTTCATATTTCATAGGTTTTGCATAAATAATCAATCCATTTTATCAGTTTATTTCATTTATATCATTGTATTTATGCATATTTTCATTTTACTTGCATTAGTTTGATTGAACCACCTAGATTTTGGGGTCTATCTCTCTCCTTCAGGTGAAAAACCTTAATTGAGCAAGAGAGTTATAACACCTTATGCACCCTAAAAATCTATGGTTCATTTTGGTGAACTTGCATATTGAACATTATCTTTCTGATTTACATCTGCATTTACATCCTAGGACTCATTGCATTAGCTTTTACATTGTTTTTCATCCTAAGGTTTTCAAAATTGCATTAGTGAGTATCTCCTATAGATTTCATTCTTGCACTTCAAAACATTAAAAATACTAAAATTTTACATCTGCATCCTAGTTTTTCATCATAAAAGCATAAAAATAATTTTAAATTTTCTAAAAAATGACTAAAAAATTCATCCCTAGACTCATTTGCCACCCTGGATGAATCAGTCTAGTTGCACATTTTGAACTACTTTTTTTGGCATTTGTTGGACATTTTTTGCATTACAGTTTTTTGCTATTACATTATGTCATAATTTTTTTTATTTTTTTTATTCTCGTTCATGCATATTAGTTTACTTTCACTCATTTGCATTATGGAATTTTTCTTTAATAAGTTTTGGATGTCTTTAAAATCCTTAGTAGACATGTCAAATTGTGCTTTTGGAATTGATCCTAATGACCTTGAGCACCCTGATGCTCCTTCAACTCCTCATGAATGTCCTCCTCGTGTTGTTGACATCATTGGAGAAGATTATGATAGCATGAATAAGTTCTTAATTGAATGCCTTGACAACCTTGAAGCCAATGTAGCCTTTTACCAATCCATGCAGTCACACGACCTTCCTATTCTCCCACCTCTTGATATGTTTGGTTACCTACATCCTAAAACAAATGAAGGACCTAAGTTTCCTCCCACAAGTGAACCTAGTTCTTCTGCAAAACCACCTACTCAAACATTTTATGATAATAAAGTTATACACACACCAATTAACCTTGAATAAACTTACAGAAAAGGTTTGACTATCTTAAGAAAACAAGGATGTGTCACAACAACTCAACATGACATTCACCAACTTTTGAACAAAGACCAAAAGATGAAAACACAACAAGGTTAGGATATTGTGGACATCAAATCTGCAAATGGTTAACAATATTAACATAATATCATTATGTTAGTCTCTTGAAAAACATTAGATTTGAAATCCCTATGAAATACTTGACTATGATGAAACATGCAAATTAGATAAACAAAGATAATCAAATGTAAGCATATAAAAACATAGTCAAAACTTTATTCCATATTGGATTGGTGCTATTGTTGAAAATAGCCCTTTCCCAATCCTTGATAGATAAACTTAGATGATGATGATAAGATGGACAAGATTAGCTCTCCATTGAAGAGAGTAACCTTGTATGAGATTTTGGAGTAGAAATGCTCAAATTATGGAGTGGACAAAATCAGTTCTCAGTTTAAAAGAATGACTTTACATAAGAGTTGTGGAGGCCTTGCTCAAAGTTGAAGCTTCTTTTTAAGGATTTTCAAAATGCTAAGTGTTGAAGAGGGACCAATGTGGGACTTAAGATTGGACAAATGAAAGTAGGACACTTGTCAAGTGGTGATTGGTTGATGTATGTGCAAGATTAGGGAAATGTGCCCATGAGAGGGAGAATTTGAATTCAAATTTGAGAGTAAATGCTAAGTGGGGGACAAGAAAATGAGCAATAAATGCAATGTTGGAGGGACAAATCAACTTGCCTTTGAATTCAAAGTTGAGGGAGTGTTCCCCATAAATGCCATGTTGATGGAAAATCTTGGATTTAATAAATCAATAAATTGATTTATTTGTGCAAGTGGCTAAATCTAGAGAATGCAAGTGGGTAAGTTTAGCATTTAATCATGGTTAGATTAAGTAAATGATGATTATGTTAGTTTAATGATGATTAGGTGAGTTTCCTTTTAGGACTTTGATATTTGATTTATTTAAATCAGAAAATGATGGAATATGATTTAGGATTTGATTTAAATGGATGTTTGATTTATTAAAAGATTGATGATAATGTTTACTTGATAGATGACCTTAGGAAATGGAGATTAATGAAATTACCTGCTGAGTGAATGAAGGTGAACCTAATTAATTGATGAATGGACCTAATGCGAAATCTAGTTTAGTTAATGAATGAACTTAATCAAATGCCAAATGTTAATTTTGCATGTCTACATTTTTCCCCTCTTTGAAGCAATGTACTTGTTGCGTTGGTTCAAAGAATAAACTTGTCGCGATCAAAATAAAAAAAAATCTGATTTTTTAGATGCCCTAGCGGAAAGAAGTACACTGGTACATTGCCCCTCGAGAGATCGAGTGAAAAGATTTGATTTAAGGTTTGATCTCGTGATAAAAAGGTTCAAAATGGGTGGTTATGGACAATGATGCAAAGATGATGATTTTAAGATGCTTAGAATAACACATCTATATTATCCTAAACAACTTGAATGATTATATGATATGAGATGGATGAGATTGATGATGTGATTTGCTATGGATAATTTATGAGATGCTTAGACTAACAGATCTATATTATGATGATGATATGAATGTGTGATGATATACAGAATACTGATGATTTATGTATGCAAGATGAATGCATAATGGGTGCATCATGGATGTATTGGTGATGAATTGGTGTTAGTATGGAAATGTGATGATGACAAGAGGATCCAACAAGCCAACATTATGAGAGATGATGATGAAAAATGATGATAAGAAATGATGATGATAGATGGATGATTTTGCTTATCAAGGATTGGGATTTTCAAAGGGTCGCTTACTTTATGTTTGATAACATGCCTAAGTACGATGCATCAAGGTATGAAGGACCAGGATGGCATTGTACTTAGTGTGATGGACTTTGACTCGACAAATAGATAGGAGTATTCTTGTTCACACCTGACATATAGAAACCTTGCTAGGATGCACTTTAGAAGTTTTAAACATCACAGACCAAAACACGGAAAGGTATAACCAATCAATGCAATAGTCAACAAGCTGTCCAAAACATCCTCCATACATATCTAACAAAGCAAGTATTTGACCAAGTTATTTTACAAGAACGTCCAACAAGCACAATAGACAAAAGAATAATGATCGTTGCCCCATTCCTATCTCTCTAAATCCTTCGTTCGGATATCATCAAGAGGTCCTTGGAATGAGCGCAATAAGATAAATCAAAAGAAAAGATCAAGTACACAAACAAGCCAATGTTCTTCATATCTCTAGCCAAAGGGATTTGTTTTGATAGGATAAGAATCCAAAGTGATATCCAAAATGATGCCCATTGTCGGAACGATATATCCTAGGACATGCATTGTATAGGATGATGATGGTTTTGATAAATTGATTGATAGGTTGTTGATATAAAGTTGATTGACATGTTTGCGACTGATCAAGAGTTTGATTTTTTTTTTAAAGTTTGTTGTTGCAATTTTGATTTTACGATTGAAGCTTTGATTTTTCCAATTGCTATGATTGTTTCTATTTGTTTTGCCAAAGGATGAAGGTGATGATAAGTTTATTATGGATGATTGATTATTGCAGGTGCAAGCGAGATGAGGTGGATGGATTTTTTCAAATATTTGGATGTTTTTGACATTTTTGGAATGTTGAGGCTGTTTTTGGGTTTTTTTTGGATTTTTCAAATGTTTTTGATTTTTTGATTTTATGATGTTTTTGGATTTTGATGTTTTTTGAATGTTTTTTGGATGTTGATGTTTTTTTAATGTTTTTGGCTTTTGATGTCTTTTTTAATGTTTTTGAATTTTGATGTCTCGGGGGCTGATCAAAGATTAGCCTTGCCTACATTTAAGCTCAGAGATGACGTAGTTCAGAAAGACGACCTTATTTTTGGTTTTTTTGAATGACTTTTTGACCTGTTTTTGGATTTTGATATGTTTTGAATGTTTTGGATTTTCGCATGATTTTGACAATTTGGATATGGACATGTGTGATGATATCAATGCTCTATTTGGGATTTTGTTGAAGACCAAACTAAGGTGGATTGATCAGATCGATGGATTGATGATGATGATAACATTGTTGAGGATGCACAACAATGCAATGATTGATTGATGATGATAACATTGTTGAGGATGCACAACAATGCAAGGATAGTGTTAAGCAACACAAGGATATCCTGAGATGATGATTTTTTGATTAGATTTCATTGATTGAGATTGATGAAGCTTGATTTTGAAACAAAAGATGCCTGATTTATTTGATGTGACGTTGACATGCAAATTAGATGTGACTGATATCGATTGTTTGGACTGATGTTTGATAAAATATGAAGACTGGTAAGGAATGTCTTCCCGTCAAAATATGTTACGGGCTAGTGATTTGGATTCTGGCTCACAAATGCTTTGACCAAATTTATTTTACATTTTCCAATGTTCGGATCACCACATAAGTTGGAGGATATAGATCAAGATTTATTGTCGAAGCAAGATGTAAATATCTTCCCCCAATGTCTAGCAATGTATGGAGTGTGATGGGTGAATGCTCAGATAAGTGTATGGATGGAGGGATATGGATTATCTTGCAATAAGATAAGGTGTTCAGATAAGGAATGTTCATTTGGCTAATGCTTCATGGCTCGGATAATGTTGCATATGATGGGACCAATGAAACCAGCCCATGTCAAGATGTTCACCGTAAGAAAGCGTAAAGTGTGTACCAAAATTTTACCAAGATCAAGATAATTTGGACTATGGATGCAAATGGATAAAGATGGATTGGATAAATGGCTCATGGATGAATGGATTTATTATGGCTGAGGTGGATGGAATGTTGGATTTATTATGGATGGGATAAGATGCTTTCACTTGAAGTGGCACACGTAGATGCTCGATTCCACACATGACACCTATTTGCAAAGTTTTCATCATGGTCCTACCCAAAGCACCACCATAGTGGTTTTCACTAGAGGACAATTTTTTTCTCTTTATTGTTTTCAATCATTTTTCTAATTTTTTTGGATTTTCATATTTTTTGATTTTTTTGATTTTTTCGAAAGATTTTAAGCTCATGCTTAATCATGAGGTGTTTCTGATGTAGATGCCCCTGTCATAATGTGCCATCGATATCCTACCTAAAGAAGTTGCTTTGATAAGATACATGCACTTGAATGCCACTTTTGGGATTCTTGATCTGTTTCATCGATACCAGGGTTAACTCTATCTCTATGCATACATCACGATAAAGTGCCTTCTGAATACTTATGATGAAGGGTCATTTCCAATACATGGTCAATATAAGAATTGGATATTATGCATGGAGGCGTGGATGGAGTGTGTTTATGGATAAGAGATGGGTTGGTTGATAGTTTGGAACCTTTGACTCTCCAAACTTGGGAAGATGAGCAATGATGGGTGGATACGAAAGTGTGCGTGGAATTAGAACCAACTGCTTGATACACTTTCTATGTCGCTTGAAAAGCCTGCTTTTGATTTTGTGGAAATTTTTGATGGATACTTTTCCCTTTTTGATTTTTCCCCATAGTTTCTTTGACTGATGGAGTTTGATAGGGATGATCTTTCTTTGTATTCTTTGGTATCCATTTGTATTTGATTTGTCCATTATGCTTCTCAGCTTCTTTTTCTTTGATAACGTTCTTCGTACTTTGATTCAAATATTTCCTTTGATGTTGGTCCCAATTCGTGGATGGGGTGATGGGTGGATGAAGATTCATGATGTGACTGGTTGTAGTATTGACACTAGTTTCATCATAAAGACTCTTCATGCTCCCTATGTTGATGCTCGCACTAGATAAGGTTGCCCCCAGTATGGTGCTAGTAGTACCTTCATGCTTTGATTCTGCTTGTTCTAAGAGCTCTTGTTTAGAATGTATTCTCTGATAAATGACCACAATAGGTGATGTTCTTTCAATTTGCTGCTCCACTAACTTTGGATATTCTATCTGACTTGTTTTGTTGAGCGAATAATGTTGGATATCCTTATTTATTATGTCCTCAATCTAGATGTTGGATATATCTGATCCTGATGTTGATAACTCAGTTTGACTATAGGAGCTGATCATCTGCTCTTTTTTTGTTATAATATCAGGAGTAAAGGAACCCTGCTCTCAATGAAGATCATCTATGTGTCCATCCAAAGAAAGTATCTCATGGGTAGATGGAGGAGTATGGATATTATCATCTTGCATAGATAGGAGAGTGTCCATTAGATTATTGTAGTATCTTGACGATACAAATTCTTGATCTTGAATGATTTCGGAGTTGCTTTTGACATGCTTTGGATCAAGTTCTTAACATGGATCAGTTTCAAAGGATGGATTTCTTATAAAGGGTCCTTGGATGTCATCATTAGACATGGTAAGTGGTTTAATATCCTTAAGTATTGAGTTTAGGGTTCCTTCAGTATCTGTAGCCATGAGGTCGAAGGGGGTCAACATGTCTTGGAAGGGACCACTGCTAGACCTTAGTGGAAGATTTTGATCTTTCTTTGGAATAACTTCTTGAGATATGACCTCTAACTCATCAAGTGATGTAGATACATTTTTGTCATGATCATTGGTCGATGGATCGTGCATTATGTTAATAGGATCAAATAATCCCAACACTCCTTGAAATAGATCACTAAAAAGTGGTTCTTGATGTATGGTGCATTGATCATTGGATGAAGTAGACACAGCTTCAAGGTGCTTAGTGATGGATTCATCTTGATCCTTGTTCTCAATAGTTGTCATTTTTTGTGTTTGTGCTTGTGTTTGTTGAGTAGCTTGAGAGATTTGTTTCACTTGTCGAGCTTGTCTTGCTTGTTCCATGGCTAGATATTGTTGGATGGTCTTTTGGTATGATTGGTGAGCTTTTTGAGCAATGTCATATTGTCTTGCTGCATTTGGTTTTGGTGGTAGTGGGGGCGGATTTGGAATTGCGTTGGATATAGTGATGAGTCATTGAGATACACTTGGAGTAATCATGAGGGTTTGAGATGTGATGGGCATGATAGTGGTGGTTGGGATGATTGAAGGGATAGTGATGGTTGGAATGATCGATGTGATAGGTCCTTGGGAGACCATGTTTTGATTTGGGATCAATGTTGTTGCTTGATTAGATACCATCCATTGGTTTGATGGCGATGGTATATTCGAAGGATTTTTCATGATGGTTTTAAGTGGATTGATTTGGATGGAGTGATTGGTGCTAGGTAAAGGGGGAAGCCCTAAACCAAGGAATGATGTTGTTAATGGTGGTGGAGATTTCCCTTGGTGCAATGCCTCAACTATTTTGGAAAGTGCAGCAATTTGATCTAGCCAATTTTGTTCTTGATTTTGATCTTGACTCCCTTGAGATATTTGATTCAGCTCTTGTTTAAGCAGATTTGGAGTGTGTACTTGTGTTTGATTTTGGACAATGTTCTGATTTGGGATGACACTCAAATTTGGCATGATAGGTTGAGATTGAACATTGTTCATGTTTGGAATATTTATATGATTTGAAAATGTATCCATCCCAAAGTTTGTTGGATTCATGTTTCAAAAACTTGTACTCGGTACCTTCTCATTTGGTTTGTAGGGATTTGGTGGGATGACGTTTGTTTGAAGGCTCATGTATTGATTGTTCGGTTGATGGATTTGTAGGTTTGGATTTAAATCTCCCATCGGGAAATGTGCTCCAATCTTTGATTTGGGCATACTCACACTTGTTTTTCTATTCAAATTTGTCGAAGGTAATGGTCCCATGTATGGATTGTGTAAGTGTGAGTTTTGATAATCAATCAGAATTGTAAGGCTTTGAAGATTCAATTGATTTGGATTACTCAAGATGTATGGATCAAGTTTGTATTCCATGTTCTCCTTGTGTTTTGACCTTGTTATAAAAGTGACTTCTAGGGTTCTTAGGACCAATAATGGGATGAATGATGAGAGGGGTGAATGATATGGGTGATGAACTTTTAGGGACTTTGGATCAATGCTAGACTTAGGACTTGATTTTGATTGTTTGATTTGGATGCTGAACTTGTAAACTCTAAGATGTTGGATGTGATCTTAGGATGAACTTGTTCAAACGATGGTTGATTAAATGTATGAGAAAGGATGCATTCCCACACACCTAATTAAACAAATGATTTTGATTTGATGATTTACTCAAGCCTAGAATGATGTTTTCAAAGTTCTAAAGTTGTTTGGTGGGATGGATTTTGATAAATGTTTGAGATGGATGAAGTGTTTGATTTGATCCTAAAAGACTTAGAGAGACTTTGTTTACTAGGCCAAGGTATTGAAGAACACACTTTTCTCTAAGAGCAATCAAAAGACCAATATGACCAAAAGATATCAAGTACATGTGTGGGGTCCTATTTGTTATCTTTGCTTAATGAGTACTTTTTACCACAAACACACTTCTTAATTAGGTTTCAAACTGAATGTCCAATGTCACAACTTCTTTTGGTCCCACAAAGTGCTATGTGGAAGTTCCAAGAAATTAGGACAAGGGTTGCCTAATGCTGACCTTTGTAAGAGCAAATTAAGATGTAAACCCAATTACTTAGAAACCCCTAAGGACATAATCCCAAGGGTAAGCAATAGTTCTTGGGTTTTTTCAAAGGTATTTTCTCTAACTAAGGGGTTTGAAATTCTGATGATGATGTTGAATGTTGGTTTTTCAATGTTTTCGATAAACACACTATGTTTTCAAACAAGCAATGTAACATCCTAGCTCAATTGGTACGTTTTTCTTGGTGGGCTTGCCTCATTCCCTTCATAGTAGAAGAGATGACTTTACATGTAATCAAGGATAAAATATAAAGGTATGTTAAGAATGAAGTCTTAACCTCTATATTTCAACCAAGATCAGACATGGCAAGTAACTTCTTGGAATCCAAGTTCCAATGCACCACTTCGATAAACTCATTTGATGGACTAGATGGAAACTAAAAAAAAGGTTCTTAATGACACAATATTGGGGTCATGGCACCTTGCGAGCATCCAACAAGCCACTAAAGGCTTTAATCAATCCTACTATGGGCTCTTATATGTTTTATGGTAGTACCCCGTTCTAAAAGACATTGTACGGCTAAGGCCTACATACTATGAGGACTTGACAGTTTAGTCTTATCCATTTATATACCGGCCTGAATGAAAGACTGGTTGGAGTTGCTTCGAGTTCTCCTGGTGGATGTGTCTCTTAGGAAGACCCCTCTAAAGGTAAACAATAGCGAGCAAGCACATTTGTAGTTCGATCGACCTTCGTTTAGAAACAAAGGGAGAACACACGCGATATACCTAACTCACACTCGCAAATTATTTTGTTCAATTTTAAGCCCAAATCAAAAATGTGGAGGCAATCTTCTATGCAACTTAATGTCACCAAAAAGACTTTTGATTCTCAAGATCGCCGTGAGGCGTGAGAGAAGCGCATACGTCTTTTTAAGTGAAATTACTTTACAAAAAGTATTACAAAAACACAAAAGCACTTGTTCATTTTAAGCCTCAAAGCAATGATGATTTTTTTTTAAACACCAAAATCAAGTGTGAAGTTGCCTTGTTCAATTTTAGACCAAATAAAAAAGCTAGTTTCTAAGGTTCAATTTTAGCCTAACTTTGAAACGAAAAATTTGATGTGTTCTTTTTAAGAGCCCAAAAGAGGTGTGAGTTGATCTAAAACAAAAAACTAAAGTGTAAAATGGAATCCCTTTAAATCATTTAAAAACACTTTGTGAATTTTGATTTTGATGCTTAATTCTCTTTAACTCCAAGATTCATTCGAATATTGCTTCCAATGCTTCAATTTTTTTCAAGTTCCATTCGCAAACAGGATCTCTAAATAATGTCAGTGTATTTGACTTCCCCTCCACTTGCAAAAAAGGATTTGTTGAAAAATACTTTAAAACTCTCATGCTAATGCAATTGATAGGTGTAAAGTTTGCAACCATAAAATTTGAAGTTAATGTATTTATGAAAGAAAGCTTTCAAATTCTTGCAAATTTATGATTATTCCATGAAGTTAGCTGTAGTTTTTTAGATTTAATCTTGAAATGATGGCAGACTGGACAGCACAACATATACTCTATCCTTTAAGCTTTCAAGTCCCTACAAATTCCTTTGAAAATACGCAGCTTTCTATTCTCAGCATCATGACCTGCAGAAAGAAAGAGAAAAGAAGCAATGAAAGTGATTTACAACACATTGAAAAATAGGACTGATGATAACATGGAAAAGAAGATCTGATAGGTGGAAGCATTCATTTACCCCTTAACTTTTTCCATTCAAAAGTTATTACTTCCATTTCAACATTACTTAATTTGAAACATGGGCGTTGATGTGACTACAACACTCTAATTCTGACGCTATACCCCTTGATACACACTTTATGATACACACTTCACCCCATTGCAACAGTAGCAATGAATGGTCTTCTTGTTAGGAAACTTATAAAATGCATTGTGTTTCACTCTTACAAGACTAGTCTAATCGCCATAAAGGGTCTTGTCACTAGCAAACCAAATCTCACATAAAACCTTTGTATGATATTAATGCATTGTGTTTCAATCTACGCGCGACAATACAAAAAAGAGATCTACTCGCAGTTTCAAAAAGATATATGGGCGGCATTAAAAAATGAAAAAAATGTGATGGGCAAGCATATAGACCAGCTACCTACGCGTGCGATAAGTGTACAGGCCTAGGAATGAGTTATGCACATTTTTCTACCTTTGAAATAGCACAGGGGTTTTTGAAGTCTGCGAGTTGAATGATGATGTGTCCTTGTTGGTGAGCAGGTGAAAGTTAGTGGAAAAGGAAAGCTATAAAATTGATAGCACAATCAATACAGAAACAACCATATTCATGAGATAAGACCAATGAGATTTCACACAATCTAGCAACAAATTTACTAACGATAGCCATAGGATTCGCCTAGCCAAAATAATGACTCTTAAATAGAATAATCTCTTCCCTCCATTTTAGAGATTTTCAAGCTGATGTGATTGGCTGGTGAAAAGGCATATCCCATGGTAAAAAAAACTATATGCAACTAACCTAACTGCAGTAAAACACCAACAAATATATATGCTAATTTCTGCCTGTTCTTTTTCTACACGGTATATCAGATCATCATTGCGTAATACAAGGAAATTTGGGCACAGATTCCCAGTAATTCAGAAAGAATAGATGATACATCTCAAGTTTTCCCAACAAAGAATAAAATAGATTATCTCTATAGAGGATCGAGGTGAACCTTTTTGCTCGATGGGAAAACTTAGCTCCATACTTTCTCTATCCTTGAAATGAAGCCATGTCGTTCAGTGCTACAAGTAAAGTGAATCAATGTTGGCATTTAATGGCAAATAGTAGCAAAGATAATTATGCCCACATCTATCTCCATGCATAGAAAATGATTCATTCTTTCTGGATCCACGCCCTCAGTTCAATGATGGAAGAAAATGAATCTCAAGTGAGACAGATTGGACGACCCTAGATTTTCTACATGACTATTGATGCATCTACCATCACACCTATGGTTGTAAAACGTGACCACAACAAAGTGTGGGGTGTGCCTCTTGGTATATTTTGACAATATCAGATAGAGATCGGTGGTAGATTTTTTAGTAGAGATAGGCAGAGCTTACCTCTTAAAAATTCCACCTACTTCCTTTATTCCTCTGCCACACTTGTGTGCTATAAAACAGTGCTTCAAAAAACTATCTGTGCAAGAATAGAAGCATAGAGAAGATATGTTGACTGTTGACAAGATGGCACAAGAGATGCGGTATCCTGGATTTTCTTGGGCATGTGTTCAGTCATTAAATAAGAAATTGAAGGATATCGTTGGCTGGATTAGATGAACAAGTTTTGAAGACTTTCGATAGCGACATTTACTTCAACTGCAAAAATTTCTTAAAAAAAGAAAAACTCTGGTCAGTGACAATCATTGCCTTAATGTGAAAGGGATTGTATTGCATAAGACACATTGGTGAAGCAACTTCCAACTAGAAGAACTAGTTAATGGAAGAATATGGTAGCATGGAGAAAGCATGTGAACTTTTGGATAGAACGCCTATGAGAAAAGAAAGAAAACTCTTAAGCCAATGAAACTGAAATTGTGGAGTGGACAAAATCAGTTCTTAGTTTAAGAGAATGACTTTGCATAAGAGTTGTGGAGGCCTTGCTCAAAGTTGAAGCTTCTTTTTAAGGATTTTCAAAATGCTAAGTGTTGAAGAGGGACCAATGTGGGACTTAAGATTGGACAAATGAAAGAAGGACACTCGTCAAGTGGTGATTGGTTGATGTATGTGCAAGATTAGGGAAATGTGCCCATGAGAGGGAGAATTTGAATTCAAATTTGAGAGTAAATGCTAAGTGGGGGACAAGAAAATGTGCAATAAATGCAATGTTGGAGGAACAAATCAACTTTCCTTTGAATTCAAAGTTGAGGGAATATTCCCCATAAATGCCATGTTGATGGAAAATCTTGGATTTAATAAATCAATAAATTGATTTATTTGTGCAAGTGGCTAAATCTAGAGAATGCAAGTGGGTAAGTTTAGCATTTAATCATGGTTAGATTAAATAAATGATGATTATGTTAGTTTAATGATGATTAGGTGAGTTGACTTTTAGGACTTTGATATTTGATTTATTTAAATCAGAAAATGATGTAATATGATTGAGGATTTGATTTAAATGGATGTTTGATTTATTAAAAGATTGATGATAATGTTTACTTGATAGATGACCTTAGGAAATGGAGATTATTGAAATTACCTACTAAGTGAATGAAGGTGAACATGATTAATTGATGAATGGACCTAATGCAAAATCTAGTTTAGTTAATGAATGAACCTGATCAAATGCAGAATGTTAATTTTGCATGTCTACAGATATCAATATCCTCATCATGACAGCAAGCCTCCTTTTTAATATTGGAGACTTCATGATGATGGCACAATGATCTTTGATTCCCCTCTCGACTTAAACATCATCATCCTTCCAATGAATAACCCTTACATGATTCCAATGATAAGGATGCTAGGATCCCCATGGGTCCTCTTCCTTCTTCAATCCATGAAAAAGGTGAATCTAATAAACACAAACAACCTTACAAATTGAAAAAACTAAAGTTTCCTCTCCATCCACCACCTGAATGTGAAAGGAAACTGCAAATGATTTTAAATAGAGGTCATTTACTCTTACCACCTTTGAATAGGTTTGTCATCCATCCTAAAGATTCCAATGTACCATATTGTAAATATCATCATGTTCCTAGACATCACAGTGATGAATTTCAAACATTTAAGGACATACTAAGCAAGTATAACTTCACTGATATCGACTATTATCCTATCTTCCCATAGTACACTACAAAACACACCATCATGTAATAGTTGTAGAATCTTCCATTCTCACTATTGCATCACCTATCTTGGCTCATTCTTTCCTCGCACTAGGAAGGGGAAAGAAATTACTATCCTTGTCCTAGTAATGCATTTTTCATTGTCTCGTAGCTACATTATTCATCTTCCACTTATACTTGTAGACACGCAAAATTAGCATTATGCATTCAATCAAATTAACACTCATCCATTCATCAGGGTAAATCAATTTCAATCTCCTAAGTTCATTCACTTAAATTGAATAAATTAACTTTATTTAATTTAAGCCTATCATTCCCTCTTTGATTAAATAAACCAATAATTTATTTAATTAAATCTCAAATCATCATTCATCTCCCTTTGATTTGATTTAAATCCCTAAATCAAGTCAAATTGGTCAAATCATCCTAATCATCATTAAGCTAGTCTAACCATGATTAAATGCTAATCCTAATCACCCGGATTCTCTAGATTTTGCCACTTGCACAAATAAATCAATTTATTCATTTATTAAAATTATCATTTTCACTCAACATGGAATATTCCCTAGAATTTGAAATAAAAAAACAAGTGGACATGTACATCCAACAAGTCATTTATGAGCTCTTACATGGCTCTTACATGTCCCCTTCCAAAGGTCAAACTTAGCATTCATTGCACAAATTTGAATTCAAATTTCCCCCTTCTTGGGCACATTTCCCAAATCTTGCACATGCATCAACCACTCACAAGATGACAAGTGTCTCCATCTCATTGGCTTGATTCTTTATCCCACATTCATCCATTTGGCCAATCTCTCATCAAGAAAATATTCAAATAGAGGCCTCATTCTTTAGCAAATCCTCTACAACTCCAGAATCTCTTGCAAAGTCACCCTCCTTAAGAACTGAGAATGTAGATGTAAAAATCTGCATTTGGTTAGCATTTTAAAACCAAACTAATCATCAACATCCCTATGAAATAACTCCACATGCTAATAATGCCATCTAAGCAACAAATATCTAAGTAGATAAATTGAAAGCATATAATGAAACATGGAACAAATTATATCTCATAGTGGATTGGTGCTATTATTGAAAATAGCCCTTTCCCAATCCTTGATAGATAAGCTAATGATAATTATGGACAAGATAATTTCTCAAATGAAGAGAGTGACCTTGCATGATCTTGGAGATGAAATGCTAAGATTGTGGAGTGATGGGTGGAAAAATCAGTTCTCAAATGAAGAGAGTGACTTTGCATTAGCTTTTGTGGATGAAATTGTGGAGCATTTGATCAAAGATGAATCTTTCATTTATAGATTTTCAAATGCTAAGAGTGCTTATGAGAGAGAAATGTGCGACTAAAGATAAGCCAATGGGGAGAGGCCACTTGTCATCATGTGAGTGGTTGATGCATGTGCAAGATTTGAGAAATGTTCCCAAGAGCGGGAAATTTCAAATTTGAAATGAGAGTTAATGCTGAGTGGGGGACAAGAAAATGAGAAATAAATGCAATGTTGGAGGGACAAATCAACTTGTCATATTTTTCAAACTTGAGGGAATATTCCCTATAAATGCCATGTTGAGTGAAAATGATGATTTTAATAAATCAATAAATCAATTTATTTGTGCAAGTGGAAAAATCTAGAGAATCCAGGTGATTAGGATTAGCATTTAATCATGGTTAGACTAGCTTAATGATGATTAGGATGATTTGACCAATTTGACTTGATTTAGGGATTTAAATCAAATCAAAGGGAGATGAATGATGATTTGAGATTTAATTAAATAATTGATTGGTTTATTTAATCAAAGAGGGAATGATAGGCTTAAATTAAATAAAGTTAATTTATTCAATTTAAGTGAATGACCTTACGAGATTGAAATTGATTTACCCTAATGAATGGACGAGTGTTAATTTGATCGAATGCATAATGCTAATTTTGCGTGTTTACATTTTGCCCCTCTTTGAAGCAATGTACTTGTTGAGTTGGTTCAAAGAATAAACTTGCCACAATCAAAATTCAAAAAATTTCTAATTTTTTGGATGCCCCAGCGGAAAGAAGTACACTAGTACATTACCCCCTTGAGAGATTGAGCGAAAAGATTCAATTTGAGGGTCAATCTTGCGATAAAGAGGTTCCAAATGAATGGTATGGATGATTGCGATGATGATGCAAATGAGATGATTTTAAGATGCTTAGAATAACAAATCTATATTATTTTAAACAACTTAAATGATGATATGATGTGATGATGGATGACATGGATGATGTGATATGCTACGATTATGCAATAGATGATTTATGCGATGTTTAGACTAACAAATCTATATTAATGTGATGATGCAAATGAAATACATGTGAAATGATCGATGTTTCCTTTATGATATGAATGATATGTGGTATGCTGATGGTTTATGGATTCAAGATGGATGCATGATGGATGCATTGGTGATGATGATGTTAGTGTGGAAATGAGATGATGATAAGAGGATCCCACAAGCTCATGATTGTTTGAGACTTTATTATAGATGATGATGATTATAGATGATGATGATGATGATGATTTGCTTATCAGGGATTGGAATTTTAAAAGGGCTACTTACCTTATGTTTGATAACACATGTAGGTATGATGCATCAAGGTATAAAGAACCAGGATGGCATTGTACCTAGTGCGATGGAATTTGACTCAAAAAATAGATAGAAGTATTCTTCTTCACACTTGACATACGAAAACCTTGCTAGGGCGTACCTAATAAAGCAAGTATTCACCAAGTTATTTTACAAGAATGTCCAACAAGCACAACAAACAAAATATGATGATCGTTACCCCATTCCTACCTCTCTAAATCCTTCATTCGGATATCATCAAGAGGTCCTTCGAATGAGCGCAATAAGATAAATCAAAAGAAAAGACCAAGTACCCAAACAAGCCAATGTTCTTCATACCTATAGCCAAAGGGATTTGTTTTGATAGGATATGAATCCAAAGTGATATCCAAAATGATGCCCATTGTCGAAACAATATATCCTAGGACATGCATTGTATAGGATGATGATGGTTTTGATAAGTTGATTGATAGGTTGTTGATATAAAGTTGATTGACATGTTTGCGATCAAGAGTTTGATTTTGTGTTCAATGGTTTGTTGTTTGCTTTTAATTTTATGATTGAAGCTTGCTTTTTCCAATTGCTGTGATTGTTTCTATTTGTGTTTTTCCAAAGGAAGAAAGTGATGAACAGTTTATTATGGATGATTGATTATTGCGGGTCCAAGCGAGATGAGACAGATGGATTTTTTTCAAATATTTGGAATTTTTTTTTACGTTTTGAAATGTTTTGAGGCTGTTTTTGGTGTTTTTGAGATTTTACAAATGTTTTGATTTTTGAATTTTGTGATGTTTTTGGATTTTGCGTTTTTCGAATGTTTTTGGATTTTGATGTTTTTCGAATGTTTTTGGATTTTGATGTTTTTCAAATGTTTTTGGATTTTGATGTTTTTCAAATGTTTTTGGATTTTGATGTCTCGGGGGCTGTTCAAAGATTAGCCTTGCCTACGTTTAAGCTTAGAGACAATGTAGTTTAGATTCCAATGTTTTTGATATTTTTTTGACTTTTTGATTATTTTTTGGATTTTGATATGTTTTGTATTTTTTTGGATTTTCTGATGTTTTTGGATTTTCTCATGATTTTGATGATTTGGATATGGACATGTGTGATGATATCAGTTCTCTATTTTTGGATTTTTCTAAAAACCAAGCTAAGGTTGATTGATCAGATTGATGGATTGATGATGATGATAACATTGTTGAGGATACACAACAATGCAAGGATTTGTTGATCAAGATTGATGACGATAACATTGTTGAGGATGCACAACAATGCAAGGATAGTGTTAACAAACATGAGGATTGGGAAAGATATCCCCAAGATGATGATGGATTGATGATGATTTGATCAAGACTGATGGTGATAACATTGTTGAGGATGCACAACAATGCAAGGATAGTATTAAGCAACACAAGGATATCCTGATGATTTCTTGGTTGGATTTGATTTGATCATGATTGTTGAAGCTTGGTTTGGAATAAAAGTTGTTCGAATGATTTGACGTGATGTGTGAACTATAAATTAGATGTGATTGATATTGATTATTTGGATTGATGTTCGATGAAAAATGAAGACTGATAAGAAATGTCTTCTCGTCAAAATATGCCATGGGCTAGTGATTTGGATTTTTGCTCATAAGTGGTTTGACCAATTTGGTTTTACATTTTCCAATGTTCAAATCACCACATAAGTTGGAGGATATAGATCAAGATTTATTCTCGAAGTAAGACATGTACATATCTACCCCCAATGTCTAGCAATGTATGGAGTGCGATGGATGGATGCTCAGATAAGTGTATGGATGGATGGATATGGATTATCTTGTGATAATGCTTCATGGCTTAGATAATGTTGGATAGGATAGGATCAATGAAAATGACCCATGTCAAGATGTTTTACCATAAGAAAGCGTAAAGTGTGCCCCAAACTTTCATCAAGATCAAGATAACTTGGATGATGGATGTAGATGGATAAAGATGGACTGGATAAATGGCTCATTGATGAATGGATTTATTATGGATAAGATGGATGGAATGATGGCCTTATTATGGATGGGATGAGATGATTTCAACTGAACTGGCACACGTAGATGCTCGATTCTACACATGACACCTATTTGCCAGGTTTTCGTCATGGTCTTGCCCCAAGCGCTGCACATGCGGTTTTCACTAAAGGACAATTTTTTTTCTTTACTATTTTCAATCCTTTTTCTGATTTTTTTGGATTTTCATAATTTTTTATTTTTCTAGAAGATTTTAAACTCATACGTAATCATAAGGTGTTGTTGATGTAGACGCCCTTGTCATAATGTGCCATCAATATCTTGCTTGAAGAAGCTGCTTTGCAAAGATATATGCACTTGAATACAAATTTTGGGATTGTTGATCTGCTTTGTCGATACCAGAGTTAACTTTGTCTCTTTGTACACATCCCAATAGAGTGCCTTCAAAATCCTTATGATGAAGGGTCATTTCCAATACATGGTCAATTTTAGAATTGGATATCATGCGTGGAGGCATGGATGGAGTGTGTTTAGGGATAAAAGATGGATTGGTTGACAGTTTGAAACCTTTGACTCTCCAAACTTGGGAAGATGAGCAATGATGGGTGGATACGAAAGTGTGTGTAGAATTAGGACCAACTGTGTGATATACCTTGTACGTTGCTTGAAAAGCCTTCTTTTGCTTTTTTGGACATCTTTGATGGATACTTTTCCCTTTTTGAGTTTGCCCCATAGTTTCTTTGACTAATGGAGTTTGATAGGGATGATCTTTCATTGTATGTTTTGGTATCCATTTGTATTTTATTTGTCCATTATGCTTTCCAACTGCTTTTGCTTTGATAACATTCTTCGTACTTTGATTCAAATCTTTCTTTTGATGTTGGTCCCAATTCATGGATGGGGTGATGGGTGGATGAAGATTCATGATGTGGCTGGTTGTAGTATTGGCATCGACTTCATCATAAGGATTCTTCGTGCTCCCTATGTTGATGCTTGCATTAGGCAAAGTTTCCCCTAGTATGGTGGTAGTAGTACCTTCATGCTTTGATTCTGACTGTTCTAAGATGTCTTGCTCAGTAAACATGCTCTGACAAATGACTACTGTAGATGACATTGTTTCAATTTGCCACTCTGCTAACCCTAGATTATCTTGTTCTATCTAACTTGTTTCCTTGAGCGGATAATGTTGGACATCCGCATACCTTATGTCCTCAGTTTGAATTCAGGATATATTTGATCCTGATGTTGACAACTCAGTTTGACTATAGGAGTTGATAATCAGCTCTTTGTGTGTAATAGAATCTTGTTCTAGTTGAAGATCATCTACATGTCCATCTATAGAAAGCATCTCATAGGTAGATGGAGGAGTATGTGCATCTGGAATAGATAGGAGAGTGTCCATTAGATCATTATAGTATCTTGAAGATACAAATTCTTGATTTTGAATGATTTCGGAGTTGCTTTCGACATGCTTTGGATCAAGTTCTTGACATGGGTCAATTTCAAAGGATGGATTGCTTACAAAGGGTTCTTGGATGTCGTCATTAGGAATGGGAAGTGACTCAATATCCTCAAGTGTCGAGTTCAGAGTTCCTTTAGTATTTGTAACCATGATGTCGAAGGGGGTCAACATGTCTTGGAAAGGACCATTGCTAAACCTTAGTGGAAGATTTTGATCTTGCTTTGGAATGAATTTTTGAGATATGTCCTTTAACTCACTAGGTGATGTAGAGACATTTTCAACATGATTTTAAATATGATCATAGGTCAATGGATCATGCATTATGTCGATAGGATCAAACAATCCTAACACTCCTTGAAATAGATCACTAAAAAGTAGTTCTTGATGTATGGTGCATTGATCATCAGATGGGCTGGAAACATCTTCAAGGTGCTCATCGATGGAGAGATCTTGATCATTGTTTTCAATAATTGTGGTGAAGGGATTTCCATTTTTTTCAACAATAAGGTCAAATGATGTTGACATTTCTTGGATTGGATCATTGTTGGTTGGTGGAATTTGATCATGATCGAAAAGTGACTCTTGACATATGTTGATTTGATCATTGTATGAAGTAGATGTAGCTTCAAGCTGCTTAGTGATGGATTGATCTTGATCCTTGTTCTCAACAGTTGTGATTTTTTGTGCTTGTGCTTGTTTTTTTTGGGTAGCTTGAGAGGCTTGGGCAACTTGAGAGGCTTTTTGCACTTTTTGAGCTTGTGTTGCTTGTTGCATGGCTAGATATTATTGGAATCCCCTTTGAAAAGTATCTTGTAATTCTGTGTTGTATTGTCTTGATGTGGTGGAAGTTGGTGGTGGTGGTGGATTTGGAATCATGTTGGTTGTAGTGACAAGTGTTTGAGATACGCTTGAAGCGATCATGGAAGTGAGGGGTTGAGATGTGATGGGTGTGAGAGTGGTGGTTGGAATGATCGAAGTGATGGGGATGGTTGGAATGACTGAGGTGATAGGCCCTTGGGAGACCATGTTTTGATTTGGGATCAACATTGTTTCTTGATTGAATACCATATGTTGGCATGATGTTGATGGTATACTCAGAGGATTTGATGTGATGGCTTGATTGGTGTTAGGTGGATTCATTTGGATGGAATGATTGGTGCTAGGTAAAGGGGGAAGCCCTAAACCAAGGAATGATATAGGTAATGGTGGTGGAGATTTCCCTTGGCGCAATGACTCAATTATTTTGGCAAGTGTAGCAATTTAATCTTGCCAAATTTGATCTTGATTTTGATCTTGACTCCCTTGATATAGTTGATTTGGTTTTTGTTCAAGCAGATTTGGAGTGTGTACTTGTGTTTGATTTTGGAAAATGTTCTGATTTGGGATGACACTCAAATTTGGCATGATAGGTTGAAATTGACCATTGTTCATGTTTCAAACACTTGTACTTGGTACCTTCTCATTTGGCTTGTAGGGATTTGATGGGATGATGTTGTTCATTTGAAGGTGCATGCTTTGATTGTTCGGTTGACAGACTTGTAGATTTGGATTTAAATCTATCATTGGAAAAGGTGTTCCAAACTCTTGATTGGGCATACTCACATTTTTACCATTGAAGTTTGTAGAAGGTAATGATCCCATGTATGGATTGTATAGATGTGAGTGTTGATAATCAATCGGTGTTGTAAGGCTTTAAAAGTTCAATTGATTTGGGTTACTCATGATGTATGGATCACATTTGCATTCCATGTTCCTCTTGTGTTTTGAACTTGTTAAAAAATGACCTCTAAGGTGTTTAGGACCAATGATGAGATGGAGGATGAAAGGGGTAAATGATATGGGTGTTGAACATTTTAGGAACTTTGGATCAATGCTAGACTTAGGGTTTGATTTTGATTGTTTTATTTGGATAATGAACTTGAAACCCTAAGATGTTGGATGTGATATTAGGATGAACTTGTTCAAAGATGTGATAATTTAACTAGAGGTATGAAAAAGGATGCATTCTCATACTCCTAACTAAACAAGGTGATTTTGATTTTGATGATTTACCTAAGTCTAGAATGATGTTTCCAAAGCTCTAAAGTTGTTTGTGGGATGAAGATGGTAAATGTTTGGAATTTGGATGAAGTGTTTGATTCAATCCTAAATGAACCTAGGAAGGCCTTGTTTACTAGATCAAGATAGTGAATAACATTCCTTTCTCTAAAAGTAATTCAAAATCAAAAGATCAACATTTGCATGAAAACCATATGACCAAAAGATATCAAGCACATGTGTGGGGTCCAATTGATTCAATCTTTGCTTATTGGATTCTTTTTACCAAAAACACTCTTGATTAGGTTTTCAACTGAATGTCCAATGTCCTAATTCCCTTTCATCCCACAAAGTTCATTATGCAGAAATTGAGGAAATCAAGGCAGAGGTTACCTAAAGTTAACTTTAGTAGAAGCAAATTGAGATGAAATCCAAATGCTTAGAAGCCTCTAAGGATACGAATCCCAAGGGCAAGCAATAACATGTGAATTTGTTCAAGGATATTTGCTTCTCCTAAAGGTTTTGAGATTTTATGCTCATGTTGAGTGTTGGTTTTCAAATGTTTTTGATAAAAGCACTGTGTTTTCAAACTGACTCACAAGCAATATAACATCCTAGCTCAATTGGTACATTTCTCTTGGTGGGCTTGCCTCATGCCCTTCATAGTAGACGAGATGATTTTACATGCAACCAAGGATAAAATATAAAGGTATGTTAAGAATGAAGTCTTAACCTCTATATTTCAACCAAGATCGGACATGGCAAGTAACTTCTTGGAATCTAAGTTCCAATGCACCACTTTGATAAACTCATTGGATGGACTGGTTGGAAACTACAAACAAAGTTCTTAATGACACAACATCAGGGACATGGCACCTTGCGAGCGTCTAGCAAGCCACTAAAGGGTTTAATCAATCCTACTAGGGGCTCTTAGACATTTTATGGTAGTACCCCATTCTGAAAGACATTGTACGGCTAAGGCCTACATACCATGAGGACTTGACAATTTAGTCTTATCCATTTATATACCGGCCCAAATGAAAAACCAGTTGGAGTCACCTTCGAGTTCTCCTTTCAGATGTATCTCTTAGGTAGGCCCCTCTAAAGGTGACTCAAAGCAATAAAAATGCATTTTCAGTCTTTCTCTTGCACCCTAGATCATACGAAGTGCAAGGGGAGAGGATACGTACTCAAAATACACCAAAGACAAGATCACACAAATTAAGCTCTTGTTCGTTTTAGCCTCAAAGCAAAGATGAATTTATTTTAAAGTACCAAGAAAAATTTGAAGTTGATTTGTTCAATTTTAGCCCAAAAGTGAAATCTAGTCAGTTTCTAAGGTTCAATTTTAGACCAACATTGAAAGAAAACAATGATCTAGTTGGCTTAAAACAAAAAAATAAAGCAGTAATGGAGGCTCTAGGCTACTTCAATAAGCATTTAAAAAATTCTTTTATGAGTTTTAAAGTTCAATGTTTGATTTTCTTCACTCTCCAATCTTGCTTGCTTTTGCTTGAGCTCAATGTCCTATTTCAATGCCAACCCTCCTTATGCTCACCTCTCTTGTAAATAGTACAAAGTTATAAGAAGTATGTTATTTCCATGATAATATAATTGCAAACATAATGAATACTTTCACAAAGAATTAGCTAAATCGTTAAAAATAAAGGTTACTTCATTGATGATATCTTAAATGTATCTTTTCTCCTCAATTTTTAGACTTTGTCATTGCTTATATTAGTTGTGGATATTGGAATTTTCATGTTGAAACAATTTATACTAATTATCACTTCAAAATTAAATGTAGAGCCTCCCTTTGGCAATGATCGACTCTCAAGAAGGATTACACATCAGTTAAAAATCTTCACAAAAAGAATCAAAGTACATGGCTGGCAAAAGCTTTAAGTTTTCATGAGCAAAAATAAAGACATCATTATAACATCAACATGAATTGAAATTTTGAAATTCTAAATATTGTAGGATGCGCTCTCAACTTTGACAGCTCTAACTCCACATATCCACCAATCACCGAAGACCTTCCTCAATTATCACAATTCCCCTAGACCATCGCCTTGATTTTCTCAAGTTTCAAATAATTGGTATGGAGTTATGAGCTTTGACCTCTGGCTTTCTTATCAAATCTGCTCCTCTTTTCTTCTGACTAGAATCACCACCAAGAAACAACAATCTTAAGCCAAGATTTGTAAATCTACACAAAAGATATACATGTGTGAGATTAAATGCGTAGGGCTAGGCGTCTGAAATGTATAGGAAGGCATAAGCATAGGCCTAAAAAGTCTACAAGCTTCAAAATGATTGAATGGAACACAACCTTGAAAATGTCAGAACAACAATTAAGTTAACTTATTTGATGTGAGTCGTTGGCACTGAATTGGCACCAAGCACATGCGTATTCAATAACAACAGTCAAGGATTTTATGAATTTTAAGCAAATGCAGATGGCAGGTGTAAAGTCGATTTCACCAACTTTTTCTAGCATGCTTTCTAATAGCATGTGGACTGTGTGTACTAGAAGAAATATCTACAAGATGATTGCTAGACTTTATTTATTCTTATCAGTATCTGACAAATGCTATGGGAAAAATATTCTTACAATCCACGTTGTAATACAACTCCTCGAGCACCATTAACTAGTTTCGTTTTATATGGGAGTCTGAGAAAATGGGTGGATTATTGCTTGCATGGGAATGGTGTACTTGGTGGCTCTAAGTGGATGTGCGAAAGGACTGAAGGTGCCATTCCAGCTGAAAGATGTATTTTCAGTGTTGCCATGGTAGGTATCTTGGCCAGTGTTCAATACTTTTGATAGTGTCATTGACTTTCTTCTCCAGTTTGTTGAATAACTGCCTAAAAATAAAGTCACGAGGGTGTTTAGAGAATGTTTATTAAGCAAAAAAATTACGGTCAAGATCCTAATAACAATCATAGCTTTGTATCGTGAGGCTTTGATATTCAGCGCTTCTTGCAACAAGCGGTGCCTAAGCTTCTCCGTGAAAACAGAAATATCCTCAATCGATAGCAAGAGGATTTTTTTTGTCAAGCCTCGAAGAAAAGATATTTTGAAGCTAACAACGCCTCAATCCATATAGCTTTGTCTTCTCTGGCTTCAGTCTATAAATGAAGTGCTTTTGTCCCAGTAAATATTGAGAACCTTTTATCATCTAACTTACTCTCTGTAGGACACTTTGAGATGAACCTCTCCAAATAGCTTTCTCTACTTTGAACGAGCATGAGCGTGCTTGGGGTTCCTCTCGATCATTAGAGACTCCTATCCAATAAGGCGAATGCCTTTCTCTGTCTCTTGACTGATAGCAATCTTATCCCGACCATGTATTTTGTAATAGGACAACACACTGTTCTGCAAAACAAACCAATGGGACTTCCATTCTTTTCCATAATTCACTCATTTGTACACGATCCCCGCTATGCCAGTGGTCACATTGTTAGCCTCATTATAGTCTTTGCAAGCACCTTCTGTAGCCTTCGGCCGCACAGAAGGTGAACTTCCTCCGTTCTACCCAGTAACAGATCTCCTTAGCCTGGCTCGCGTTATTAGTAGGGGCTAGTTCAAACTTGCATGGAAGAAACAATCACATTAATAGATAAAAATGAAAGATTAAAACAAGAGTTCCCCATAAAATCCATCTGCATTGTTAGAAAACAAGGAAAAAGATGATATAATTGAGCAAATACAAACACAAATAACTATGCCTATTCTAAAACAAGATAAATACTTGATCTTATGGGGGGATTGGTGCTATTGTGGAAAATAGCCCTTTCCCAACCCATTGCTCAAGATAACCTAGATGATAAAATGCCAATGATGAATGATATGGAATGCTAAGATGGTGTGGAGTGATGGTGGGAAAAAATAGTTCTCAAATGAAGAGAGTGACTTTGCATTAGCTTTTGTGGATGAAATTGTGGAGGATTTGATCAAAGATGAAGATTTCATTTATAGATTTTCAAAAGCTAAGAGTGCTTATGAGAGAGAAATGTGGGACTAAAGATAAGCCAATGGGGAGAGGCCACTTGTCATGATGTGAGTGGTTGATGCATGTGCAAGATTTGAGAAATGTGCCCAAGAGGGGGAAATTTCAAATTTGAAATGAGAGTTAAAGTTGAGTGGGGGACAAGAAAATGAGAAATAAATGCAATGTTGGAAGGACAAATCAACTTGTCATATTTTTCAAACTTGAGGGAATATTCCCCATAAATGCCATGTTGAGTGAAAATGATGATTTTAATAAATCAATAAATTGATTTATTTGTGCAAGTGGCAAAATCTAGAGAATCCAAGTGATTAGGATTAGCATTTAATCATGGTTAGACTAGCTTAATGATGATTAGGATGATTTGACCAATTTGACTTGATTTAGGGATTTAAATCAAATCAAAGGGAGATGAATGATGATTTGAGATTTAATTAAATAAATGATTGGTTTATTTAATCAAAGAGGGAATGATAGGCTTAAATTAAATAAAGTTAATTTATTCAATTTAAGTGAATGACCTTAGGAGATTGAAATTGATTTACCCTGATGAATGGATGAGTGTTAATTTGATCGAATGCATAATGCTAATTTTGTGTGTCTACAATACCAATTGAGATTGGCAGGCGAGTGACTTTGTTGATGGTTGAAATTTATTTGCATTACTAGTATTTTTCTTTTGCATGTGTGTCATGTGATCCCCTATAATACGTGTTTAATGTTCTCTCTCTCTCTTTGTGCAAATTCTTCTATTTGTACTGTCATTCTTCTATATGTCGTACATTTCTTTTTCCTTTCATTTTTTTGTGTTTTCCTTTTGGGGATGATGCAAAGCGTAGAGATGACATATGTCTCTTCCATGTTGACCCCAAATGACATTTTACTTTCTTTTTCACTTTTTTTTTGTGTTTTTCCTCTTGGGGATGACACAAAGCATTGAAATGCCCTATGTCTCTTCCATGATGACCCAATTAGTCCCTTTACTTTCCTTTTTTAATTTTTCTTTTGTTTTCCTTTTGGGGATGACGTGAGGCACTGAGACCGAAATGTCTCCTTCATTTGACCCAAAATATTTTCCTTTTCTTTCACCTTTTCACTTGTTTTTTCCTTTTAGGGACAATGCAAAGTGTTGAGACTACAATTTTTCTCCCATGTTGACCCAAAACGGATCTTCTTTTTCTTTTGTTTTTTCTCTTTTTGTGTCATTAGTCTAGTTCTATGTATTTGGGGAATGATGAAAGTTCTTAGCTCTTTAATCAAAATATTGCACCAAGGAACATACTGACCCCAAATCCATAGATCCCTTATGTGTTTGGTGTGTTCCTTTTCAGGTGCAACCCCTCTTTCTTTTGTTACTTTTCATGACGTAGCCTTACTCAAAAATATATGACTTGGCATAGGGGATTTCCAAGTTGGCTCTCATGTCTTCTTTTTTCTTGTTTGCATTTTTCATTTCCTACTTTAAATTAATTGCTCACAGTACGGTGTGTAGTAATTCCTTTAAAGTGGGGGAAAACATTGACATTATTCATTTTGCATTTTTTTCTTTTTTTTTGGCTCTTAGTGCGGCCTTGTTATTTTACATGATGTGGTTGTCACTTTGTGGATGACATTGGGTATGATGTCTTTCCTGAGCATGATCTATCTTATCATATTACATTCCTCTTGGTGGCCTGATGCAACATACTACATCCCCTAAGTTGTGAATATTCTATTCTTAGATTGGTCCTCTCTTGGAAACATTAGACACAATGGTCCCTAAGTGAATAACCTCACATTAACTAAACAAGACTCCTTTGAACATCTTTTGTATGTTACATTTTTACATTTTATATTTTTCATTTATATGGCCACCTTGCATAATGCAGCTCGCATTCCTATGGTGCCATCCTGTTTGTTCATGAGTTCTAAAAATATGAAGCTTTTCTTGTCTCATGAAGACTGAACCAACATTTTTCCTTTGTGGCACCTTATTAAAGTTATCAGGAGGCATAAATTTGATATGGTTCAGTGGGAAGCCCATTTTGAGACACAACTTTCCCCAAATCCACCTATGTCTTTGTGAGTGCATACCAGTCGAGTGTATGCTTCTCACCTTTTGGGCCTTCTCACCCAGAGGTCAGCCATGAGTTTTGTTGCCCCATGGTGATTATGCATTTTCTTTTTTGAAAAAGTAGCCTAGATATGATCCACAACTAGCTGGACAAATGATCAAAGCTTGATCCAACTTTTCCTTTTTCTCTTTCATATGTGTGTTCCTTTTTTCTTATGTTTAGTTTTCCATGGGATATTCATCCTAGGGGCTTGATCATCCCTATTGATCATTGTTGTCTCATATTTCTAGCATAAGTGCATTTGGATCCCTCTCGATATGCATGGCTACTTTAGAGTGAGTTTGAAGCAAGTTCATCCTCTCACTAAAGTGGGGGCTAAATGTACCATAGAAAAATGGATCTTTGGACATTTTCATGTTCATTTAGGTCTTTTCCCTATGATGCTTGGCCTATTTTTCATAGATTTAATGTTGTAATATGACTTATACATTCACATTAGGTCTTGAATATTCAAATTATTAAGATTTTATGATGTCTTGTAAAGGTTTTGTGAAGTGTTATAACACATTTCTACACTTTTCCAGACTCTTATTATAATTCATCTACATATTCCATTGTTATCCCTTACCAAGTCTTATTTTAAAGCGTTGTAAAGTCTTGTAACAAACTTTCACACTTTTATAGACTTGTCACCACTTAATACACATTTCTTATGCTTTATTTGGCCCCTTTATACACTTACAAGACTTAATTAACTATTTTTTTTTTAATATGAACCCGACAAATATCATTAAATACAACTTAATCCCCAACACCCACTTGCATGCCTTGAGTGGGACTCATTCACCATGGGTGGTGAATGAGTCCCTCTAGGCACAAAATTCAAAATAATTTCAAATTTCATTCAATTTTTTATTCATTAAGACCTTAGGTTGGCCTATGATGTATTTTTAGGAAATTAGGGCATAAGTGTGTATAAATAAGTGTTTTTCTATTCATTTTAACCCCCATTTATTCATTTATTATCAATCAACATTCTTGCATTCAATCCATCTAAGAATTCATGATAGCATCATTCAATCAAGCAATTATCAAGCATCTTTGAGTAGACATTGACATATCTTCAAACTTAAACAAGGCTTTGGTGAGTTCATGACACTTGTGTGTTATTTGTTCATCATTCATTTCTTATTTCATTTCTATATGAAGGGTTTGATTACCAAAGTGGGGTTTGACCAAGGAAAACCCCTATACTCTAGCCCTTAACTATTTTTCCACTCTTTGCATGTGTGTTTGCAGGTCTTGTAGGAAGATTTTTCAAACAGATAGGTATTGAAAAGTGGTCAAGAAGTCATCAAAGCTATTCAAGTCAAAAAAGACCTAATTCAAGCTTGGAGACATCATTCAACCCATTTTCTATAGATTTCCATAGGTGGAATAATTCGCCATTTGTGGTGAATCAGTCCCACTACCAAGCTGGAGAAAGTGATATCTAAGGTTTTCAGCTCTCGGCACCTCAAATCCTATTTTAGCAAAATTTACCAAAAGCAGGACTAATTCGCCATTTGTGGCGAATGAGTCCTAGTCGTCATCAACAATAATTTATAAAACACTCTAGAACCTTCTATCATTAGCATTCTATCTCCAGGTGCACTCCATTCGGTTTCATTAAGTTTTGTTTTAATTTGTTTATGTTTATAGTTCATTTTTGCATATCACATTGTGTTTTCAAACACTTCATATTTCTTAGATTTTTCATTAATAATCAATCCATTTTATCAGTTTATTTCATTTAGATCATTGTATTTAGGCATATTTTCATTGTACTTGCATTAGTTTGAGTGAACCACCTAAATTTTGTGATCTATCTCTCTTTTAGGTGAAAAACCCTCATTGAGCAAGAGAGTCATAGCACCTTATACACCCTAAAAATATGTGGTTGAATAATTAAGTAGGCTAGCATTAGTGACAATAACGGATACATGGAAGCAATTGGTACATGTGAGCATTTACTCCCAACACCCGAATTAATTTCTCAAAGCTTAGTTTGAGATCCTCTATACAATTTATCCTTTGCCTCTTATAGCCTTAATATTTTTCCATTTTCATCTGACGGGAAATAGGTTTTCCATTTTTCGAGCTCTTTGGCGCACATTTTTGATAAATAGCGATATCAATTAGCATTTGAGTTGGTGAGTTTTCTCTTGCTACACTTTTCATTATGCTATCTTGTAGTTTCCTTGCTACCATCATGTTTGTCTTAGTTACCCCAATTCGGCTATTGAGCCAAAAACTACATAATTCCTTTGTAGGCGAAGTCAATAGTGAGAACTAAATGTGTGGTAGGGAAGAATAACCACCTCATCGTCATGGCATTCAAATGAGTGCTTATGAAGGATTATGTGAAGGACGAAAACCTACCACGGTACAACTCCAATGTTATCTCCTAGTTTGTGGCCTCCTTGTTGGATTTAGACTTCTCCAAGCCCTAGATTATTGATATGTTCCATGCTATGTTTGATTTACCATACTTAGATGGGCTCAGTAAGATCATGCAAGTAGCTATCCTTGGTGGCATCATTCTAAACACCATGAATATACGCAGGAACGTCGACTTTGGGGAATTGGTGCCCTAGTTACCCTTCCCAAACTTATGCACTATGGACTTGGAGAGGCATCACTCATTGTCTCAACCAGTGGCCTCCTTTCTTCTAAGGGAGTATAAAGTGGAGTGCATTTTTTGGGCTCGATTGGAAGAATTATTTTGAGTTCTTGGTGTATAGTCATGGCATCACGGATTGAGGTCTGGTTCATGCCCATGTGTGCTATGTTGTTAAACCCTACTGCTACTTTGTTGAAGAAAAACTCAAAGAAACAACATTTTGACTACCACGAAAAATGGAATCTTTAAATTCCATTGCCATTTTGTGTCGCATCTCCCCTTTTTTTATTTTTGAATATGTATCTCTTTTTAGGTTTGAATGAGATGGCTTCAAGCTTCTCTTATAGCCTCAGGCTTGTTATGTTATTATATTGTAAATATCTTGATGAATATAAAAAGATATAATACTTGTTACTATTCTTATGTTTACTCTCATGGCTTATTCACAAAAATAATGTATTTTACAAAAAATTTACATATGGTACATAATTTTTAAATTAATGAACTTGTGTACTTTAATGGAATAATTTTAGATGAATATTGTTTACTAATATATCTAGAACATTTCCATTCATATCTCCTAGCTCATATGCATTCTTTTCTTTACATGTGTCAATGCAGAAGGTACCTTTCCATAGTACATCAAACTTTTCATGTTGTCTTGGTGTTGGGACAATCAAATTTTTCAAATTTGAAGTGCCCATTTCAAAAAAATTTCCTCCGCACTCTAAGAAGTGCATCTAAAGAAGCTACTTAAGTGACCCACTTTGGAGGGTCGTAATTTGGTGCATGTTGATTTTCATGCAAAACCCCTTTGTGGACCCACTCTTGTGACCTATGTGAGTATGTATATCAATTATTAGCTTCCCATGATGATTTTTGATAGGGTTTCAAAAAGCGAAGTTGGAGGGTTTTGGCACTTTTCTGCTATTAACAAATGTTTAGTTCTGTAAAGTAGCCTCCTGTTCGAGCTTGTATTTTGCAACTAGGTGATTTTCATGAAGATATGATTGTTACTCTCTATTATCCATGCCAAAGTGTGCTCTCATGTTAGGTTTCAGAGCTTCATGAGCTGATTTGCTATTTTTACGAAGCCAAAACCAAATGCAATTTCTCTTGTTTTGCATCTGCATTTTTAGAAACCTTTCAGGGAGGTCAACTTTGACCCTAAATATCTCGTAAAGGATGATGGTTAAATAAAATCCCTCTTGCAAACATGCTCACTATACCAAAATGATTTATTGTGTCTAGTGGCAGCTCGCCAGTAGTTGATTTGATATTTTTTTGAAGAGGTGATTTGGTCAGTTTTAATTGGTTCTGAATAGGTTGTAGAAAAGTTTGAGTAAGCAACTTTGACAGTGAATATTTTTCACCTTGGGATCCATTTCTTCAAGATACCATTTGCACTCCATTCCTAGATAGAATGTTTACATGCCTACAAGTTTTCATGGCTCCAGGAGGTCGTTTGACCAATTTCTGAAGCCGATTCCAGAGCCAACTAGACTAGTTTTTCCCACTATGCAAATGTGTTAGAAAATGAGTTTTAATGGTAACCCACTTCAAATTTTCACTCCAGCTGCATTCAAAAGGAAGTGTCAGATTATTCAAGCATAAAAGTTGTCTGAAAATGATTTTTTTTTAGCCAGGTCCACATGGGACCCATCATTCTTTATACATGTGAAAGTGAGAATGTTGATGCATTTTGCACAGGGTTTTTTATCTTTTCAGTCCTTCAAACTATATCAATAGGGTATCGCAAATAATCACTAAACCGAGATTATTCTAGCTACTTGGGCTATAGAAGCATAATGGTGTGGAAAGAAAATGTCATAAAGGTGGTGTTGCGCTTGGTGTCACCATGGCATAAAGGCACTACACTATTCAATCTTGCTAGAATATTTGAACATCTACATATACTAAAAGAGATTTATTATATGAAGGTTTATGGTGTTCAAGTTCAAATTCTAACAAATTTGATGGAGGTTGATGCATGGGGGTCTCTGCCTTGATATTGGAGTGAGCAAACTTAACACTCTTTAATAATGAAAAGCAAGGCTATCATATACAAGGGCGCTAGATATGAAGACAAAACTGCACACAGACTTCAGATTTGAAGAAAAAGCTAGATAGCCAAGTTTAGTCAACAAAGCACAAATAAATGCAATTTATCAAGGTGTAAAGAAAACATCTTAAGATGCAAAAGAGGCCAATGTAGGGGCCATTCAAATTTGTGTGAGGGAATTAATGTTGGCTAACAAATGAGTTCATATTGCAAAAGGGCTTGTGCATAGTTGCAATAAAAGTACAAAATAGATTTGTAAAAATGTTATGTGCATATGTAAGAGGAGGGGCATTTAAAATGAAAGAAAAAAAAAGGAGGTTGCACATAAAGGATTTTGAAACTTTCAGTCAACACATTTTTGAAGCTAATGGAAATTCTAAAGAGAAACACACACAAAATAGACCGTTGAAAAGGCTTTAGAAACTTTAGACCAAGAGGCTCAAACAAAAGGTAGACAAAGCATGGTGCTAGGGAAGCCAAGGTGCATTGCTAAGGGCACCATTAGTCATAGAATAGGGCAGCATTGACATTGCATATGAACTGGTTTCAAAATCCCAAGTAAATATTGTTCCATGGAACCTCCACGCAACAGGAGAGAGCCTTTATGCAAAGAATGGAGGACGGCTAATACACCAAATGTATCTATTGAAAATGCCACAAAAAATTTCAAGCAAATGATGCTTCAGATGGTGCCATCATGGATCCACTAAAGAGTGCCAGCATTGAGTGAGGAGTGTCAACTACTTGTTTGCAGTGAGAAGGGATGCACTGGTACAGACAAGGCACACAAACTGTTAAATGAATCTCATTTAATAAATGCCACTACATGGAATGCCATGGAGTTGCAAGATGCATGCAAATAGATGTTGAAAAAGCTTTAGAAGCTTTCAAGAAAATGTGTATGGCATCAAATGTCACGCCCTACTCATTGCATAAAATGAATTTGTGGAAAAGTCCTTAGTAACTTTCAAGCAAATGTATATTGGAAAATAAAAATAGCTATATAATGGAATATGGGCATCCATCAAAGAATTTAGAAATTGATATGATCTTAGGAAGCATATACAACCAATGGTTGGAGCACCATGTGAGTATGCATTCAGTGAATGTTCTTTTAGTTGCACACGGAGCAAGCTTTGGGTGCGCCTATGATTGGTGTAGCAAATGGAAGGATCCAATGGGCTTGAGAAACTGGAAATAAAAAACTATAAATTTTGTGAAGCATTTGTTTGGCTGCAATGAATGGAGGCATTTGAGCTGAAGGGACCAATCCACATGGCCAGTTTGAATGCATTTTGCGGGTTGTATTTAAAATTTTCAGTCCAACTCCCATGTGGCATTGAATGTCTTCTTTGGTGCTTTGAACCCTTGGTGTAGCAGGAATTCATGAGTTCCTGATGGTGCATGAGTATTATATGAGATCTCGTACATAGGACATGTGCTTTCACTTCAATGTCTCAACATTGTTTGATGAAATAAAGATTTCAAGCAAATGCACTTTATTTGTGCCAGCTGCAAAGGAGGATGCATGTGTGTTGTAGGTAATATCCTTTCTTGTCATCATTATTGAAAGGGTTGCAAAGTAACAAGCATGAAAGATTAGGGAAAACAAAGGAGAAAAAATGAAATCAACAGTTGAGAATGGAGATGTCAAAGCAGCCAAATCTTGGCCCTACCCCACTAGCTCATGGGATTTAGTTTCCAACTCTTTAATTCTTATGAGAACAACGAGATGCTACCATGTGGCAGATGGGCCCAACACATTTTGAAAGCTTGGGATGGCTCAAGTCTTTTAAAAAAGGCTTTCATTTTCTTTTTAAAGAAAGGAAAAAAAATTCATTGCCCGATGATTTTAAATGAAAGGAAGAGCCTTTTATTTCAAAATGAAATATTTGAAGGGCACGAATGCTAAATGAAAGGTGGGCCCAGTGAGTTGAATTTTTTTATTTTCCCAATTAGTTTTTTAAGAAAGGGTTTTCACTTTTGTAAAGTGAAAAAAAATATCAAAGGAAAAATATTTTAAATATACAATGAAGGTCAAATGTGCACGGGTAAATATTTCATTTTCCAGGTGAATGTTATAGAGCATTTGAATATTTTTAAGCACATATAGCAAAGTAAAGTGAATTTTTTAGACAATAGGTGTAAAATAAAATGGAGGTGCACATGCAGACAAATATTTCATTATAAGTGAAAGTGCAAATTTAAAGTGCAGTTCCAGCAAAAGAATGGAAATGTGAAACTTCCACGAAAGTTTTCACGAACAGGGATGTTTTTTACACAACTGGGTAAATGGTGTTGGTTTTGATGGTGAAGTGAAATTTTATTTTGAAAATTGGTAAGTAAGGAAGCAAAATTTCTTGTTGCAAAGGGAAGACAGAGGAGAGATACTTTTTAGTTTGTTGTTGATCAACAATGGATGAAGATTCTAGATGGCCTCTTCAGATCAATTTTGGAGCTGCTTCTATTTCTTTTTATTCTCTTCTTCTCTCATTTGTAAAGGGTTTCATTTTCTAAAATCTTTACAAAACAAGAAGAAGCTCTGGGTAGAATTGTAAAGTTAGTGAGAATTGTAACTGATTCATTAATTTGAGGTGTTTGTGTTCTGAATTGAGCTTCATGTTTATATTTTATCTGATAATTATCTCCATCATTGAAATGTAATTCCATTTTGAATTCAATAATGAAAATTATCTGAGTCTTTCATGCACATTTGTTGTATTTGAGTTACAATAGTTGTTGCCTTCTATTTTTTGAATGATGTAATTTCTTTAATGAATGACAGCTGCATTTATTATTGCTTATTATTCAGGGGATAGTGTAATTGCTTCAACAAATATGACAAGAGTGTTGTATTACAGGTGGATTTGTAAGATTGGTTACCAAATAAAGCTTTAGTGGTCTTGTTGTCATAATTTGATAATAGTTGCAAAGATCGTCAGAGCATGTTCAACATTGTAGGATGAAATGTTGGTTATGTGACTCCATAGCCCTCTTCTTGGCATTGGTAAAATTTTCATACATTTGTTGTTTCCAGTTTGGTCCAAATTCTTAAAATTAAAAACTATTTCAATTATGTATTGTGAGTATTGGTATCTACCATGTTCTCCATGCTAGTTTCTGAAATTCACTCAATGTCTTGCCAATGTTAAGTGATATTTTATGTTTCTTAGCATAATTATGTGAGAACATTATCTGATAACAAACATCCTATTAGTTGTGTGTTTGAATCTTTAGATGTTGAAAAAGGGTCACCCCTATAGGTCCTATAGAGCCTGAAGTGCAGGGGAAATGTGTGCTAACTCCATTTCCTATCAATTGGCCAAATCCACCATTGAATCTTATCATTAGAAAGTGGCTAGTCTATAGGATTCATTGGATTGTTCGATTTGGAACACCAATAGGATGGTGACTCTACTGGGGAAAAATTTGTATCTCCAAGTGCGGACTACTTAATTATAGAGTCATATTATTATTTCCCATTCATAATTTTGTTCAAATATTGAAGGAATTCAAACTTGGAAAAAAAATTTGTTGCAGTGAACCTGAAGATTTAATGATCTATGGTGCTCTTTTGGTGAAAGGAACTCAGAAGAAGATTCACATGTAAAATAACTTCATATTGCTTGAAGCTTAGTCCTCTATGAAGAGAGGTGGCAACTCTCTTAGAAGAACCTATTGAAGATGTAAAGAAAGTTCCAGATCTACAGTATTTCCAGAACAATTTTCAGCAGCTACAACATTTCCAAGTATTATTCACTTTTGGTTTTGTAAAAAAAAAATTGTGTGTGAAAACTATATTTGAACATCTTAGGATAAAACTTGGGTTCCCTATTGAGTGAGTAGCACTAACAAAGGGAAAGGACAGTAGAATTAAGTTTGCATACTTATGAATTATAATTTGTAGCTCATGTATTATGTTGGAGAAGTATGTTTGTTGTAAATTTTCCCTCTAAATAGATATTAGGCTTAGATGCATTTGAATTATGCATTGTGATATTCTAAGGTCCTGATGAAAGATAGAAATAGGGAAGTGAATGATCAACTATAGAGTTGATATTTCAATTTTGAAAGAGGAATGTCAAAATTATTCAATAAATGGATCATGTTATGGTTCCTAGTGCAACTATGGTATGTGATCAATCCCAGCTAGATTGTCAAAGAAGTTTCCGCACTGGAAGGTATAGAGCCATCAATTTCAGTCACGTTAGTGGTTACCCAAGTGACATTCTAGCTAAATTTGGAAATAAGTTACCAAGAATTATTGATGATAGTTTGAATCAACAAATAAACATTTGCAAGAATTCAGTAATGTGATGGATCATTATGAGATTGACTATGAAGATGTGATCATCAAACTATTTGTTCAGTCCTTAATGCACAATTTCATTTTGTAAAGAGTGTCAAGATGAATTTGAGTGAGTATAGGTTTGTAGAGGGGGTGTTAAAGTTTTGTTCATGTTGAATAAGGTCTCAAAGACCATTTTTCTATGTAATTGGGTGTTTGGGAAAACATTGGAGTTCAAAATGCAAAAAAATTCAAAAAATGTAATGTTGTCAAGCAAAATTGTTAAAAGTTCAACATTGTGGGAATATGAAGGGACAAGGGAGTTCAAAAGGTGGTTATGGATGTTTTGAGGGTTTTTTTTTATTGGATAAACTTATTTAAGACCTCTTCATGGGTCAAACAAAGGTTGTTGAAGAAAGTATTGAAGATTCCCAACAAGAATACGACGTTATTTTTGTGTTTACTCTATTTTTCTAAAATTTCCAAGTTTTGTACGGCCCGTACAAATTCAGCTAAGCCTTGAAACTCATGATAATATGTTGAATTATGTTTTAACTTTCTTTTAAAATCATTTTGAGAGGTTTCTATTAATTTTAGAGGAAGATCTCATTGATTCTTTAAATCCGACTAGTAAAAACCAGTGATGTTTAGTTTTGTGATTTAAATATGTAAATGGCCATTCCTCCTATTCTCTAACCCTGTTGCTCAAAGGAATGGCATGTTAAGGGATAGAGTTATATTTTTTCTTCTTTTGGTAGGTTGTGGAGGTTAGTTGTGTGATTGGGAGTGTAGCCCTCGGGTAAATTTCAATTAATTCTATATGAAAATGGGTTACCAAAATATGGATTTGAAGAAATGTTGAGGGTATGGTTCTTGTGTGGGATTATTGAGTGTGTGTAGGCTATAATTGATATGTTAGAGGCAATGTTTCAGTTGGGAAATCCTAGGAGTTGTGTTTTTCATTAAACCATATTATTTATGCATGGTAATGGATCATTTCATAGATCAATGTTGAGGAAGCCTTGAATCTAGAAAAAAATGTTGGAATTTGATGTTTTGGAACATGAATAATGATTTTTTGATGATTTTTTGTGAAGAGCAGGTGAATAGAAGGGACCTCCTTTGTAAAAGAGGCCTAATTGAGAAGCCTAAAGTAGGGGTAAGGTATTGAAACTCCATGTTGGTGTAAAGAAGTCACTCTTGGTCTTTGGGTATGTTGTGAGATCCCCTAAGGTGTATCTAAATCATTCATTTAATTGGAAATCCTTTTGTAGAGGTTGGGTGAAAAGTCCCCTAAATCGGGTTCTAATGGCTACAAGGACAGGCTTAAGTAAATGTTGACAAATGAAGAGACAATGTGTTTTTTGTTTGGGAGATTGTTTGATATTGAAACAATCGACATCTTAAGTGAGTTGACACCACCATACTTGCATCAAAGTGACATCAAAGCAACGAGGAGTAGACCTTTGGTTGTATTTTATAGGTTTTGGAAGGAAACTGAGAAGTTAAAAGGATACCTTACCTCTAGAAGACAATATGGAAAAGGAGAGCAAAGAATTCTAGGACAGTCAAGACAACGTAGAAACAGTGGTAGGATAGTCAAGTACTATCATGACAGAGGAATGCAAACTAAGAGCACAGGATTGTGAGGAAAAATTTCATAGGGCAGAGACCCTAGTAAAAGGAAAAGACAAGATTAGGGTAGTTAAGAAAGAGAAGATCCAAGAAGGGCCTAGTGAGGTCATGATGAAAGAAGTGCATCATCCAATGAAAGGAAAAAGAGATAGAGAGCAGCAGCAGTTTGATAGCAAAAATGTTGGAAGACCTAATGATAAAGAGGTCTCAAAAGTAAAGAAAAAAGAGTGTGGATGGATTAAGGAAATCCTTTAAGGGACTATAAGGATTGAAGAGATCAAGGTAGGAACAATTTTGTGTCCCCTAAAGGTAGAAAAGAGTAGGGAGTAGTCAAGCACTACTAAAATAGTGACAGTTAAGTCAGAAAATACAAAGGTAAAGGAAGATGTGATTCAAAGGCTTAGAATGGAAGGTGCAAGGATCCCATGTAGAGGGCAAGAGAATGAGTATAAGGTAGAGAGTTTGATGTACGTCATGAAAATGGAAGTTGTAGAAAGCCTAGATAAATGGCTAGTGGAAGAATGTGTGATAGTTGAGCACATGGAAATTATGGTAAGTGAAGAAATTTTCCCATTAAAGGGACAAGACGACAAAAATTCTAAGAATACAGTGTTGATAAATAGTTCAATGAAGGGTTAGAAGTCAGTGAATGTGGTAAGCCCAGAGCAATGATAGAAGATAAGAAAGTTGCAGTCACCATGAATGGTGAAGAAGAGGAGAACAAGTATCTATAGAGGAAGTCAATGTTGAAAGAGACTAAGGAAAATAAGTTGATAGAGATTGCTCAAGTGAAGGCTAGGAAAGAAGTAATGGTGAGATTTCCAAATGAGATGGAGAAGAAAACAAAGGACGTGGTTAGGACAATGGATTTTCCTAGATTGAGTAAAATATGGCACTAGTATGTTGTTCTAAAGGTGTTTCTAGGCATAGAGAACCTAAGGATGAAAGTGAGAAGAAGAGTTAAGAGGCAGAGAATGAAGGAGGTTATATGCTACGCCCTTGTTTAGTTAATTGTGATGATGAGATTCAAGCCATGGATGAAGATGAAAGGGGATAGGCAGTGCTTGAAGTTACTAATCATTGTTTGTGTGTAGGTATAAGTGTAGGGAAAAAAACAAAGCTTTAGAAAAAGTATGAAAAGAGAGAAAACATCAAGTTTGAGCCTCAAAATAGGGTATGTGCATGATCATGATGGGCAAAAAAGTGGCAATATGATGGGTATTTATAGGGTATGTCGCTGAAGACTTTTTTTAACCCAAAATTGATGAAATGAAAAGGGTTTTTAAAGGAGATTCTCAACTTTCCACCAATATAAATTATGTTTTACTTTTAATTTAATAAATAATTATTATTCATTTTCTATTTGAATTATGACTAAAGTCCTAATTGATAGGTTGGTTAAAAAACATCTATAGCTTTCAAACGGTATCACATTTTTGCAATCCAAAACATGCATCACATTATATGTTTCGCATACTATAGGATTAAAAAAATAAAAATTGAATTTCATGAAGTTTTGACCAAGTTAAGGTGGTTAGACATACGATTTTTTATATTTTTTAAAATTTGTAATAAAAAAATCATAATTGATTATTTACTTGGAAAAAAATTACAAAAAAATATGCATCACATCTGGACATGAGTCCTCTACTTATGTCCAAAATATTATAAAAAATAATTATCATTTTATTGTGGTTAGGGTGGTCAGAAATACACCTACTACTTATTTTTCCCCTAAAATTTAAATACTACTGCATTGAAATTTCAAATTTTCACCAAATAGACTTTTTTTCTAAAAATAAAGCTAGTAGTTTAGAAACTACATTCAATTTGCTATAGATTCTATTCTTACATATTTTTGAAATAATATAGATAACTTATTCAAATTTTTATTTCAAGTTTCCTAACTCTAATTTTTCTAAATTTTTTAACACTTAAGGGCCTATTTTTTCCATGATGATCCTGTGCATACCCAACATAGTCATTTTCAAGCGTAAACATAGTTCAAGGTGTAGGGCAGTTTGCAAGAGCACAAAGCATGGAACAATGGAAAGAGCTTATGAACCAGAGAAGCATGTATGAAGGATGGTGGAATTGGTACCAGCCTCAACTCATGAGCCATGAATTTTTCCCAGTGGAGTTGTATGGTGCAGAAGCACCCACAACCTTAATGCACAATTTGATTTGGTAAAGAGTGTCAAGATGAATTTGAGTGAGTCTAGGTTTGTAGAGGGGTTGTTAAAAAAAATTTCATGTTGAATAAGGTCTCAAAGATCATTTTTCTATGTAATTGGGTGTTTGAGAAAATATTGGAGTTCAAAATGCAAAAAAATTGCAAAAAAAGTAATGTTGTCAAGCAATATTGTTAAAAGTTCAACATTGTGGGAATATGAAGGGAAAAGGGAGTTCAAAAGGTGGTTATGGATGTTTGGAGGGTAGTTTTTATTGGAAAATGTATTGAAGACCTCTTCATGGTATGAACAAAGGTTGTTGAAGAAAGTATTGAAGATTCCCAACAAGAATACAACGTTATTTCTGTGTTTTCTTTGTTTTCTGAACTTTTCAAGTTTTGCATGGCCCATACAGATTCAATTAAGCTTTGAAACTCATGGTAATCTATTTAATTATGCTTTAACTTTCATTTGAAATAATTTTGAGAGGTTTCTATTAATTTTAGAGGAAGATCTCATGGATTCTCTCAATCTGACTAGTAAAAACTAGTGGAGTTCAGTTTTGTGATTTAAATATGTAAATGGCCATTCCTCCTACTGTCAAACCCTATTACTCATAGGAATGGCATGTTAAGGGATGGATTTATATTTTTTCTTTTTTTGGTAGGTTGTGGAGGTCGATTGTGTGATTGGGAGTGTTGCCTTGGGTTAAATTTGAATGAATTCTATATGAAAATGGGTTACCAAAATATGGATTTGAAGAAATGTTGAGGGTATGGTTCTTGTGTGGGACTATTGAGTGTGTGCAAGCTATAAGTGATGTGTTAGAGGAATTGGTTCAGTTGGGAAATCCAAGAAGTTGTTTTTTTCACTTAACCCTAGTGTTTATGCATGGTAATGGGGGGTTTCATAAATTAGCATTGAATAAGCATTGAGTCTAGAAACAAATGTTGGAATTTGATGTTTTGGAACATGACTAATGATTATTTGATGAGTTTTTGTGAAGAATAGGTGAATGGAAGGGACCTCCTTTGTAAAAGAGGGCTAATTGAGAAGCCTAGAGCATGTGTAAGGTAGTGAAACTCCATGTTGTTGAAAAGAAGTCATTGTTGGTCTTTGGGTATGTTGTGAGATCCCTTATTCAAGGCCAGATGCAAATGCAAGAACAATTTATGCAATGTGGTGATAGATTCAGGTACTCTCGCTAACATTGTATTAGTTGAGATGGTAGATAAATTACAGTTAGAAAGGATCCCACATGAAAGGCCATATAAATCATTTTGGTTTAACAATGATTCGTTAGTTGTGGTGAATGAGCAATCCCTAGTGGAGTTTTAAATTGGTGCATATAATGATAGAATTTGGTGTGATGTTTTCCCAATGACTTATTGTAATTTGTTACTAGGAAGGCAATGGAAGTTGGATAGGTATGCCTTACATGGTGGTAGGACTAATGTGTATGATATTGTGAAGGATGAAATCAAGTTCCAACTAACACCATTGTAGGGAGAGGATGGACCACATGAAACTATGGAAAGGATAGTAATGATGGGAAGGAAGGAGTTCCTCAAGCATGAGGAAGACAAAGATAGTGAAGGTGCAGCCCACAACAAAGGAGAAGGCATGGAGACAACAAAAGTAGACAAATGGGCATGCAAAAAGGATGAAGAATTGGTGATAAAAGAAAGGGAATCCTTTATGAATGATCTAGACATGTTTGCAAAGCATGTTGGGGACAAGAAAAGGACTAATTTTAGTAAAGAAAACTTGTAGAAATAGGGGTAGGACAGTCAAGTACTATCATGATAGATGAATGAAAACCAAAAGCACAAGATTGTGAGGCAAAAGTTATCAAGGAAAATACCTTAGTAAGAGAAAAAGACAAGATCAAGGAAGTTAAGAAAGAGAAGAGTCAAGAAGGGCCTAGTGAGGTCATGATGAAAGAAGTGCATTGTCCAATGAAAGGACAAAGAGATAGAGATTAGCAGTAGTCTGATAGAAAAAAAATTGGATGACCTAATGATAAAGAGGTCTTAGAAGTAAAGAGAAAAGAGTGTGGATGGATTGAGGAAAGCCTTGAAGGTATTATAAGGAGTGAAGAGATCAAGGTGGGAACAATGTGTGTCCCCTAAAGGTAGAAAAGTGTAGGGAGTAGTCAAGCACTGCTAAAATAGTGACATTTAAGTTATAAAATACAAATGTAAAGGAGTATTTGATTCAAAGGTTGAGAATGGAAAGTGCAAGGAGCCCATGTAGAGGGAAAGAGAATGAGTATAAGGTAGAAAGTTTGATGCAGGTCATGAAAATGGAAGTTGCAGGAAGCCTAGATAAAAAGCTAGTGGAAGAATGTATGACAGTTGAGCACGTGGAAAGCATGCTAAGTGAAGAAAGTTGTCCATTAAAGGGATAAGAAGAAAAAAAAATTGAGAATATAGTGTTGATAAAGAGTTCAGTGAAGGGTAAGAAGTCAAAGAATGTTGTAAGCCCAGAGGAATGACAAAAGATAGTGGAAAATTATGTAGAAGATAAGAAAGTTGCAGCCACCATGAATGGTGAAGAAGAGGGGAACAAGTATCTATAGAGGGTCTCATTGTTGAAAGAGACTAAGGAAATGAAGCTGATTCTAAGATTAGTGGAGTGAAGGTTAGGAAAGGAGTAACGGTGAGATCTCCAAATGAGATGGAGAAGAAAACAAAGAATGCGGTTAGGAAAATGGATTGCCCTAGCTTAAGTAAATTTCTGATATGGGAATGGCATGTTGTTCTAAAGGTGGTTCTATGCATAGAGAACCTGAGGATGAAAGTGAGAAGAAGAGTTAAGAGGCAGAGAATGAAGGGGGTTATATGCTACTCCCTTGTTTTGTTAACTGTGATGATGAGAGTCAAGCCATGGGTGAATATGAAAGGGGGTATACAATACATGAACTTACTACTCATTGTTTGTGTGTAGGAACAAGTGCAGGGAAACAAACAAATCTTTGGACAAAGAATGGAACAAGAGAAAACATCAAGTTTGAGCCTAAAAACACAATCATTTTCAAGTGTAAAAATAGTTCAAGGTGCAGGGCAGTTTGCAAGAGCATAAAGTATGGAACAATGGCAAGAGTTTATGAACCAAAGAAGAATGTATGAAGAATTGATGAATTGGTACTAGCCTCAACTCATGAGGCATGAGTTTTTTTCCAGTGGGGTTATATGGTGCAGGAGTACCCACAACCCTAATGCACAATTTGATTTGGTAAAGAGTGTCAAGATGAATTTTTTTGAGTCTGGGTTTGTAGAGGGGGTGTTAAATTTTTTTCATATTGAATAAGGTCTCAAAGACCATTTTTCTATGTAATTGGGTGTTTGGGAAAACATTGGAGTTCAAAATGCAAAAAAAATTCAAAAAATGTAATGTTGTCAAGCAAAATTATTGAAAGTTCAACATTGTGGGAATATGAAGGAACAAGGGATTTCAAAAGTTGGTTATGGATTTTTCGAGGGTAGTTTTGATTGGAAAATGTATTTAAGACCCTTTCATGGATCAAACAAAGGTTGTTGAAGAAAGTATTGAAGATTCACAAAAAGAATACAACGATATTTTTGTGTTTTCTCTATTTGTCTTAACTTTTCAAGTTTTGTACTACCCGTATAAATTCAGTTAAGATTTGAAACTCATGATAATCTATTGAATTATGTTTTAACTTTCTTTTGAAATAATTTTGATATGTTTATATTAATTTTAGAGGAATATCCCATTGATTCTTTGAATCTGACTAGTAAAAACTAGTGAAGTTCAGTTTTGTGATTTAAATATGTAAATGGTCATTCCTCCTAATTTAAAACCCTGTTACTTGGAGCAATGGCATGTTAAGGGATAGAGTTAGATGTTTTCTTGTTTTGGTAGGTTGTAAAGGCCAGTTGTGTGATTGTGAGTGCTACCCTAGGGTAAATTTGAATGAATTCTATATGAAAATGGGTTACAAAAATATGTATTTGAAGAAATGTTGAGGGTATGGTTCTTGTGTTGGATTATTGAGTGTCTACAGGCTATAAGTGATGTGTTAGAGGCATTGGTTTAGTTGGGAAATCCTAAGAGTTGTGTTTTTCATTAAACCCTAGTGTTTAGGTATGGTAATGGAGGGTTTCATAGATTAGTGTTGAGGAAGCCTTGAGTCTAGAAACAAATGTTATAATTTGATGTTTTGGAACATGACTAATTATTTTTTGATGATTTTTTGTGAAGAACAAGTGAATAGAAGGGACCTCCTTTTCAAAAAAGGGCTAATTGAGAAGCCTAGAGGAGGGGTAAGGTATTGAAACTCCATGTTGGTGTAAAGAAGTCATTGTTGGTTGTTGGGTATGTTGTGAGAGCCCTTAAGGTGTATCTAAATCATTCATTTATTGGAAAGCCTTTTGTAGAGGTTGGGTGAAAATTCCCCTAAACCGGGTCCTAATGGCTACAAGAGCATGCTTAAGTAAATGTTGAAAACTGATGAGACAATGTGTTTTTTCTTGGGAGATTGTTTGATATTGAAACAATTGACATCTTAAGTGAGTTGACACCCCCACACTTGCATCATTCATGGAGAAATTTGGAGAAATGATTGACCCTGTTCTGATAAGGAAAAATTTCATGAACATGGACAAAGGAAAAGATGAGTTAGTCTCATATTTTAATCTCATATTTTCAAAGATAATAAGATAGATCCCAAAGAGTATAAGACCAAATGATGTTGAATTTTGGTCATGTACTTAGGATCATTTGAAAAAAAGATGAGTTTCTTATTAAGAGACAAGGAGCCTGCAACCCTATACCAAGCATATCAAATGGCCATAGACATTGAGAACAATTTGAGATATTCAATGATGAAAGGACATAGGGCTATGAGTGTTGGTAATCCTAACATATCTCATGCAAATAAAACTCATCGATCAAATAACAAAAGTGCTTGTCAAGATGCTAATTCTGCTGCTCTGATTTCTCCATCATCACACTTTGTAGATCCTAATGAGCTCCATGTTAAAGGTCATCAAAATTTGAACAATGTTGATCATAAATATTTTGTTAAAGCATTGTTTAAAATGAAGAGACATGAAGAAGAATCACTACATGACTTTATCTCAAGTTTTTTGGATGCCTTGTTGAAGATCCCTATAAATTTCAGACTTGAGGATTCAGTGTGCATTCATATGTTTTGTGAAATCAATGATTTTGGGTTGAGTACTTGGCCAAAGAGGTTGAATCCGCGCAGTTTGGATCAAGTGCTTGATTGGATAAAGGTTATTTATGGAGCCCAATGCAATTATGCACAAAATATGGTGTCTCAAAATAAAGAAGGTAGTTGTCCAAATGAGAAAAAATAGAACATGATACACAAGAATGAAAAGTGTGTATCAGAAAATGAAGATATGTGTTGTATGAATGAGGATGTTGACTATAATTAGCTCGCAATAAGCACTTGTGTAAACCCTTGTAGCAGTAATGAGGATGACGATACATGTTATGATGACAAAATAGATATGCATGAAATTTTTTCTTGCAATATCTTATGTGATGAAGAAGTAAAAGAGTTGAAGGATATCATCCCGTGCCATGTTTTGGTTAGTGAAGATAGTGTAGTTGCAAATGGTATCTCATCACAAATAAGTGATCAAGACATTGAGGATAAAAGTTCAAGTACTCACTCAGAAGAATATGAGCATGGTTTATGTAGTGATGAGTCTTTAAATGTGATGAGCATGCTAATGACAACAAAACCGATTGCTCTTCTACTAATTATGAATATGGAGATACTTTCTTCACCTCAAGAATGTAAAGACATGAATTCTCATGATGTCACTTTCCTCCAAGTGAATGATCAAATTGCATTTTATGCAAACTTAGAATGTAATTCGGGTTTGACATCAACAGAGCATGTCAATTCTATAAGTGATGAAGAATTTGAAGATAAGCATATGTGCGTTCAATTTGTTGATCATGAACATAGTGTTGGAAGTGACGAAGATGTTGATGAATGCGCTTATGTCTTTGCTACTCATGACTACTTATATGAAGTAGAAGTGGAAATGTTAGTCATACATGAAAAGGATGATGATGTACACATTGATGAAGGAAGGAATTCATTTATGAAGGATCCAGTTATGCATTGTGACAATCACATGGATCTGGGATCAACCTTATTACCCACAGACATTACAAAACCTTTTGATTAATGTGTAGGGCAGCCATATGATGCAAATGGTAGTGGATATGAGGTTAGTTAGTATGAGGTTGATTATGGGTCTTTCTTTGATGATCTCGCTCATCTTCATTTTATGCAAGTGGACATGTTTGTCTTGAATGAGGAATACTTTAATGTGAAAGAAAATAAAGATTCTAGCTTTATTGCTAATGAACAAATTTCAAATAGCAATGAGTCTTTGGCACATAGGACAATATGCCTATCAACTAATAGTGCGCATGAAGCTAATAATGCACTTGAGAGTCTTTTTATTGACCTTGTTAATCCTAAATGTGATAGCGTTCAAAATGATTTACACATTGAACATGCTATGAAAAATCAAGGTGAAATTCTTGGCTCAAGCTTGAATTCTGAATTGTCTGAATCTTTGTTTAAGACATTGCATATGGACTTGCATAGTTGTTTCAAGAATAAATTTGATATCATGTGTGATCCTAAGATAGAGAACGCTACTTATGCATTGGATGTTGACATTTTTTGTTGAATGTCATGATTTGAATGAAGATGGAAGTACTTTTGGTGTTGATAAATCTAATTTTCAGAATCTTGAAACACATGACAATGTGTTTGGGATCTGGTGTCTAGATGAAGACAAACTAACTTGTGATGTAGTTCGCTAGAGGAGTTACAAATGTTTGATAAATATTTTCTCATCACACAAGAGGATTGCATATTATCTTTCAGCCATGATATCTACTCTAAGCATGATCATTCTAAGGTGGTTAATGAATGTGATAAGACCTTATTCTCATGTGGTCTTGATCACTACCCTCATATGTTGCCACTTGATGACAAGGCCAAATAGAGAGCAAGTTTTCTCTTGCATGAAGGCAGCCTGATGCTTGTGTTTGCAAAAGTGCAGTTGTTCATGTTTTTATGGTTTGACAAGTGCAAGCATGAGTTGAGGGAGATCAATTATTTTATTAGAATTGTGTTTGAAAAAGTTAAATGTTGACTCCCCTTTTCATTTAGTGGTCTGGTGTCACCAGATGAAGTTGAAAAAGAAGAATGAATAAAGGAGCAATTTGTGAACACCAAATGGACTCAGTATATGGTCTACTCCCCAGAGATATGGAATCTTGCTATGCCCATAGGAGCCATACATCCCCTATTGAAGCAACTATTGGAACTGTAAATTTTGGAAAATTTGAAGTTCCCATTTCAAAAAAAATTCCTCTGCACTCTCAAAAGTGCACCTGAAGAATCTGCCTAATGGACCCACTTTAAAGGGTCATAATTTGGTGCCTACTAATTTTTGTGCAAACCCCTTTGTGGACCCACTCCTGTGACCTATGTGAGTATGTATGTCAATTTTCAGCTTCCCATGATGAGTTTTTATGGGGTTTCAAAAAGTGAAGATTGAGGGTTTTGGCACTTTTCTACTATTTGCAAACATTCAATTGTACAAAGTAGCCTCCCATTCGAGCTTGTATTTTACAACTAGATGATTTTAATGATGAGATGATTGTCTCTCTCCATTCTCCATGCCAAATTTTTCCCCCATGTTAGGTTTCAGAGCTTCATGAGCTGATTTTCTATTTTTATCAGGAAAAAACCAAATGCAATTTCTCGTTTTGCATCTGCATTTTTAGAAACCCCAGGGAGGTCAACTTTGACCCTGAATATCTCGTAAAGGATGATGATTCAAGAAAATACCTCTTGCACACATGTGAACTGTACCAAAATTATTTACTCTGTCCAGTGGCAGCTCACCAGGAGTTGATTTGATATTTTTGCGAAGAGGTGATTTGGTCAGTTTTAATTGGTTTTGAACAAGTTACAAAAAAGTTTGAGCAAGCAAAATTGACAGTGAATATTTTTCACCTTGTGATTCATTTCTTCAAACCGTCTTTTGCACTCCATTTCTGGACTGAATGTCTAAATTCCTACAAGTTTTCATGGCTCTAGGAGGTCATTTGACCAATTTCCTAGGCCGATTCCAGAGCCAACTAGACTAGTTTTTCCCACTATGAAAATGTGCCAAAAAATGAGTTTTAATGGCAACCCACTTCAAACTTTTACTCCAGTTGCATTCAAAAGGAATTGTCAGATTATTTGAGCATAATTTTTTTTGAAAATGAATTTTTTTTTAGTCGGCTCCACATAGGACCCAGCATGCTTTATACATGTGAAAGTGAGAATGTTGAAGCATTTTGCATAGGGTTGTTTATCTTTTCAGTCCTTCAAACTATATCAATAGGGTATTGAAAATAATAACTAAATCAAGATTGTTCTCTACTTAGGTTATAGAAGAATGATGTTGTGCAAAGAAAATGTGATAAAGGTGGTGTTGCACTTGGTGTCACCATCGAATAAAGGAACTACACTATTCAATCTTGCTAGAATGTTTGAACATCTACATATAATAAAAGGGCAATTTATTCTATGAAGGTTTATGGTGTTCAAGTTGAAAGTCTGAAAAAATTGATGGAGGTTGATGCATGGGGGTCTTTGCCTTGATATTGGAGTGAGAAACCTTAGCACTCTTTAATAATGAAAAGCAAGGCTATCATATGCAGAGGCACTAGATATGAAGACAAAACTACACATAGACTTCATATTTGAAGAAAAGGCCAGATAGCTAGGTTCAATCAACAAAGCACAAATAAATGCAATTTATCAAGGTGTAAAGAGAACATCTTAAGATGCATAAGAGGCCGATGTAGGGGGCATTCAAATTTGTGTGAGGGGAATTAATTTTGGCTAAAAAATGAGTTGATATTGCAAAATGGCTTGTGCGTAGTTGCAACAAAACAACAAAATAGATATGTTAAAATGTTATGTGCATATGTAAGAGGAGGGGCACTTAAAATGAAAGAAAAACAAAGAAGGTTGTGCGCAAAGGCTTTTGAAACTTTTAGCCAATGCTTTTTTGAAGCTAATGGAAATTCTAAAGAGAAACACACACAAAATAGATCGTTGAAAAGGCTTTAGAAACTTTAGAGCAAGAGGCTCGAACAAAAGGTAGATAGAGCATGGTGTTAGGGAAAACAAGGTTCATTGATAAGGGCACCATTAGTCACATAATAGGGAAGCATTGACATTGCATATGAACTAGTTTCAAAATCCAAGGTAAATATTGTTCCATGTAAGCTCCACACAACAAGAGAGAGCCTTTATGCAAAGAATAGAGGATGGATGATACACCAAATGTATCTATTAAAAATGCCTCAGAAAATTTCAAGCAAATGATGCTTCAGATGGCACCATCATGGATCCACTAAAGAGCACCAGCATTGAGTGAGGAGTGTTAGTTGCTTGTTTATAGTGAGAAGGAATGCACTAGCCAAGACAAAGCACATGAATTGTTAAATGAATCTCAAATAAATGCCACTATATGCAACACCATAGAGTTGTAGGCTACATGCAAATGGATTTTGAAAAAGCTTTAGAAGATTTTGGGCAAATGTGTATGGCATCAAATTTCGTGCCTTACTCATTGCATAAAATGAATTTGTGGAAAAGTCCTTAGTAAATTTCAAGCAAATGTATATTGGCAAATAAAAATAGCAATATAATGGAATATGGGTGTCCATCAAAGCATTTAGAAATTGATGTGATCTCAAGGAGCATATACAACCAGTGGTTGGAGCACCATGTGAGTATGCATTCATTGAATGTTCTTTTGGTTGCACACGGAGCAAGCTTGGGGTGTGCCTTAGATTGGCACAGTAAATGGAAGGATCCAATGGGCTTTAGAAACCAAAAATTAGAAACTGTAAATGTTGTGAAGCATTTTTTTGGCCACAATGAATGGAGGAAATTGAGGTAAAGGGGTCAATCCACATGACAAGTTTGAATGCACTTTGTGGGTTGTATTTACAAAGTTTTAGTCCAGCCCCCATGTGGCATTGAATGTCCTCTCTAGTGTTTTGCACCCTTGGCACAACCGAAAATCTTTAGTGTCAAATGGTGCACATGTAATATGAGTTCTTGCACATAGGACATGCACTTACACTTCAAGGTCTCAACACTATTTGATGAAATAAAGATTTCAAGCAAACACACTTTATTTGTGCCAGCTACAGAGGAGGATTCATGCATGTTGTAGGTAATATCCTTTCTTTTTGCCATGATTGAAAGAGTTGAAAAGTAACAAGCATCAAATATTAGGGCAAACAAAGGAGAAAAAATGAAATCAACGATTCAGAATGGAGATGTCAAAGCAGCCAATTCTTGGGCCTACCCCACTAGCTCATGGGATTTAGTTTCCCACTCTTTAATTCTTACAAGAATAGTGAGATGTTGCTATGTGGAAAATGGGCCCATCACATTTTGAAAGCTTGGGATGGCTCAAGTCTTTTGATAAAGGCTTTTATTTTCTTTTTAAAGAAAGGAAAAAAATTAATTGTTCGATGATTTCAAATGAAAGGAAGAGCCTAAAGTGCAGGGGAAATGTGTGTTAACTCCATTTCCTGTCAGTTGGCCAAATCCACCATTAAATATGATCATTAGAAAGTTTCTAGTCTATAGAATTCATTGGATTGTTTGATTTGGAATACCAATAGGATGGTGAGTCTACTGGGGAAAATTTTGAATCTCCAAGTGCAAACTACTTAATTATAGAGTCATATTATTATTTTCCATTCTAAATTTTGGTCAAATATTGAAGGAATTCAAACTTGGAGAAAAATTTTGACTCAATGAACTTGAAGATTTAATGATTTGTGGTGCTCTTTTGGTGAAAGGAACTCAGAAAAAGATAAACATGTGCAAGAACTTCATATTGCTTGAAGCTCATTCCTCTATGAAGAGAGGTGGAAACTCTATCAGAAGGACATGTTGAAGATGTAAAGAAAGATCTAGATCTACAATATTTCAAGAACAATTTGTCGCAGCTACAACATTTCCAAGTATTCTTCACTTTTGGTTTTCAAAAAAAAAAATTGTGTGTGAAAACCATATTTGAACATCTTAGGATAAAACTTGGGTTCCCTATTGAGTGAGTAGCACTAACAAAGGGAAAGGATGGTAGAATTAAGTTTGCATACTTCTTAATTGTAATGTGCAGCTCATGTATTTGGTTGGAGAAGTATGTTTCCTATAAATTTTCCCACTAAATAGATCTTAGGCTTAGATTCATTTGAATTATGCATTGTGATATTCTGAGGTCATGATGAAAGATAGAAACAGGGTAGTGAATGATCAACTATAGAGTTGATATTTCAATTTTGAAAGAGGCATGTCAAAATGATTCAATATATGCATCATGGTATGGTTCCTAGTGCAACCATGGTATGTGATCAGTCCCAACTAGATTGTCAAAGAGGTTTCAGCACTAGAAGGTACTAGGCCATCAATTTTAGTGGCATTAGTGGTTACCCAAATTACATTACAGCTAAATTCATAAATAAGTTACCAAGAATCATTGGTGATAATTTTAAATTAGAAAATAAACATCTGCAAGAATTCAGTAATGTGATCGATCATTATGAGATTGACCACAAAGATTTGATCATCATACTATTTGTTCAGTCCTACACAATTTGATTTGGTAAAGAGTTTCATGATGAATTTGAGTGAGTCTAGGTTTGTAAAGGGGGTGTTAAATTTTTGTTCATATTTAATAAGGTCTCAAAGACCATTTTGCTATGTAGTTGGGTGTTTGGGAAAACATTGGAGTTCAGAATGCAAAAAAATTGCAAAAAATGTAATGTTGTCAAGCAAAATTGTTAAAAGTTCAACATTGTGGGAATATGAAAGGACAAGGGAGTTCAAAAGGTGGTTATGGAAATTTGGAGAGTATTTTTTATTGTAAAATTTATTGAAGACCTCTTCATGGGTCAAACAAAGGTTGTTGAAGAAAGTATTGAAGATTCCCAACAAGAATACAATGTTATTTCTCTATTTTCTTTGTTTTTCTTTACTTTTCAAGTTTTTTACAGCCCATACAAATTTAGTTAATATTTGAAACTCATGGTAATCTATTTAATTATGTTTTAACTTTCTTTTAAAATAATTTTGAGAGGTTTCTATTAATTTTAGACGAAGATCTCATTGATTCTCTCAATTTGACTAGTAAACACCAGTGAAGTTCGGTTTGGTGATTTAAATTTGTAGATGGCCATTCCCCCTATTTTCAAACCCTATTGCTCATAGGAATGGCATGTTAATAGATAGAATTAGATATTTTCTTGTTTTGGTAGGTAGTGGAGGCTAGTTGTGTGAATGACAGTGTTGTCTTGTGGTAAATTTGAATGATTTATATATGAAAATGGGTTACAAAAATATGGATTTGAAGACATGTTGAGGGTATGGTTCTTATGTGGCATTATTTAGTGTGTGTAGGCTATAATTGATGTGTTAGAGGAATTTTTTCAGTTGGGAAAGCTCAGGAGTTGTGCTTTTCATTAAACCCTAGTGTTTATGCATGGTAATGGAGGGTTTCATAGATTAGCATTGAGGAAGCCTTTTTTTTGGAAAACAATGTTGGAATTTGATTTTTTGGAACATGACTAATGATTTTTTGATGATTTTTTATGAAGAATAGGTGAATAGAAGGGACCTCCTTTGTAAAAGAGGGCTAATTGAGAAGCCTAGAGCAAGGGTAATGTATTGAAACTCCATGTTGGTGTAAAGAAGTCACTCTTGGTCTTTCGGTATGTTGTGAGAGCCCTTAATGTATATCTAACTAATTCATTTAATTGGCAAGCCTTTTTTAGAGGTTGGGTGAAAAGTCCCCTAAACTGGGTCCTGATGGCTACAAGGGCAGGCTTAAGTAAATGTTGAGAATTGAAGAGACAATGTGTTTTTGTTTGGGCGATTGTTTGATATTGAAAATTTTGACATCTTAAGTGAATTGACACCCACACACTTGCATCAAAGTGGTATCAAAGCAACATGGAGTAGACCTTTGGTTGTATTTTGCACGTTTGGGAAGGAAAGTGAGATGTTGAAATGACACCATGCCTCTAGAAGACTATATGGAAAAGGAGATAAAATAATTCTAGGAGAGATATGCCAATATGAAGTAGATGACACAAAGGAAAGCCTTATTCAGGACTAGATGCAAACACAAGAACAAAGTATAAAATGTGGTGATAGATTCAGGTAATCTCGAGAACATTGTATCAGTTGAGATGGTAGACAAATTACAATTACAAAGGATGCCACAGGAAAGGCCATATAAATAATTATGGTTGAATAGTGATCAATCAATTGTGGTGAATGAGCAAGCCCTAGTGGAGTTTCAGATTGGTGCATATAAGGATAGAATTTGGTGTGATATTTTTCCAATAAGTTATTGTCATTTATTACTAGGAAGGAAGTGGCAATTTGATAGGTCTGCATTACATGATGGTAGGACTAATGTGTATGATATTGTGAAGGATGAAATAAAGTTCCAACTAACACCATTATAAGGAGAGGATGGACCCCAAGAAAAGAGGGCAATGATAGTAATGATAGGAAGGAAGGAGTTCCTCAAGCATAATGAAGACAAAGATAGTGAAGGTGCAACCACCAACAAAGTAGAAGGCATGGAGACAACAAAATTAGATAAAGGGGAAAGCAAAAAGGATGAAGAATTGGTGATAAAAGAAAGGGAATCCTTTATGAAGTATTTATAAATGTTTGCAAAGTTGGCTAGAGACAAGAAAACGATTGATTTCAATCAAGAAAAGGTAGAAATAGGGGTAGGACAGTCAAGTACTGTCATGACAGAGGAATGCAAACTGAGAGCAAAAGATTGTGAGGAAAAAATTCTTAGGGAAGAGACCCTAGTAAGAGTAAAAGACAAGATCATGGTAGTTAAGAAAGAGAAGAGCCAAGAAGGGTCTAGTGAGGTCATGATGAAAGAAGTGCATCATCCAATGAAAGGACAAAGGGATATAGAGCAGTAGCAGTCTGATAGCAAAAATGTTGGAAGACCTAATGATAAAGAGGTCTCAAAAGTAAAGATAAAAGAGTGTGCATGGATTGAGGAAAGCCTTGAAGGGCTTATAAGGATTGAAGAGATCAAGGTGGGAACAATTTTGTGTCCCCTAAAGGTATAAAAGAGCGGGAAGTAGTCAAGCATCACTAAAATGGTGACATATAAGTCAAAAAATACAGAGGTAAAGGAAGATTTGATTTAATGGCTAAGAATGGAAGGTGCAAGGAAGCCATATAGAAGGAAAGAGAATGAGTATAACATAGAAAGTTTGATACAGGTCATGAAAATGGAAGTTGCAGAAAGCCTAGATAAAAGGCTAGTGGAAGAATGTATGAGAGTTGAGCATGTTGAAAGCATGGTAAGTGAAGAAAGTTGTCCATTAAAAGGATAATAAGACAAAAAAATTGAGAATATAGTGTTGATAAAGAATTCAGTGAAGGGTAAGAAGTTAGAGAATGTTGTTAACCCATAGGAATGGCAGAATACAATGGAAAAGTATGTAGAAGATAAGAAAGTTTCAGTCACCATGAATGGTGAAGAAGAGGAGAACAAGTATCTATATAGGGTCTCAATGTTGAAAGAGACTGAGGAAAAGAAGCTAATAGAGATTGGTTGAGTGAAGGCTAGGAAAGGAGTAATGGTCAGATCTCCAAATGAGATGGAGAAGAAAAAAAGGATGTGGTTAGGACAATGGATTGCCTGATATTGAGTAAATTTATTGTATGTTGCTCCCTTATTTTCTTAATTGTGATGATGAGATTCAAGCCATGGGTGAAGATGAAAGGGGATAGACAGTGCATGAAGTTATTAATCATTATTTTTGTGTAGGTAAAAGTACAGGGAAACAAACACACCTTTGGACAAAGAATGAAAAGAGAGCATAAATCAAATCCAAGCCTAAAAACACAGTCATTTTCAAGCATAAACACAATTCAATGTGCAATGAAGTTTGCAAGAACACAAATCATGGATGAATTACAAGTGTTTATGAACTAGAGAAGCATGTATGAAGGATGGTGGAATTGGTACCAGCCTCAACTCATGAGGCATGAGTTTTCTCCAGTGGGATTGTATGGTGCAAGAGCACCCACAACCTTAATGTACAATTTGATTTGGTAAAGAGTGTCAAGATAAATTTGAGTGAGACTAGGTTTTTAGAGGGGGTGTTAATGTTTTTTTCATGTTGAATAAGATATCAAAGACCATTTTTCTATGTAATTGGGTGTTTGGGAAAACATTGGATTTCAAAATGCAAGAAAAATGCAAAAAATGTGATGTTGTCAAGCAAAATTGTTAAAAGTTCAACATTGTGGGAATATGAAGGGGCAAGGGAGTTAAAAAGGTGGTTATGGGCATTTGGAGGGTATTTTTTATTGGAAAATGTATTAAATATCTCTTCATGGACTGAATAAAGGTTGTTAAAGAAAGTATTAAAGATTCCCAACAAGAATACAACGTTATTTATGTGTTTTCTCTATTTTCTAAACTTTTCAAGTTCTATAAGGCTCATACAAATTTAGTTAAGCTTTGAAAGTCATGGTAATCTATTGAATTATGTTTTACCTTTATTTTGAAATCATTTTGAGATTTTTCTATTAGTTTTAGAGGAAGATCTCATTGATTCTCTAAATCTGACTGGTAAAAACCAATGAAGTTTAGTTTTGTGATTTAAACATCTAAATGGTCATTCCTTCTACTATCAAACCCTATTTCTCAGAAGAATGGCACATTAAGGGATAGATTTAGATTTTCTCTTGTTTTGGTAGGTTGTGGAGGCTAGTTGTGTGATTGGGAGTGTTGCCCTAGGGTAAATTTGAGTGAATTCTATATGAAAATGGGTTAGAAAAATATGGATTTGAAGAAATGTTGATGGTATGGTTCTTGTGTGGGGCTATTGAGTGTGTACAAGCTATAAGTGATGTGCTAGAGGCATTCATTAATTTCAAAAAGCCCAGTAGTTGTGTTTTTTATTAAGCCCTAGTGTTTATGCATGGTAATGGAGGGTTTCATTGATCAACATTTAGAAAGCCTAGAGTTTGGAAAAAAAATGTTGGAATTTGATGTTTTGAAACATGACTAATGATTTTTTGATGAGTTTTTGTGAAGAACAGGTGAATAGAAGGGGCCTCCTTTGTAAAAGAGGGTTAATTAACAAGCCTAGAGCATGGGTAAGGTGTTGAAACTCCATGTTATATTAAATAAGTCACTATTTGTCTTTGGGTATGTTGTGAGATCCCTTAAGGTGTATCTAAATCATTCATTTAATTGGCAAGCCTTTTGTATAGGTTGGGTGAAAAGTCCCCTAAATCGGGTCCTGATGGCTACAAGGGTAGGCTTAAGTAAATGTTGACAAATGAAGAGACAATGTGTTTTTGTTTGGGAGATTGTTTGAAATTGAAAAAATTGACATCTTAAGTGATTTGACACCCCCACACTTACATAAAAGTGGTATCAAAGAAAAAATTAGTAGACCTTTGGTTGTATTTTGCAGGTTTGGGAAGGAAAGTGAGAAGTTGATAGGACACCATGCCTCTAGAAGACAATATGGCAAAGGAGATCAAAGAATTCTAGGAGAGATATACCAATATGAAGGAGATGACTCAAAGTAAATCCTTATTCACGACCAAATGCAATTTCAAGAACAAGGTATGCAATGTGGTGATAGATTAAAGTACTCTCGATAACATTGTATCAATTGAGATTGTGCATATATTAAAGTTAGAAAGGATCCCACATGAAAGGCCATATAAATTATTTTGGTTGAATAGTGATCAATCAGTTGTGGTGAATGAGAAATCCCTAGTGGAGTTTTATATTTTTGCATATAACGATAGAATTTGGTGTCATTTTTTTCCAATGAGTTACTATCATTTGTTACTAGGAAAGCAGTGGCGGTTTGATAGGTATGCCTTGCATGATGGAAGGACTAATGTGTATGATATTGTGAAGGATGAAATTACGTTCCAACTAACACCATTGTAGGGAGAGGATGGACCACAAGAAAATATGGCAAGGATAGTAATGATGGGAAGGAAGGAGTTCCTCAACATTGAGGAAGACAAAGATAGTGAAGGTGCAGCCACCAACAAAGGAGAAGGCATGGAGATGACAAAAGTAGAGAAAGGGGTGCAAGAAAAAAGGGAGAAGAATTGCTGATAATAGAAAGGGAATCCTTTATGAATGATCTAAGCATGTTTTCAAAGCAGGTTGGAGACAAGAAAAGGAAAAAACAGGGGTAGGATAGTCAAGTACTGTCATGACAGAGGAATGCAAAATGAGAGCACAAGATTGTGAGGAAAAATTTCTTAGGGAAGACACCCTAGTAATAGGAAAAGGAAAGATCAAGAAGTTAAGAAAGAGAAGAGTCAACAAGGGCCTAATGAGGTCATGATGAAAGAAGTCCATCATCCAATGAAAAGACAAAGAGATAAAGAGCAGCAGCAGTCTGATAGAAAAATTGTTGGAAGACCTAATTATAAAGAGGTCTCAGAAATAAAGAGAAAAGAGTGTGGATGGATTGAGGAAAGCCTTGAAGGGATAATAAGGAGTGAAGAGATCAAGGCGGGAACAATGTTGTGTCCCCTGAAGGTAGAAAAGAGCAGGGAGCAGTCATGCATTGCTAAAATAGTGGCATTTAAGTTAGAAAATACAAAGGTAAACGAAGATTTGATTCAAAGGCTCAGAATGGAAGGTGCAAGGAGCCCATGTAGAGGGAAAGAGAATGAGTAGAAGGTAGAAATTTTGATGTAGGTCATGAAAATGGAAGTTACAGAAAGCCTAGATAAAAGGCTAGTGGTAGAATGTATGATAGTTGAGCACGAGGAAAGCATGGTAAGTGAAGAAATTTTTCCATTAAAGGGACAAGAGGACAAAAATTATGAGAATACAGTGTTGATAAAGAGTTCAGTGAAGGGTAATAAGTCAGAGAATGCGGTAATCCCAAAGGAATGGAAGAAGACACTGGAAAAGTATGTAGAAGATAAGAAAGTTGCATTCACCATGAATGGTGAAGAAGAGGAGAACAAGTACCTACAGAGGGTCTCAATGTTGAAAGAGACTAAGGAAAATAAGCTAATAGAGATTGGTTGAGTGAAGGCTAGGAAAAGAGTAATGGTGAGATCTCCAAATGCAATGGAGAAGAAAACAAAGGATGTGGTTAGGACAATGGATTTCCCTAGATTGAGTAAATTTATGATATGGCAATGGTATTATGTTGTGAAGGTGGTTCTAGGCATAGAGAACCCTAGGTTTAAAGTGAGAACAAGAGTTAAGAGGTAGAGAATGAAGGGGGTTATATGCAACTCCCTTGTTTTGTTAATTGTGATGATGAGAGTCAAACCATGGGTGAAGATGAAAAGGGATAAATAGTGCATGAAGTTACTAGTCATTGTTTGTGTGTAGGTACAATTGCAGGGAAACAAGCAAAGATTTGGAAAAAGAATGGAAAGAAAGCAAACATCAGGTCTGAGCCTAAAAACACTGTCATTTTCAAGTGTAAACACAATTCAAGGTGGAGGGCAGTTTGCAAGAGAAAAAAGGATGAAACAATGCCAAGAGTTTATCAACCAAAAAAGCATTTATGAAGAATGGTGGAATTGGTACCACCCTCAACTCATGAGGCATGAGTTTTTTCCAGTGGGGTTGTATGGTGCGGGAGCCCCAACAACCTTAATGCACAATTTGATTTGGTAAAGAGTGTCAAGATGAATTTGAGTAAGTCTAGGTTTGTAGAGGGGGTGTTAAATTTTTGTTCATTTTGAATAATGTCTCAAAGACCATTTTGCTATGTAATTGGGTGTTTAGGAAAACATTGGAGCTCAAAATGCAAAAAAAATGCAAAAAATGTAATGATGTCAAACAAAATTGTTAAAAGTTCAACATTGTGGGAATATGAAGGGACAATGGAGTTCAAAAGGTGGTTTTGGATGTTTCCAGGGTAGTTTTGATTGGAACATGACTAATGACTGTTTAATGAGTTTTTGTTCAGAATAGGTGAATAGAAGGGACCTCCTTTGTAAAAAGGGATAATTGAGATGCCTAGAGCAGAGGTAAGGTATTGAAACTCCATGTTGGTGTAAAGAAGTCACTATTGGTCTTTGGTTATGTTGTGAGAACTCATAAGGTGTATCTAAATCATTCATTTAATTGGAAAGCCTTTTGAAGAGGTTGGGTGAAAATTCCCCTAAACTAGATCCTGATGGCTATAAGGGAAGGCTTAAGTAAATGTTGACAAATGAAGAGACAATGTGTTTTTGTTTGGGAGATTGTTTGATATTGAAGCAATTGACATCTCAAGTGAGTTGACACCCACACACTTGCATCATTCATGGAGCAATTTGGAGAAAGGATTACCCTATTTTGATAAGGAAAAACTTTATGAACATGGATAAAGGAAAAATGAGTTAGTCTCATCTTTTAATCTCATATTTTCAAAGATAATAAGAGAGATCCCAAAGAGTATAATACCAATTGATGTTGAATGTTTGGTCATGTACTTAGGAGCATTTGAAAAAATATGAGTTTCTTATTAAGAGACAGGGAGCCTTCAACCCTATACCAAGCATATCAAATTGCCATAGACATTGAGAACAATTTGAGATATTTAATGATCAAAGGACATAGGGCTATGAGTGTTGGTTATCCTAAAAAATCGCATGCAAATAAAACTCATGGATCAGATAATAGAAGTACTTTTCAATATGCTAATTCTACTACTTTGATTTCTCCATCATCACACTCTATAGATCCTAATGAGCTCCATGTTAAATGTCATCAAAATATGAGCAATGTTGATCATACATCTTTTCTTCAAGAATTGTTTGAAATGAAGAGACATGAAGGAGAATCACTACATGACTTGTTCTCAAGGTTTTTGGATGCCTTGTTAAAGATCCCCATAAATTTCAGACCTACGGATTCAGCGTGCATTGATATGTTTTTGTGAAATCTATGATTCTAGGCTGACTACTTGGCCAAAGAGGTTCCAACCTCACAGTTTGGATCAAGTGCTTGATTGGATAAAGGTTATTGAGGAAGCCCAATGTACTTATGCACAAAATGTGGTGTCTCAAAATAAATACGGTAGTCGTCCAAATGAGAAAAACTAGAACATGATAAACAAGAATGAAAAGTGTGTATCAAAAAATGAAGATGTGTTGTATGAATGAGGATGTTGACTATAATCATCTCACATTTAGCACATGTGTAGACCATTGTAGCAGTATTGAGGATGACGATACATGGTATTATGAGAAAATAGATATACATGAAAAATTTTCTTGCAATATCTTATGTGATGAAGAAGTAAAAGAGTTGCAAGATGTCATCCCATGTCATGTTTTGGTTAGTGAAAATAGTGCAGTTGCTAATTATATCTCATCACAAATCAGTGATCAAGAAATAAAGGATAAAATTTCCAATACTCACTCAGAAGAATCTGAGCATGGTTTATGTAGTGATGAGTCTTTTTGTGATGAAGATGTTGATGATAGCCAAACTGATTGCTCTTCTATTGATTATGAACGCTCCTATAAGGATGATATGGAGATACTTTCTTCACCTCAAGAATGTAAAGACATGAATTCTCATGAATTCACTTGCCTCCAAGTGAATGATCAAATTGCATTTGATGCAAACTTAGAATGTAATTTGGGTTTGACATCAATGGAGCATGTCAATTCTATTAGTGATGAAGAATTTGAAGATAAGCATATGTGCGTTCAATTTGTTGATCATGAACATAGTGTTGGAAATGACGAGGATTTTGATTAATTTGCTTATGTCTTTGTTGTTCATGACTTCTTATATGAAGTAGAAGTGGAAATGTCAGTCATACATTAAAAGGATGATGATGTACACATTGATGAAGGAAGGAATTCATTTATAAATGATCAAGTTATGCATTGTGACAATCACATGGATTTGAGGTCAGCCTTATTACCCATTGACATTGTAAAACCTTTTGATTAATGTGTAGGGCAGCCATATGATGAAAATGATAATAGATGTGAGTTCAATTAGTATGAGGTTGAGTATGGGTCTTTCTTTGATGATATCTCTCATCTTCATGGTATGCAAGTGGACATGTTTGTCTTTAATTTGGAATGCTTTAATGTGAAAGAAAATAAATATTTTAGCTTTATTGCTAATGAACAAATTTCAAATAACTGAGAGTTTTTGGCAGATAAGACAATATGCCTATCAATTGATAGTGTACATGAAGCTAATAATGCACTTGAGAGTCTTTTTTCTGACCCTGTTAATCATGAAAGTGATAGCATTCAAAATGATTCAGACATTGAACATGTTATGAAAAATCAAGGTGAAATTCTTGGCTCAGGCTTGAATTCTAGATTGTCTGAATCTTTGTTTAATACATTGCATATGGACTTGCATAGTTGTTTGAAGAATGAATCTAATATCATGTGTGATCCTAAGAGAAAATTGCTTATGCATTGGATGCTGACATTTTTGTTGAATGTCATGATTTGAATGAAGATGAAAGTACTTTTGGTGTTGATAAATGTGGTTTTCATAATCTTGAAACATATGACAATGTGTTTGGGATGTGGTGTCTAGATGAAGACAAACTAACTTGTGATGCAGTTCAGCTAGAGGAGTTACAAATGTTTGAGCAATCTTTGCTCAACACACAACAGGATTGCATATTATCTTTCAGCCATGATATCTCCTCTAAGCATGATCATTCTGACGTGGTTAATAAATGTGATAAGACCTTGTTCTCATATGGTCTTGATCACCGCCCTCATATGTTTCCAGTTGATAACAATGCAAAATAGAGAGCAAGTTTTCTCTTGCATGAAGGCAGCCCTATGCTTGTGTTTGCAAAGGTGCAGTTGTTCATGTTGTTATGGTTTGACAAGTGCAAGCATGAGTTGAGGGAGATCAATTATTTTATTAGAATTTTGTTTGACAAAGTTAAATGTTGACTCCCCTTTTCATTTAGTGGCCTGGTGTCACCATATGAAGTTGAAAAAGAAGAATGAATAAAGGAGCAATTTGTGAGCACCTAATGGACTCAGTATATGGTCTACTCCCAAAAGATCTAGAATATTGATATGCCCATAGGAGCCATACATCCCCTATTGGAGCCACTATTGGAACTATAAAATTTGGCAAATTTGAAGTTCCCATTTCAAAAAAAATTCCTCTGCACTCTCAGAAGTGCACTTGAAGAATCTGCCTAAGTTTCCCACTTTAGAGGATCATAATTTGGTGCATGTTCATTTTCATGCAAAACCCTTTTGTGAAACCACTGACGTGACCTATGTGAGTATGTATGTCAATTTTCAGCTTCCCATGATGAGTTTTGATGGGGTTTCGAAAAGCGAAGCTTGAGGGTTTTGGCACTTTTCTATTGTTTGCAAACATTCAATTCTCCAAAGTAGCCTCCCATTCGAGCTTGTATTTTGCAACTAGTTGATTGTCATGATGAGATGATTGTTTCTCTCCATTCTCCATGCAAAAGTGTTCTCCCATGTCAAGTTTAAGAGCTTCATGAGCTGATTTTCTATTTTTACCAGGCCAAAACCAAATGCAATTTCTCTTGTTTTGCATCTGCATTTTTAGAAACCTTTCAGGGAGCTCAACTTTGACCCTTAATATCTCATAAAGTATGACTCAAGAAAATCCCTCTAGAAAACATGCTCACTATACCAAAATTATTTACTATGTCCAGTGGTAGCTCGCCAAGAGTTGATTTGATATTTTTGTGAAGAGGTGATTTGGACAGTTTTAATTGGTTCTGAACAAGTTGCAGAAAAGTTGAGTAAGCAAATTTGATAGTGAATATTTTTCACCTTGTGATTTGTTTCTTCAAACTGTCTTTTGCACTCCATTCTTGAACCGAATGTCTACAAGCCTACAAGTTTTCATGGCTCTAGGAGGTCGTTTAACCAATTTCCTAGGCCGATTCCAGAGCCAACTAGACTAGTTTTTCCGACTATCCAAATGTGCCAGAAAGTGAGCTTTAATGGCAATCCACTTCAAATTTTCACTCCAGATGTATTCAAAAGGAAGTGCCAAATTATTTGAGTATAAAAGTTTTTTGAAAATGAAATTTTTTTTAGTCAACACTACATGGGACCCAACATGCTTTATACATGCGAAAGTGAGAATGTTGATGCATTTTGCACAGGGTTGTTTATGGTTTCAGTACTTCAAACTATATCAATAGGGTATTTCAAATAGTTACTAAACTGAGATTTTTCTTTGCTAAGGTTATAGAAGCATGATGGTGTGGAAAGAAAATGCGATAAATTCAATCTTGCTAGAATTTTTGAACATTTACATATACTAAAAGAGCAATTTATTTAATGAAGTTTTATGGTGTTCAAGTTCAAAGTCTGACAAATTTGATGGAGGTTGATGAATGGGGGTCTCTGCCTTGATATTGGAGTGAGAAAACTTAGTATTCTTTAATAATGAAAATAAGGGCTATCATATGCAGGGGTGCTTTAAGATATAAAGACAAAATTGCACATAGATTTCATATTTGAAGAAAAAGCCAAATAACCAGGTTTAGTCAACTAAGAAGAAATAAATGCAATTTATCAAGGCATAAAGAGAACAACTTAAGATGCATAAGAGGCTGATGCAAGGGGCATTCAAATTTGTGTGAGGGGAATTAATGTTGGCTAACAAACTAGTTGATATTGCAAAAGGGGTTGTGCATAGTTGCAGCAAAAGAACGAAATAGACTTGTTAAAATGTTATGTGCATATGTAAGAGGAGGGGCATTTAAAATGAAAGGAAAACAAAGGATGTTGTGCGTAAAGGCTTTTGAAACTTTCATCCAACGCATTTTTGAAGCTAATAGAAATTCTAAAGAGCAGCACACACAAAATAGATCATTGAAAAGGCTTTAGAAACTTCAGAGCAAGAGGCTCGAACAAAAGGTAGATAGAGCATGGTGCTAGGGAAGCCAAGGTGCATTGCTAAGGGTGCCATTAGTCATAGAATAGGGCAGAATTGACATTGCATATGAACTAGTTTCAAAATCCTAATTAAATATTGTTCCATAGAAGCTCCACACAACAAGAGAGAGCCTTTATGCAAAGAATGGAGGACAGCTAATACACCAAATGTATCTGTTGAAAATGACTTAGAAACTTTCAAGAAAATGATGCTTCAGATAGTGCCATCATGGATCCACTAAATAGCACCAACATTGAGTGAGGAGTGTCAGTTGCTACTTTGCAGTGAGAAGGGACGCACTGGCAAAGACAAGGCATGTGAATTGTTAAATGAATCTTAAATAAATGCCACTACATGGAACACCATAGAGTTGCAGGATGTGTGCAAATAGATGTTGAAAAAGCTTTAGAAGATTTCAGGAAAATGTGTATGGCATCAAATGTCATGCCCTGCTCATTGCATAAAATGAATTTGTGGAAAATTCCTTAGTAACTTTCAAGCAAATGTATATTGGCAAATAAAAATAGCAATATAATGGAATATGGGTGTCCATCAAAGCATTTAGAATTTGATGTGACCTCAGGGAGAATATACAACCAGTGGTTGGAGCACCATGTGATTATGCATTCAATGAGTGTTCTTTTGGTTGCACACAAAGCAAGCTTGGCATGCACACAAGATTGGTGCAACAAATGGAAGAATCCAACGGGCTTTAAAAACTTGAAATCAGAAATTGTAAATGTTGTGCAGCATTTGTTTGGCCATAATGAGTGGAGGCGTTTGAGTTGAATGGGTCGCTACACATGGCCAGTTTGAATGCACTTTGTGGGTTGTATTTTAAAATTTTCAGTCCAGCCTCCATGTGGCATTGAATGTCTTCTCTGTTGCTTTAAACCCTTGGCACAGTAGGAAATCATGAGTGTTTGATGGTGCATGAGTAATATGAGAGCTCATGTAGAGGAGATGCACTTGCACTTAATTGTCTCAACACTATTTGATGAAAAAAATATTTCAAGCAAAAACACTTTATTTGTGCTAGCTCTAGAGGGGATTCATGCATGTTGTAGGTAATATCCTTGCTTTTCACCATGATTGAAAGGGTTGCAAAGTAACAAGCATGAAATATTAGAGAAAACAAAGGAGACAAAATGAAATCAATGGTTGAGAATGGACATGTCAAAGTAGCCAAATCTTGGCCCTACCCCACTAGCTCGTGAGATTTAGTTGCCCACTTTTTAATTCTTGTGAGAACAGCAAGATGCTACCACGTGGCAGATGGGCCCAACGCCTTTTGAAAGCTCGGCATGGCTCGAGTCTTTTAGAAAAGGATTTCATTTGATTTTTAAAGAAAGGAAAACCATTTAATTGCCTGATGATTTTAAATGAAAGGAAGAGCCTTTTATTTCAAAATGAAATATTTAAAGGGCATGAATGTTAAATGAAAGGTGGGCCAGGGAGGTGAAATTTTTTATTTGCTCGATTAGTTTTTTAAGAAAGCCTGGTTTTCACTTTTGTAAAGTGAAATAAAATATGAAAGGAAAAATATTTTAAATATACAGTGAAGGTCAAATGTGCATGGGTAAAAATAAAATGGAGGTGCACATGCAAACAAATATTTCATTATAAGTGAAAGTGAAAATTTAAAGTGCAGTTCCAGCAAAAGAATGGAAATGTGAAACTTTCACGGGAGTTTTCATGAACAGGGGTGTTTTTTACACAGCTGGGTAAATGGTGTTGGTTTTGACGATGAAGTGAAATTTTTTGTTGCAAATTGGTAAGAAAAGGAGAAATTGGAGGCAAAATTTCTTGGTGCAAAGGGAAGAGAGAGGAGAGATGCTTTTTAGTTTGTTGTTCATCAATGGTGGATGAAGATTCCAAATGGCCTCTTTAGATCAATTTTGGAGTTGCTTCTATTTCTTTTTATTTTCTTCTCTCATTTGTAAGGGGTTCCATTTTCTGAAATCTCTACAAGATAGGCATAAGCTTTGAGTAGAATTGTAAAGTTAGGGAGAATTGTAACTAAGGTATTAATCTAAGGTGTTTGTGTTATGAATTGAGCTTCATGCTTATATTTTATCTGATAATTGTCTCCATGATTGAAATGTAATGCACTTTTGAATTCAATAATGAAAATTATTTGAGTCTTTCATGCACATTTGTTGCATTTGAATTCCAATAGTTGTTTCCTTCTGTTCTGTGAATGATGTAATTTCTTTAATGAATGATAGCTACATTTATTATTGCTTATTATTCAGTGGATAGTGTAATTTCTTCAACAAATGTGACAGGAGTGTTGTATTTCAAGTGGATTTGTAATAATGGTAACCAGATAAAGCTTTAGTGGTCTTGTTGTCATAATTTGATAATAGTTGCAAAGATCTTCAGAGCATGTTCAATATTGTAGGATGAAATGTTGGTTATGCTACTCCATAGACCTCTTCTTGGAACTGGTCAAATTTTCATGCATTTGTTGTTTTTAATTTGGTCCCAACTCTTAAAATTAAAAACCGTTTTAATTATGTGTTGTGAGTACTAGTATTTGCCATGTTCTCCATGCTAATTTCCCTAATTCACTGAATATCTTGCCAATGTTGAGCATGATATTTTATGTTTCTTAGCATAGTTTTGTGAGAGCATTATTTGTTAAGCAACATCCTATTAGTTGTGTGTTTGAATCTTTAGATGTTGCAAAAGGGTCACCCCCAAGGTCCTACAGAGCCTGAAGTGTAGGGGAAATGTGTGTTAACTCCATTTCCTATCAATTGGCCAAATCCACCATTTAATCTGATCATTAGAAAGTAGCTAGTCTATAGGTTTCATTGGATTGTTTGATTTGGAACACCAACACCTAGTTTTGCAATGCACTTATCATACCTTAGCACAAGGCTTCCCTCCCAAAAATCTAGTTTGGAGGCCTTTTCATCAAACCATTTTTTGACTATATATTGGCACTCAATCATGGTGTCATACTCATCTTCTCTTTTTTTTTCATATCTCAAAAGCTCCACCAGTCCTACTTCCATTCCACCATTTTCCTTGACTTCCAAGCCTTTCAATAGTTGTAATGCCAAAATTTCTATGGAAATGGGTAAAACCACCTCCTTTCCATACACTAATTCATAAGGGGAGGCTTTAAATATGTTTTTAGGTGTAATTTTGTCTTCCCATAAAGTAGCTTGTAGATGTGTGTGTCATTCCTTCTGGTGTTCAAACCCGATGCACTTTATTAACCTAATCAGATTATTGTTGGTCGATTCTACTAACTCATTTCCTTGTGGGTAATAATTTGATGAAGTATTGAGGTACAACCCATGCTTGAGAGTGAATTCCTAAATCTCATATCCTACAAAGGCTCGAGCATTATCAGATATGATGGTTATAGGAGAATTGAACCTTACCACTAACTCAAGAAAATTAACAATTTCTTATTTTGTGGTGTCCTTTAAGGAAACGACCTTCGTCCATCTTGTAAAATAATCAGTGGTTGTAAGTATCCACTTATGGCCTATGCTAGAGATGGGGTTAATGATCATAAAAAAATCTAAACCCCATTATGCAAAAGGTTCCTAAGTCACAATCGGGCTCAATGGCAATCCAAATTTCTTCCACTTGCCAACAAAAAATTAGCACTAAGTACACTTCCACACAAGATGATGGGCCTCAAAGAACATGGAAGTCCAATAATATCCTAACTATGTTTTCTTCAAAGTAGTGGTCTTGATGAAGAAGTGTCTACCCTCAGGGCTACTATGGAATTCACCTAAAACTCTTTCTCCATGTGGCTTATCTAAGTAATGGAGAAGGACTCTACTATAATTTATTTTAAATGAAACCCCCTTAATTAGTACATACCTAATGCCTTACAGTCAGTAGTAACATCTTTTGTGAGGTGGGATGTTGGTCAAGTATCGCCCCTTTTGCATAAATCATGTTTGATCAGCCACCCAAGACTCATCGAACTCAAACCGATTTGTATAGACCTAGTCGGTCTCTTCTTCCACTTGGGAGCTTAATTCCTATGCAAGGTATTCATAGACACCTCTCCCATGAACTATCTTGGTCAGTTGGATTTCTATATCATATTCTAGGATCTTGGTGATTTAGTTGGCTCTCTTTTTAGTTATCTCACCTTTGGTGATGTATTCCTGAACACTAGGATGGGCGATGAGGATGGTGATTATGTTGGTTGATACCAAGTGTCAGAATTTCTTTAGACTATTAACAATAACAAAAGCTAGATTTTCAACAAAATTGTTCCTAGTTTCATATCCTTTGAGGGTCCTAGAATGGAAAGTTATGGGATGTTCTCCACTTCCCTCCTCGTCCTTCTGAGTGAGCACCAAAACTATGTTGTGTTGGCCACTATAGACATAGAGCAAAAAATATTTGGAGAAGTTTGGGATAGCTAACACTAGAGCTATGAAGATGGTTTCCCTTATTTTCTTGAAAGAAAGCTTGCCTTCAGGAGTCCATTTAAACACTAAATTCTTCTTCAATATCAGCATGATAGGTCTTGTGATGCCTGCAAAGTCTAAAATAAATTGGCTAACAAAGTTGATCTCTCTCAAAAAAGATTGTAGCCCCTTTTGGTTGACTGGCAGTGGTAGCTCTACTATAGCCTTCACCCTTTTAGGATCTATGGCTATTCCTTCTTTTGACACCACAAAACCTAGTATCTTTCCTTGCATTACTCTGAAGACAAATTTCTTGGGATTTAGGGAAATCTTGAACTATTGACACTTCTAGAAGACCTTTTCCAGATGATCAAAATGATCATCCTTTGATTTTGAAAAAATAGTCAGGTCATCTAGGTATATTAGGATGATCTTATTCATCAATCCCTTAAAGGTTATATCCATCACTCGTTGAAAAGTGGCACCTATGTTGGAGAGTTAGAAGACCATCTTTGCATATGTAAACATTCCCCATTTAGTGGTGAGTGTTGTTTTATGTTGGTCATCCTCTTTTACATAGACTTGGTTATACCCTGCAAAGCCATCGAGTAGTGAGAACATTTATGATCTAACCACATTCTACAGGATTTGTTCCATAGAAGGCAAAGGTTAGTGATCTTTTTATGAAGCCTTGTTCAAGTCCTGAAATCCACACAGAGTCTTATGTTGCCATTCTTCTTCAGTATCGATACAAGGTTGGATACCCAAGTGGAATGTTTAATCAGATATATGATTCTTGATTCTATTAATTTTGTAAGCTCCTACACCATTAGAGTCTCGACCTTTGGGTCCAATAGCATTTGTTTCTATCAAATAGACTTCAAGCCTTTGACCAGGTCAATAGTGTGTCGAATTATGCTTGGATCATATTGTTTGAGATCATCATAAGTCCAAGCTATTACCCCATCATATTTGGCACATAGACTTTTTAGTCTTTCTTTTTCTACATGTAGAATGTCTCTTCTGACTTTTGACTTTCCGCCATTCCTGCCATTGAGGTCCTCATAGTCCCTTGCATCGGTAGTGAATCTTTGTTTGCCATTTCTCACATCTTTGCAGGTACTTATTGATTTTTAATTGGATCACTTGTCCTTTAGCAGTCCCTCTAACTTCATATTGTGAATAATCAAAAGCTTTCCTTGACTTTTATAGAAAAGTGGCAATCTGAACATCATCTTCAAAAAATTCCCAGTTTTGATCATTTTCAAGAATTGATGGCCGGACAATGGTCTATGCTGCATTCTATTTTCTTATTGATTTAGGGGTTGTCTCAAACTATGAACCAATCAAATCCATCCAATCTTCGATGGAATTCTAGGATTACGGGATAACTTGTATGGTGAAAGCTTCAAATCACTCGATTAGATCCCATATTTTGTGACTGTAAGACTTCATTCTCACATTTTTTGCAGCTACCTATCCATGGACTTGGCTCACAACCAACTCTAAATATTTGAACACTTATACTCTCTTCACACCCATTCACTATGTGAGAATCAAACCATGGACTAAATCCTCATAATCTGCATTGTTATTCAAGCATGAGAACTAGAAGTGGAAATATTTGAGGGTCTCTAATCCAGTAAAAGATACCAGTCAGATTCCCACTCCAGACCCAATATTGCATTTGGAACCATCAAAATATAATGTCCATAGATTGTTGTTGCTCAGTCCACTAGATTCTTCCTGCTCCTTTACCAATCTTGAGAAGAATTGGTCATCATTAAAGATCACATAGGTTCCTAACCCAATAGCATGGAAGTTCATGAATGGGTTGGAATCAATAAACTAATTGACCAAGACCTCCTCTTCAAGGGTCTGATCACTTGTGTCTTCTTCATCTTCTAACATTTCTACACAGCACGTCTCCTTTTTCGAAGGAGGTATGCACTACTTCAAAGAACAAAATTGTTTTGTCTGCTATATATTATGGGTGCAAGGATCTGAACAAGATCTTCATCTTTTCCTTGTGCTTTTTCCATAGTATCAAATGAGACCAATCAAGTACTAAATATCTTCCAAGCTTTATTGTGAAGTCCCTTGAAAGATGCATCCCAAAAACTAGGGAGATGTCTATCACAACTACTTCTTATGTGAATATTTGGCTTGGATACGAGAATAGGTTCAAAGATAGGTCCTTAATGTGGCCAATGGTTGGGACTTTCTTCTCATCTAACTGCATGATCCCTTTCTCAAGAGGCTCATACTTAAGTTTCAAGGCATCACCCACTTGTTTAGGCATGACTATAGTACTAGCTCCCAAATCAATCATGTTATTATGTAAAATATTATCTCCCACAATAAGTGTTAAAAAGAAAGGTGTTGGCTTTGGTTTGCTTACCTCTTTCTCATTCGCATTGTCTGTGATGTTTATGTATGTCATGGCTCCCAAAGTTTGGGGATCCAACATGAGCCCTTTACCTTTATCTTGATTGTGTGGTGGGATTGAATCCATCTAGGACAATTATTCCTCCTTCTTTAATGCCTCTTGGAGAAATTCCTTCTATTTGGAGATCGATATAACATCCCACAAAGATGCATTTTTTAGCACATTCTTTATTTTCTCTACCACATTAAGTATTTTGATTGGCGAGACCTTAGGTTTCAATGGTGGTATTTATTTTTTCTTCAAAAGAGGTTGATCTAATGTGGATGGCCCTAGTGCTTTGTCCACTTCTCTCTCTAGAAATAGTGAATCTTGTGACTGCCAAGTGGGTCAGACCTGTGAGGTTTGCTCCACTTGTGGTTGCAGTCATTGTGGAGTTTGTTGCATGTATTCTCCATTGAGCCTTCTTTTGGACTAGGTGTTGTAATCTAATTGTACTTGTGGGGCACTAGTAATTGGAACATCATTTGCAAATACTACATCTTTTTCCTCCATCCAAGTGTGGTAACAAAAAAAGTATCCCTTCTACTTTTCCCTTGCTTGTTTGGGCTCCCCTTGTGAACTAGGCTTGATATTGCCTTGATTTAGTATTGTAATGTGTTTGACACATTCACATTAGTTCTTGGACCCTTTTCAACTAATAAACATAAATGGTACCTTGCTAAAGCACTGTAAAGTGTTGTAACACACTTTCACACTTTTCTAAGGTTTTATTAATTAACTAAACCTAATAAACTTCTTTTTAATCAAAAACCTTAATCTTGCCTTATTTGAAGTGTTGTAAAGTTTTGTAACAAACTTTCACACTTTTCTAGTCTTGACATTAATAATTAGGATTTCTTATGTTTTAATTGGCCCTATTTTACATCCACAAGCCCCATTTAATGCATTTTTTTTAGGATAATCCTAACACCAATCATTACCCAATCATAATTCAAATGTTTCAACATTGAATGGACAAGATTTAGTGATCTAGGACTCATTTCCCACCTTGTGAAAATGATTCCCATCTATATCTTTTGGTCTCGAACCTAGTTTCACACATTTCTAGGCATTTTTAAATTTTGTCCAAAAATTTAGGTCTAGTGGGACTCATTTGCCAACTTGGGTGAATGAGTATCATGTGGCCCAAAATCAAAATTAATTCAAATTCTTGGTGGGATTTTATTCTCCTAGATCTAATGTCAGCTTGTAGTGTTGTAATTTCAGGAATTCTTGCATAATTGAATATAAATATAATGTTCTTTCATTCATTTTTCACCTAGCAAGTTTAATGAACATTCTTATAGAAATTTTTAGTTCACAAGAGCATTAAGAGAATTCAAGGGTAGATTATCAAGAATTTTAGAGCATTCTTCAAGCATCAATCATCATCTCAAAATCTTCATGCATCATGTTTGTTTTTTATCTAATAATTGTGATCTAGGATTTATGATTCAAGCAAGCACTTCATTCAAGATCTATCACCTCCAAGAAAGATTCAAGATCTACATCCAATGGAGCCATCTCATACATGTTTGTAGCCTCTTATTTCTAGGGTTCAATGAGTTACAACATTACATTTTGTTCATTCATCATTCTCCATTCATATATCATTCTATTTCAAGGTTTAATTACCAACAAGGGGTTTGACCAAGGAAAATCCCTATTCACTAATCCAAAAAAAAAAATTCCCTCTCCTTTGCTTGTGATTTGAAGATCTAGGTTTCTTATTTCCTAAGGAGAAATATTGGAGAAAAGTTGTCAAATCATTCAAAGTTGTCAAAGTTGTCATCAAGCCTCGGAGAACCTTGGAGAAGATCTATAGGTTACAAAATAGGGTTTCGGCTAGAATTCAATTAGGAAGGATAGAGAAAATAGAGAAGAGCATAATAAAACTTTCAAGCTCCCAAAAATCCTAACTAGATTGATTTTCCACTTCTGGCGAATGAGTCCCAATTCTAGTCAAAATTCATATTTTTGCATATTCGAATACCCATTTGGCAGATTCATGTTCCCACACAGAAACCCAATTTTTTGACTGATTCACCTAGCTTGGTGAATGAGTCCCACTCAACATTAAAAGTATAATTTCTAATGTTTCAAACCTCCTTCCAGCCATCTCTAGATTTTTGAGCGCATACCTTACTTTCTATAGCTTTCTATTTTATTTCATATACTTTTCTAGGTTATTTTATAGTGCATTATGTTCAATTAGGGTTTAGTGTTGCATCTTGCATTTCATTTTTATTTCCAAGTCTAAATTTGGGTGTGAACCCCTTATTATATTATATTCAACCCCTAAGACAACCCTATTGCAAGATTTCTTTCTCTTTTCTATAGAGATCTCTAGGGTTACCCTTTAATGTAGTAGGTAGAAAGTTGGTATGCTCTATGTCCTAATTCATATGGTAGCATCCATTCCACATTTCATAAATAATACCAAGGAAAAATCACTTGGTCTGGCAAGATGTCCATCTCTTGCTCTAAGTACATCCCTTGCATTTGTGCTCTGAAGTGGGAATTTTCCATTCTAAGAGACTAACATTCTTTTGTGTTCAAAAACATGCTTCCACTTCTTTGCTCTGCTATCTTCTATTCAATATTTCCCCTTGGGAAATTTTAGGGCATATGGCTATCATCACATGGAAAGTACCATGCATTCTCATCTTCCACTAGGTTTTTTTGGCCTAGGACCAAATCCTTTCTTGGACTATTCTTAACAGTTTGAAGTGGCATGGTGATTGGAACTATTTGAGTTGTAGGTGTTGGTTGTTGATTTCCTCCTTTCAGAGCTCCTTGATATGCATTCTATTGATAAGATGTCCTTCCTCCTTAATAGGTCTATGTGGGAGGTTCTAGAGGTTCTACTTGTTGTCATCAAATGAGGACTAGCTCATTCATAAAGGACCACATGAGGTTCTTCGTATCATTTACATCTACCACTAATGAAAAAGAGCCTGACGTACTAGGTTGTTCTCTTGGATATACATACATGGATGGTGGTGCAACTGACGTGTTTGTTTGTGGAGTGGAGGTGCTAGGAGTCACTTCTTCCTAAGGTCCACCATATATTTCTATGAACATGGGCATCGGTGGTTGTAGCAGAAGCTTCCCAATGTCAATTAGACTATTTTCTACATATACAGCCAAATTGTATGCATCAGGTAGGGTATCTCCTCCCATAGATTGTATCATGACTACAATCTCTGAATTGAAAGCCTTTAGATATAATATGAATTCCATAGCTTCCAAAGCTCTAGCTATCATAGGAATCATCTACTAGGTTTTGTCGAACCTGGTGTTGAAGTCGCTCATGGCCTCTTGTGAGGCCCTATTGATAGTGATTAATTACTACAGTAAAGAGGAGTGATCTCCTTTCTCCAAGAAGCATTCAAATAATTTCTTTCCATGTTGATCCCAAGAGAAAATAGAACCAAAAGCCAAGGACCTATACCAATCTTGGGCCTTTCCTTTGAAAGACACAGCCAGTAACCTGAGGGTTAGATTTTCTTCCATGATGTTATATACTCTACATACCTCTACTATCTTGGAGATGCTTGGAAGGGGTCTTAAAATCCTCCCCAAAAAAATTGGGATTTCCTTGAGAGTATTGGAGAGTATGGAAGTCCATAAATCTAGTGGCATAGGTGGTTGTAGTAGGCTATTGTTATCCCAGGTTACAAAATTTCTAGAAGCGGGAGCACCTATGTGAAGCATTGTAAACAAATTCCTATGGATAGGGCAGATGGGTATTCTGATTTGGAAGGTTCAACTTCCTAGTGGAGTAGATAAAGATTTGGATTGTGGGCTAACACTTATTACCTAGTTGATTCTTACAAGTGATATGAAACTTGTAAGTCTTCTCCTCCTAGGTGTCGAAGTAGGTAACTAGGAGTACTAGAAATGGCCTCTAGAAGATGCTCTTGTTTGAACTTTGGGCATGAGATTGCCAACCTCTCCTCTCAATCTGATTCAAGAAATATTTATGACTTCTAATTAGATGTTTGAAAAACTTTGTGTCCCATTAGGCATGCCAAAAAAATAATTGTTGATCATAAAATCTTGCACCTCTCCTAACAGCCTTATGGAAAATTCAATGAGTGGGGGACCAAATTGCACCTCATTGAATGACCTTCAATATTTTTAAAGGAATTTGGCTCTTCTTTATGTGTGGAGAAAAGGGGAAGTTAAATGCAAGAAAAAAATAAAAAATGGCAATTCACCAATGATTTTACAATGTTTTAAAAGCTTAACAATTCCTTATAATTGATGAAATGGACACAGAATTCCACAGATCCTTCATTGTTGGGAAGAGAACAAACAACAAAGGCTTAGAGAAAGAACAATGTAGTCTTTCAAATCTCCCTATAAGAAGCATCCCTTAAGGTCCGATGGTAATAAGAAACCCAAAAAACCAACAAGAATATTTGGATCTTTATCAAATTCTCCCTCTCTTATAGCATTATATGAATAGCATGTATATCTTTTACAAAAAATTAAAGAGTATATTGAACATGATTCAGTTTCTAAAAGAAAGTGTCAAACATAAAAACTAATAACATATGAAATATTCACTCAGAATATCTACATAAGGCTTTTAACATAGTGCTCTTAGCATAACTGATATGTGAAAAATAAATTTGTAATAAAGGCCATAAAAATACACAATTTCAAAGATTTCTTCTTAACAGAACTAATTCTTGTAATAAATTAATTGAAAACAAAGGTTGAATGCCAATCTAATTAATAGTATTAACAAATATAACACACTAGAGAGCTTGAATAGTGCTCTGTAAAATCCCCCTATCCCTAAGAAATTAAAAACTCCTTAAAAATATCTTGTGAAAGATTTAGAGGATGGTTCTTTTTAGAAGATTATCCAATATTTTTTTCTCTACTATGAGCCCCTTTAAATAGCCAGGAAGGAGAGTCACCACCGTAACCAGTAGAGATGAACCAACACCAGATGTCAGCATCTGATTGATTGCAATCTGATTTAGAATCTGATTAGATTGCAGTGATCCTTGTTCATAAAGTCTTGGGCTGCCTCATTAATGCATCTAGATATTACAAAAGCTTTGGGAAGATATATTGTCAGAAGATAATCAGATCTTAGCATAGCCTAGAAAAATTTGATCTATTAGCTATGAAGAATGATGAAACTAACTCGAAGGTTCCACCCCAAGAGTAAGATATTTATCGTGCTCTTTGATTAACTCTTCCCAAATGATCCCTCCATATAAGGTATAGAATTCCCAATGAAATGGATGATGTGGAAAGTGTGCAAATGATTTCTTATTTTATGAGAGAAGTTTTGAATAAAATCATTTCCAAGCAAACACGTGTCCTGATTCAAGCCCAAAAGGAAATGATATATATAAATCCATGCATCCACCACATGGTGAATTATGTGTCTTTATGAGAGAGTAGTCTTTGTCTTTTGGACATGAAGACATCCCGAAGTGGAAAGGAAATAATGGTCAAAAACCAAAATGATTGAAGGAAAAAAATGTTCCAGAGTGTGATTTTATGAAATTGATTTGGAAAACACGTGAAATAGTCTAAAAAAAATTGTTTGGTATGATTTGAATGTGAATTTTTTTTATTACAATGTATTTAAAGCACTTGTAAGCAATGCACAACCTAGGCTAGAAAGAGATACTACTTGTTGATTCCCTACTTGGATTTCTCCAAACACTTAAACAAAGTGGACAACAAGATATCTTGGTGACACTGGCTCCCCCTTACATGGTATGGGAAAACCAAAATATCTTACCCCCAAAGATCCAAAGATCCTATGAGCTGAGGGATTTCTTGTCTCTACAATGAATAGTGGAATTCGGGGCAACTTCAGAGGTCCACCTCCTACACCAACAAGTAAAAGGGTTTTTGGCCTCTATAACAAGTGGTTCTTAATTTTTGTTTTGGGGTAATACTAGTTCATATACATGTAATGGTTTGCTCAATTAGGAGACCTCCCATTCCCTTCACTAGAAAGGATTTTAATACATCTTAAAGATATTGAGGGATACATCCATCGGTATAGGGCATCTGCATCAAGACATTTAAGACTTTCCCAACAATCACAATAATTTATATAGTGGACCAAAACAAAGTACCACTTGGGTTGTTCCCTCTCACAATTTGGGAGGTAAGCCCTCTAAGGGTAACAAAAGAAATACAAGTATGTTGTTTTTGATCTCCTAGATCACACGAAGCGTAAGGAGAGAGCATACACAACACCTTTTTTCTCACACTTGCATGGGGTTCATTTTAAAAATAAAAAATCCCAAAACCAAATGTGTGGGTGGTTATACAAATTCCAAAAGATTTTTTTGATTCTCAAGATCACCAAATGGTGCAAGAGAAGAGCATACACATCTAGAGGAAAAATGCAAACCACAAAATAGAGCAAACAAACATTAATTTTAACCCAACTTATGGTGTCAAATAAGCAATTGAGTTCTTTTTAGACCAATGACGTGTGATAAAAGTTAATTTTAAATCCCATGAATGAAAATATGAATGTTGTTCATTTTATCCTTTCATGAGTGACAATGCATGTTCATTTTAAAACTCGTATGAGTATAATGCAAATTATTGTTATAAGAAAACAAAGCAAAAATATGATAACTTCAAGGAAAAAGAAGGTAAGCTTGATTATTTCTAATGTTCAATAGTTTTAAACTCCTCAAGATGAATGCCACATGCTAAAAATAGAGGATTAGAAAACCAGAAATCCTACTTTAAAGAAAACCCAAAAGGAAAAACTTAAATAAAACCCAAAATTGAAAAGATAAACCTTAATAGGCAGTTGTGTCATTCGGGTTGACTATTTCGGCTCTATAATGCGACTTAAGAAGTGAGGATTGTGTTTTTTTGTACAATAAATGTGGCTCACTTTGGATCAGTTACATCATTTCAAATATGGCTCAAGAGCTTGTGGTTGTGTTGCTTTTTTCAAATTTGATAGCCCACCTTTAGTTGCATCGCTACTCTTCATATTTGTGTCCTTTTTTTGAATTTTGTTAGCTTTCCTTTAGTTGCATTTCTATTTTTCATAGTTATAGCTCATGAACCTGTAACACTACAAAAACCAAAAAATAAAAGATGATTTTTTCTACAAATTTCATATGCTTCACATCGAGTTCACCAATGTAAGATAGGAATCCAAAACATCAAAGATAAGTGACAACCACCACACTAAATCTAAGCTAAAATCTAAATCTAAATAAGAAAGAGCAATCAAAAAAGAGGAATGAAATAAAAGAAATAAAATAGCAAACTCCCCATGTTGAATTTGAATAACCTTCCTTGTCTCTCCTCAAGATATCCTTTGCATGTTTCCCTCAGTTCATTATATTATGGAAGTACCCACAAACGATAAGCATGAATACTAGAGATATGTGCTTGTTAAATTGAAAATGGAGAAGAAAACCTTCTTTTATATAAATCCATTTGAACAAATGGATGAGATTGAAGTTCTAGAAATATCCTCATATAGACAATTGAGGATTCATGCACCATAGAGTAGTGGGCTAGGGACGGCTACAAAATGGGTGGTCAAGATCGAAAGGAGACCAGAGACAATCAATGGTTGATATTTGAAAATGAGAGAGTGGGGGAGATAATGGAGGAATTAAATAATAAAATTATTTAATTCATGAGAGAGGAATCTTTGACCAACTGGAGGAATAAATAATTTATTTAAATTATAAATTTGTTGAAGAAGAGGAAAATGGGCATTTAATTAAAATTATTGTGCAACCAATTTAATTAAATAAGAGGAAATAGAAAAGGAGGATTAAATAGTTAATTTAGATTAATTATTTTATAGTGGAGAAGTGACAAAAGATAATTAAATAATTTCAATAATTACTTAACTATAGAAGAATGGAACGATTAATGAATAGATAAATAATTTTAAATAATTATTATTTAACTAGAGACAAATAATTTATTTAACCATTGAAGGAAAGAGTGTTAGTGACAATGAAGATCAAGAGAATGAATTAATTAAATAATTAGCATTATTTAATTAATAGAGGAATGTGATCAAAGGAAATAATTAAATAATTAAAATTATTTAATTACATAGAGAAGAAGACCAAGACAATGGAAAAATGATGCTTGCAGAACAAGAAATTTTTAAGTGTTTACAAATTCAACTAATCGAACAATACAAATGACTATTTTTATGCAAAAATAATAGATCTAGAAAGTCATGGAGGAAATCATACTACAAAAATGGATTGAGCAGGATACTATGCACTTGTGATATGAATTTATGGCTGAAAATGTTGGACCATGTCACTTAGCACATTAGTGCTTCTGTAGAGGGAATTCATATATAATTTCATAGTCCTCGGGTTTTGGATTAGAGCTTCTATTTTCCATTTTTTGCATTATCAAATCATAATCGGATACTAAAATAACTATTTTCATGATTTTCCAAGGTGTGGGGTTTGATTGTAATAGTGAATCATTGACCTCCAATCTTCTTTCAATCCTCTTCAGACCTAGAACTTTCACATTAAAAGAGAGAGGAAGGGTTGTTTCATTTAGAGGCTTACCATAGTCAAACCCTGTTAGTATTTCCACTTCCACAATGGCAATGGTAATGGAAATGATAGAAAACCTATCCTTTTGAGGGAAAGGGCTAAATAATAAAAGGAATGGTGAATCAATAATATATAGCAACTCACCACCCTCCAATGGATTCCTTGAAGGAATGAAGTTATAAAAATCTCCTCAAGGCTTGAATTATGTTGTCTTGATTTTCTTAGAGACCTACAATGGGTAGTATTCATAAACAATATGATAACATAAACATGCAAAAAATCACACACACTTTGGCATGACACTTGGATCTTGAATTGCTGCAACAAATCCCTAAAATTTTAATCTTGACTTGCTTAGTAATTGCTTGATCAAATAATAAAAGTTCACTCTGTGTGTGTGTCAAAATGTGTACAGAGTGAGTTCTAGTGTCAACACAAACCTTAATGAGATGGTTTACATTCAAATTTTGAAGCAAGTAAAACTAATCTATTCGTAATACAATCAAACCTTTCAAATACGTATCATTGTTCTCTAATTCTGGGGATTTATTAAACCATTTGGCCCTCATATTTCTATGGGCACAAAGGTTGTTAAAATTACTACCTAGAAAATGAGATTTGATGCTTAATATGCAAGTTAAGATGATTTCTATGTGCAAATGTGTGGTGGAAGGATTAGTGGTATGCAAATGTGTGCTGGAAAGATTTGTGGTATGCTCCTAAATGAAATAAAATGATGGAAATGATAATGGATGCAACGATAAATGAAGGATGATGTTGATGATAGATGAACAAGTGGAGATGAGTGAGATGATATGCAACTATAGTGAACTATCCATGATTATGCATATGCTCAAATGCAAACATGAAACAAACTAACCTAAAATGTAACTATGATGCAATGGGGATGATAAAATGTAACTATGAAGCAATTAATTAATCTAAGATGAGAATGCAAAGTAACACATGATATGAAAACTAAGTATAAGACTCCATGAAAGCTCCAAGCTCCTATGAAAAACTTGCATGGTAACAATACTTAAAGTGTGGATGAAAAATGGCATTATAACACTATTCCAATTTGTTTCTCAAAATAGCATTATAACATTACTCAAAAGGTGGATGATAAATGCTAAGGAAAGAGGGTGTATTTATAGGGTTTCTCAAGCATTTTGTGAGGTGGCACCCATCAATGGTTCAGATTCAAAGGAGACAAGATAGATGGTGGAGATGAAAGGAATCAGGATGTTGTCCCCTTGACCAAGGACAACATGCCATGTGTGTGAAGAGAATCCTTGACCAATTGGAAGCATGACCAAATGTGGGATTCCAAGTGTGTGAAACAAAGACCCATGTGCTCCAAATTTGTTGGAAGTGTGGGGGAATAAAGCCATGTGCTTGTTCTTATTGGTGGAAGTGTGTGAGGATAATTCTAATTAATAATTAGGCTTATTTATTTTCATGTGACCTTTATGAGGTGGCACACAAAAAAATTTAGAAATGTGCTATAATTCTTAATTGGGATTAGGGAAGATTAATTAAATAAACACATTTAGTGTTTTTTTTGTCTATTTAATTTAGGAGAATGTGAATTAGGAGAATTAAAAGGAAAGTGAACAATATAAATAAAGTAAGACCTTATTTATATGTAGTTGAAGCATTAATCAAATAGGTTGTATTTAATTAATTGAATATTATGACTGTTTTTAGGTGTATGTACACACTCTAACATATTTGAATTTGGAGACAAAATAGGGGATATAGACATCCTAGGCATTAATGTCATAAATCTATTTTTTCATAATTAAGGTGTTGAAAAAATATTAAATGAATACATTTTTTTTCACTTGTGATTTTTTGATAAATGTTTAAATGGGATATGGAATGTATAATTTAGGAAATTAGGTGTTCAATGGGGTCCAATTACTTCAGAGGGGGGAAACATAGTGTGAAATTTTCAAGGGTGACAATTTATGTTGCTAAATTTAGCCCCCACTTTAGTGAGAGAATGAACTTATGCTCAGACTCACACTAAAGTAGAAAATATGTTAAGAGGGGTCCAATTGTCCAAATTTTGAAGAGATAGGATGACAATAAATCTATGGGGAGTTTGTAAGCCCCCAATATCTAATATCCCATGGAAAAGACAACATAAGCACAAAGGAACACAGACATACATAAGAAATACAACAAGAAAACATAAAAAAATATACATGTTCAAAAAATAATGATATAACATAAGGGTATGTGCAGGATCATCATGGAAAAAATAGGCCCTCAAGTGGCAAAAATTCAGAAAAATCTGAGTTAGGAACTTGAAATAAAATTTGAATAAGTTATCTATATTATTTCAAAAATATGTAAGAATAGAATTTGTAGCAAATTTAATGTAGTTTCTAAACTACTAAGTTTATTAAAAAAAAATCCATTTGGTGAAAATTTGAAATTTCAATGTAGTAATTAAATTTCAAGGAAAAATAATAAGTAGGTGTCTATCTAACCCTCCAAACCACAATAAAATGATAATATTTTTTATAATATTTTAGATATAAGTAGATGACTCATGTCCCCGATGTGATGCATATTTTTTGCAATTTTTTCCAAGTAAATAATTAATTATAAAAAATTTATTACAACTTTTAAAAAATATAAAAAATTGTATGTTTGACCACCTTAACTTGTTCAAAACTTCATGAAATTCAAATTTTATTTTTAATCCTATAGTATGAGAAGCATTTAATGTGATGCATGTTTTAGATTCAAAATGTGAGACCATTTGAAAGATATAGATGTTTTTCAATCAGCCTATCAATCAAGACTTTAGTCATAATTCAAATAGAAAATGAATAATAATTATTTATTAAATTCAATGTAAAGCATAATTTATATTTGTGGAAAGCTAAGAATATCCTATAAAACCCTTTTCCTTTCATCAATTTTGGTTAAAAAAGTCATCAGCCACATACCCATCATATCGCCACTTTTTGGCCCATCATGATCTTGCACATACCCATAACATATAGATAACAAAAATATGAAAATAAACATGATGCGAACACAATGAAAACATGAAGAATACACACAAAAGATACAATAAAACACAAGTTTAGTACTAAAGGATTCAAGTTGCTAAGGCAAATAGACCGTAGTCTTAAATTTCTCTCAAATACCAAATGTCATCCATTGAATGTGCTCTCTAACAAAATGATACTCGCACAAGAATGTAAAATCACTTATGACCTATAAACTCTCACTTTAGGAAGTGCATTTAATTTAATGTCAAAGAGAATGAACTAAAAACTCACCTAAGAATATGCATAAATGTCCAAGGACACAAACAAGACTTGCCTAGGAAAGTGCATAAAATTTTAACATATAAGGTGACAAATAATACTCACTTAAGAAGGTACATAAATGTCAAAGGGGAAAAACTGACAACCATGCCTCAGGGGGCATTATAAAAAACACCACCAGTAAGGGGGTATGTCAATAATTAAAATCTCACAAGACATGTATGAAATGGATAGGGTTAATATATGCCCCCATTAAAATTTCAACATACTTTCTATGTTAGTATTGTAAGGAGAAAAGGGGGAAGAGGGAATCCTTGAAAATAATGCATACCTCCCAAAACTAGTTATACTTGCCCACAAGAATAGAGATAATGAAAACCATGCAATAAATGATCATGTTTCTACCATGTATTTAAATATGGTTACACTTAAGATTATAGCACCATGAATGGAAATGAGCAAACACATAGAGCTACAAATGCCACATAGTGATGAGAAACACCGTAGAATAAAGATCATTATTGAACATTTAAAGTGATTAGGTCCATCAACACATGGATGAGAACCATAATCCTTAAGTTGTTGATTTTTTTTGCTCAAGGCCTCATATTCACTAGTAGAATGACCATGCACTCGATGATATGCACAAATGAGTTATAATATTTATTTTGTATTTTCAGCTCGGAAGAGTAATCAAGCGGGCTTTGAAAAGCCTCAACAAAATATGCTATGATCTATCATTTGATGAAGATGGGGATGAAGCTTGGAAACTTAGACCTTGTTTAGAAAAGTATGGTATAGAATTCACTTGATTCCTATCATGTTGTTCCATGTTTAGAAAGAAATTTGTATCCAAGGCCATAACATGCTTCCAACTCTGATGAAGAGATCTAATCTACATACTCCTTAGAAGAATTGGCTTTTTCCGAACCATACAAATCCTTTTTAATATTTTTAGAGTTAGGAATTTTACACTCATGATGGATGGAAGTTAAGAGCCCCCATCACCATCATGGGATGATTCTTTTGAATCTGTTGATGTAGAACTATGTTGATAAAATGAAACACAACAATCTTTAGGTTTAGATTGTGAGATTTTGTATTCTACCATAAAGGAGGATGTAATATCCAATGAATCCCAATCATCATCTCGGATTATCATCAATATTTATAGGATTTTTGGACTTCAAGAGTGATATTTTAGACTCCCATTTAAAGCAAGGTGTAAAATCTAACATCCCCCAATCATCATCCAAATATTTCATCATGGGTAAAACACATTCTTCTTTGTGTTTGAAATGTATGGGTTCTATGTTTGAAGTTGGAATCAAAGTATTAAGAGAGTTGGAAGTATTATGTTAGGCCTTGAATTGTAAATTATAACTTTTTTCATCTTATTTAACCATGTGTATCTTGTTATTATATCCATACTTCATCTCACAATGATGAGTAGAAGGGACTCCATTCATGGCATGAATCTAGTGTCTACCTAAAAGAATATTATATGAAAGAGGTCTTGGCATGACATGGACAAGAGTAGGAAAAACCATAGACCCTACTTTAATTGGTAGCATGAACACTCCTAATGATTTCTTATTAACATTATCGAAGCCAAGAATATAAACATCATTAAGTTCTATAAGATTATTGGCTAAACCAATTTTATTTAGAAGATCAATGCTAAAAACATTAAGACCTAATCCATTATTTATCAGAGTATGTTTAACCCTAGTTTTATTCATGAACGCCATTATCATTAAAGATTCTTTTTTGTTTTGGATAATTTTTGTTGAGGGAATGTAATATCTAAATTTTTCACTTTCATACAATCAAATAAGACAACTACATAACTCAAATTAATAAAGTTGGGACATAAATATTTTGCAAAGCCTCATTGAGCATTGTGTGGTATGTAGGTGATATTTGAATCAAATCCCAAAGGGAGATTTTGGCTGGAATATTACAAAGTTTCTCAACAAGATCATATTATTTATCACTAAAATGAGGAATATTAGCTTGTGATGGAAGGTATGATTGACATAATGGAATATATATTGGAATGTGTTTTGGTTTCTTATTGTTTCTATTATTATATGTGTGAACAACCATGTGATAACTTGGTTGCTACGACACATGATTATTAATGAGTTATTTAGTAAATTTTAAGATATGGTCATGAGATTTGGGACGTCCTATAATGAGAGGTGATTTAGGAGGTCCAATAATCAAAGGACTTTTAGGAGGACCAATAATTAAATGATTTTTAGGAGGGATATGTGCAAGATCATCATGGAAAAAATAGGCCCTTAAGTGGTGAAAAATTTAGAAAAATTAGAGTTAGGCAACTTGACGTAAAAATTTGAATAAGTTATCTATATTATGTCAAAAATATGTAAGAATAGAATCTATAGAAAATTGAATGTAGATTCTAAACTACTAGGGTTTTTTTTTTTAAATCTATCGGTGAAAATTTGAAATTTCAATGGAGTACTTAAATTTGTTGAAAAATAAGAAGTAGGTGTTTGTCTAACCACCCTAACCACAATAAAATGATAATATTTTTTTATAATACTTTATATATAAATAGAGGACTCATGTTCAGATGTGATGCATATTTTTTTATAATTTTTTTCCAAATAAATAATTAATTATGAATTTTTTATTACAACTTTTTAAAAATATAAAAATGTGTATTTCTGACCACCTTAACTTGGTAAAAGCTTCGTGAAATTAAATTTATTTATTTTAATCCTATAGTATGTGAAGCATAGAATGTGGCACATGTTTCAGATTCAAAAAATGTGATATTTTTTGAAAGTTATAGATGTTTTTCAATTAGCCTATCAATCAGGACTTTAGTCATAATTCAAATAGAAAATGAATAATAATTATTTATTAAATCCAAACTAAAGCATAATTTATATTGGTGGAAAGCTGAGAATCTCCTTTAAAAACCCTTTTTGTTTCATCAATTTTGGGTAAAAAAAATGTCGGTAGCCACATACCCTACACACACCCATCATATCGCCACTTTTTAGCCCATCATGATCCTGCACATACCCGGAGGTCAAATAATTAGAGGAGATCTAATAGAAAATTGTGCATCCATAACCTCAATAGAGATATCTACTTGTTGATGATCTTCTATCAAGGGGGGGTAGAATTTCACCTTAGTATCTTTATCTATGTAATCCATCTTACTATCATTTGAAATAAATGTATGAAAGGTTTCATCCTCTTTCACCATAATATCTTCCCAAGTAGGAGATTTATTGGGAGAGAAACAATCAAGATTCTCATGATGCTCAATGATTGGATCTTCCAACACCAAGATACCTTCTTCCCAAGTAGTGAGGTATTGAGAGAAGAATAACTATTATTATCATGCTTTTCAATTATTATATTCTCTTGGACAAATGCATCCTCACAAGTAGGAGAGATAATGGGAGAGGGATTAATGAGAACTACCTAAAGAGGATAAATGAATTCATTTTCACATTCTTGTAACAAAAATTCTTTGAAATGCTTAACAAGTTCAGACAATAGAATATGAATTATGACAATATAACATTTTTGCAATGAGAACATTGTGTTATGTCCTATGGATAAAGCTAGTAATATTTTTAGAAAAAAAATAGTTACAAGACCGATATATGAAAAAATTGATGGTAGAATCAATAAGTAGAATCAATAGCATACCCCTTCTCTAGTTCACTCTCTCCTCTCTCCCAATGTTCTATGGCATTATATTATAGTCTTCAATCATTCCAGGAAGCCAATTGTTACAACTTCCAAACCAACTAAATGGTCACAAAAAATGTAACTATTATTACCCATCTTAACCAGGCTTAACCGCAACACTACACAACCTTTGTTGACAAATTGTGGGACTATGGTTCACTTTCACAGCTCTGCCCGACCACTACTACATCGCACCCATGAAAATCAACCTTCATGGGATAGTGGATTCATCACATGGGTTGTTGTAGGATGGCAGTATGAACCTCACTACCACAAGTCACACTAATGATGTTTTACTTATCACCATGGTCCCCACTACCACCATGATGTCCAAGTCATCACCGATGAACCAATCCCCACATCCCCACTAAGGTATAGACTGGGTCCCACCAAGGCACCATGAGGTAGTAGGCACCATTGGATCCTCTTGATCTAAGCCATCCATCGAGCACCATCACCATGTCAAAGGGAATATTACCCATGCCCTGGAAATACCATCACTCACAATCAAATAGTTGTCCATACAACTTATTGGGAGATCAAAGGGACTAACTTCAAAGACTCACCAGCTTCATCTTGTCCCATCGATACAACTTCACTACCAACGCACAGCCTGAATATTCTTAGCAAATAGTCCATCAAGATTTTGATGAGATTGGTGACCCTATCCCAACGATATTCAACTATCATATCGACAATGTAAAGAACACTAGTACCTTTGAGGCATTATTTATCAACATTCTCCCACTTGATGAAGAACATATTATCTACCAATCAATGCTTGAGTTCATTGTATCAACATTTAAGATATCCACCATCTCAGTAAATGGTTCCAACCATCCACCAAAGAAAGGAACAAGCCATGTTGTACCTACATTAGTCTAATCCAAGACACCTACAATAGATCCAATTGATAGCAAAGGCTATAGTATACTACCACCACTTCATTATGCTCACAAGCTATACAGAAGCATCAAAACATCAACTTCAAAGCCCTCAACATGAACACAGTTGTGAATACATCTTCCAAAAAATAAGATAGAACACGAGCTATAAAAAAAAAAGGAAACTGACTACTCCCATCCAACTGAATAAACCCACACAACTTAAAATAGCACCCACAACAAGTGCTAATCCATCCAATCACCCATACTTCAAAGGTATCCACATTAGCAAAATCATGCCACCTACATATCCAACCCATCAACTGCAAATACAAGCTCCATGTGCCAACCAGTCAAAGAAGACAAAACACATCTAGGAACTCCCACTGCATGGGTAATGTTAAATATAAAAAGATCATTTAAAGGAATAATGAGTCTATCAATCACAACACATATAAAGTGTAGCCATACAGCACTAGGGACCACCCACAATGATCTACAGATCCTGCAACCAACTGCTGCAAGAAAGCATTTCTCTTAAAAATCTTCCAATAGCTCTCCCATGTCCTCCATATCCAATAGAAGAAAGAGATACAAGAAGCTCCATGTCATCACCCAAGTGACTACACATGACCAAAAACTAGTGATCGTCATAGCTCCACATAGAAATCTCACATATAAATTCATCATAGAATCCAAACATATAGGAAGAAGAACTAGACTAAACAAAGAAAACTGCAAATCATAAATATGTAGTGTCTCCTTCTACATACACATCTAAAAGCTAACTATGTCAATTAAGATCTCCTTCACAACCCCAATATAAAAGTAATAACAACATCCAACCCCATTCAACCTCAAGAGGTCAAAATTAACATATGAATCATGTATCTACAAGGATGTAAGCTTCTCAAAGAAGATCAAATTACTCCATTTCCCATCTCAAGAAATCAGCCCATAAACCATCTCCTAATAGTCTTCATAAATGAATGATATTACAAACTCAAATGTACAAGGAGATAATCATTCCAAAAATCCCTCAAATGAATACTCCAAAACTAACTACACAACTCAAGATCCATATATATGAAAAATGAATCATATACACTCATGCTAAACAATTGTCAAATGAGTCTCCATAACCATCATGAATCAACTCAATCTCATGAGAATCAAAGCACAAAACATAAGCACGTCTAAAAGATATAATGGCCAAATAACTCTCATATAATATTCTGTTGAGTAGGCCAAGAGTGGGGAATGAGAATGCTCCTCCAAGATTTACAATCCATCATGACTCACTCTAAGAATAATCTCCTCATAGGTATCTATTATACTAACATCCAACCAAGGTGTAGGATTCTCAGACTTTCTATTGAGATCTCATCAAGAGTATCCATCTCAACAACACTTCTCTCATTTCAAGATAAATACAACCTCACCTTATTCTCTAAGTATTCATGAGTTCCTACAAACAATCATCTCATACTAAACTCCAAATGCATCACTACACTATCATGAAGTCCTCATGGCATATGAAAAATGCACCCAAACAAAGAGAATCACTAGACCACTGTCAAAGCTCTAATCATCTAAATCAGGAACTTATCATGACATCATGATCTTACCATCCCCCTTAGGATATCCCATGCTCCAAGTGAACATACCTTGGTCTCATGAGAAAAGTATCACACCAAAACTATAATCTAGAATCAAGAGTATGTCATGACATAATAGCAACATAATCTAGACCAACAACACCTATTAGATCACCACCATCTCATCCAAAGACTCCAAGATTCCTACATGGCTCCAAGATGTTACACATCTTCAATAGTGTCCATGTAAATGTGAAAGAACCCTTCTATAGCAATAGGATCTAAGAGCTCCTCCTAGTAACATCTACAACACTAAAGAAAATCATTCATCCACAGTCACTGCTAAAGCTCCCACTGAACTGTGACAACCAAGCTCTCGAAGCATCATGATGAAACCTCTACTAATCTAAAATACCTCCAATTCCACACATCAACATGTCCATCTAACAACAATACCAAGTGGCATAAACATCTCCAGACCAAGCAAAAGTGCCATTACTCTCAAAAAATTATGCCAAATTGTGTATCCAAGCTATTCATGACATCATGATACAAATGTTATAGGTCCCTGTAACTAACTATTCAGGTAATCTTGTATCATCCATTCTCTCATCCCAAATCAACCATACCAATGCACAAGTGACCACTAACAAGGCCAGCTAATAGATTTGTATCATCATAGAATCAAACCTCATGGATATAGATAGTCCACTTCTAAGTTATCCCATAAAAAACATGTAGGTAAAGACAACCCACAACATTGCACAACCCATAGATTCAATCAATATAACATGAAAATCCATCATTGTACTAGTAATCAACAAATTAAGATTCAAAAAGAATACCCATGTAGACAACATGACTCAAACACCAAATCAAACCTAGATTTGATTTGTGAATCAGTCCCACAAATCAAGCACCATACTCAAGGAATCCACAAAGCATCACCATAAGAATGTTGAGTGACTAATCACGTACCAACACTCCCATGTAGAGAAGGCATCACACTTGCTCACACCATGCAAGAAGCAAACATGAAAAACTACAACTATCACATCTAGTAACAACCCAAAAGTCAGGGTCTAGAAAATAGCTTTAAACACAACTCCATATAACCACAAGTTTTTCTTGACCATGTGAAACATACAAAACCATTGTGTTGTAAAATACCTATGCGCATCCACTCCCTCTTCATATCTAGAAGACCAAAATTCTGAAACAAAAAACACCATAACAGTTAAACCAGAATAATGGATTATCATAGATGAGTATTAACCATAGATTTTTAAAAAAATCTATAAAACCCTCAGACCCAAAAACATAAATCTAATCCATACAAGTACAAAACATCCATAAAATGAAAAGGGTAGTTCAAGAACTCTAGGCCAATTTCAAGTAGACTCCACAACCACCAACATGCAAATGCATCTAAGGGAGACAAGCTATTGCAGAAGCTTCCAGATCATCCAATGATCAACTCCATAGCCTACATGCAATCGAGGTAACAAAAGACAATGCCTTCCAATACAAAGAAAAAACACCCAGCATAAGCACATTACTCCATGGCTAGAAAACAACCCAAGCTTCTCCATCTCATCAAGGATCCTCTCACATAGGCATGCAATATGAAATATTCACTACAACACAACCACAAAGAAAAAATATTCCACCACATACATCAGGATTATACTACTATCAACTATGAGCTTCAGATCACATCAGTTCAATATGACCAACTCCATTTTCTTTGTCTTCACCATCCTTCAAGTTGTGAGTTGTCTCAAGAAATTAAAACAAATAAGCAAACAACTTCCATTCACCAAAGGATCAATCATCAATTGATTCCTTTATATTTCCTCAAGCTTTCCAAACTAAGAAATCTTCACAGAAGGAATACCTAGAACCAAACACACCAGGAACAACCAAATCCCAGAAGAAGGCTCTAATACCAATTGTTGGAAAATTTATTCATCTTAAAAAGAGCACCTAAGATCATTAGTTCCTTTAGTAACACTCATTTCTTTAGATTTCCTCAAAAAACATGTACTACTATGCCATAAAGTGGAATCATACATAGTTCATTTCTGGCATTAACCCTTTGAGGAATTTTTATGCAACTTTAACCAGTTTCAGCAACATGCATTAAACAGATTGAACAAGTAGAATCAACAAACATGAAAGATGGAACAAAAAACATGAAAACAAAGTTTTATGTGGGAAAAACCATTTCGGGTAAAAAACCCCACACTCCAAAATCCCATATTTTTGTTGTATTATTTAGTAACAAAATACAATTAGAGGCTCTAAGCCTTTACAAGAGATTTACATCTTGTTCCATCTAGAGATAGTTTGATAGTATACCCCTTCTTTGATTCACTCTCTCCTCTCTCTCCCAATGCACTATGGCATTATATCATAGTCTTTAATCATTCTAGGAAGATAATTGTTACAACTTCCAAACCAATCAAATGGCTACAAATAATGTAACTATCATTACCCATCTTAACTAGGCTTAACTGTAACACCACACAAATTTTGTTGACCAGCCACAGGATTACAGTTCACTTTCACCACTCTACCCGACCACCACTACACTATAGCCATGTAGATTGACCTTCACAAGACAACGAGTTCACCATACCACTACAAGCCATCACACAAGTTGTCATGGGGTTATGGTATGAAACTGCACTACCGTAAGTCACACCGGTGATTCTTTACTTATCACCATGGTCCCCACTATCACCATGAGGTCCAATTCATCACTGATGAACCAATCCTCACATCCCCACTGAGGTATAGACTGGGTCCCACCAAGGCACCACAGGGTAGTGGGCACCACTGGATCCTCTTAATCTGAGTCGTCCACTAAGCACCATCACCATGTCGAAGTGACTATTATCCATGCCTTGGAAAAGACCATTACTCACATTGAAATAGTTGTCCATATAGCATATTGGGAGATCAGAGGGATTGACTTCAAAGTCTCACTGACTTCATCTTATCCCATTGATAGAGCTTCACTACCAATGTACAACCCGAATACTCTTAGCAAACAGTCCGTCAAGATTTCGATGAGACTGGCGACCCTGTCCCAGTGATATTCAACTGTAAGACTAACAATGTAAAGGCCCAAACACCAATACGTTTGAGGTATTATTTCTCAACATATAATGTTAACATGTTAGGTTTACCAAAATGAAATAAAGAAAATGGGAAACATTTCTCTTTTAGGAGGGGTTTGACACATTTTCCTTGTTTCATTAAAAGTTGGGGGATGATTGTGGATGGAGTTTTATGAAGTTTTAATGGATTTGGGTAAGATATATGATTGACTTACAACCTAAAAGGTGAGTCAACCTGCCCTTGAAAAAATATGAAATGACCATAATCATGATTTATGCAATTATTCAACAAATCTAATGATGGAAATGATTATTCAGATGCAAAAATGGCAGATCTAGAAAATCACATAGGAAATCAAAGTATAGAAATGGACTGAGCACGAAATTGTGCATTATGATAAGAATTTAGGGCTAAAAATATTGGACCAAGTTTCCCAATGCATCAGTGTCTATAAGGTAATTCAGATATGATGTCATAGTCCTTGGGTGCTAGATCAAAGCTTATATTTTCCACTTGTCACACTATTGGATACTAAAATAATTAATTTTCCACGAGTTGTCAAGGTGTCGGGTTTGATTGAAACAATGAATAATTGACTTCAAGCTTCTTCCAATCTTCTTTAGACTTGAAACCTTCACATTCAAAGAGAGAGGAAGGGATGTGCCATTTAAGGGCTTTCCTTAGTTAAATTATTTGTTAGTGTTTGGGTGAAGCTTCAATAGTGGTTTACAATTCAAGTGAGGAAGGAAAACTCACAAAAAATGACCCCATGGAAGAAAACTTGATTTTAGGGGTTTGTTCAAACCTACTGGTTCAAACGAACCCTTGTAATTCTTTCCTGCCCGAAAACCAAACAAAATCCCTTATGGAAGGGTGGTTCGCTCGAACCCCTAGGGGTTTGTTCAAACCCCCCTCATCCCTCATCCCCCCTTGAGACACAAAAAAAATATAAATTTTTGCACTTTGGAGCTCGGGTTGAAGATGAAAATGGTGGAGACTTCACAAAACCAACTAGAATGAGGTAGTCCTCAGAACAAGCTATCCAACAAATATAATTTTAATAGGTTTTGGTTTTATTATGTATTTATCTTTTTAGTTTTATTAAACATGGGTTTTTCACTGAAAATCAAGCTCTCTACCCTGCACATATGGAAAAATAGCAGATTATCAAAAAAAAATTGAAAAATATGAGTGCACCAGATATTGAAGTCCTTGATCCAACAAAAAAATTGAATTTTGATACATACAAAAAAATTACGTGTTATGCATTCGTGCTATAATCGAATTTTTTTACTTTGAAACTTGATTAAATAAAAAATATACAATAAAAACTATCTAAACCAAGTGGAAGCACTAGATATGAGAGTTATGAATCTAAATTTAAAATAATTAGAATTTTATCCTTCATAGAAAAAAAATTATTTATATGTGAGCATCACTTTTTTAAAAATGTGTTTCTAAAAAAACTAGTTTTCGAGGGAGATGGAAAAAGTGCAAATGATTCCAAAAATTTTGAAAAAAAAATATTTAGAATCCAAAGACAAAATTTCACGAAACTCTAGTTTGCATCATCTTCAAATTCCTCACAGTTTAGCCACCATAGATGCCCGAAAGTGAAGATTTAGCTAAAAAAAATATAAAAAATTATTTCAATGTCCACTTTGGCCACAAATTGTAAACCACTATTGTGGGATCACCCATTTTCACTTCCATAATGGCAATGTCAATGATAGAAAACCTATCTATTTGAGGGATAGGGATAGATGATCAAAATGAATGATGAATCAAAATGTACTACAAATCACCACTCTCCAATAGCTTCCTTGAAGGACTGAAGTCATACAAATCTTCTCAAGGATTTAATGATGTTGGCTTTATTTTCTTGGAGACTTACAAGGGTTAGTCTTCACAAACAATATGATAACATAAATATTAACAAACTCACACACACTTTTTCATGATGCTTGGATCTTGAATTGCTGAAATAAATCTATGAAGTTCTACTCTTGACTTGCTTGATAATTGCTTGATCACCAAATTTTCTAATAATTTCTATAATCTTTCAAATGATGCAATAAATAGGTGTTTATATGTAATTATTTTAATATCCCATAACTAAATCCGATGATATTGGTCACTAGAAATTCAAATAATAAAATTCCACCTCTAACATATTTGAATTTGAAGCCAAAATATGGGGACATATATGCCCTATGCATAAGTGCCCTAGACCTATTTTTTGGAATTAAGGTGTCTGGGGAAAATTATTAAATGAATGTATTGGTTAAATCTAGTTGCAAATTATCAATAAATATTTAAATGTGATATGGAATACATAATTTAGGAAATTAGGTGTTTAATTAGGTCCAATTACTTAAGGGGGAGAAAAACATATTGTGAAATTGTCAAGGGTGACCATTTACGATGTTGCATAGATGTATTGATGTAACATTGTCATTAGATTAATAGATATTTTATATCTATTTGGTGGTGTTCTTTTTATTTGAATGGTTTCCTCATGCACATCTAGTGTTATTTCTTTTTTCTATTCTTATTTATTTTACCACCAATTTTTCTTAGTATTTGCTTCTACAAGTTATATTTCATATCTAAAAGTTGCATGAGCATAATCATTGCTTTCTGTATTCAGATGTGATAGGTGTTTTGGTTATAATTGATTCTTGGGATTTATGGGGTTCCCTATCAATTCCAACAATTATGATACTATTATCTCTTATGACTCCATGTTGAACATAGGTTATCATTGATGTCAAAGGGTGTCAAGTTTGTCAAATTTGAAGGTTTTCAAAGATGAAAGAGATTGTAGAAGTATTAGAATTATCATTATATTCCTCTTAACCTAAATTTCTATGTATCCAAAAGTATTAATCATGAAGTTTCCTAATCAATTAGATCCTATATCAAGTAACATAAATTAAGTTTTGTTGAGACATGACTGGCTTCTAACAGTTGGCATGTATTGCATGTTTATTATACCATGTAGAGTATCCAATTAGTATATTTGAGGTGGTCCCAAATTCTATGCAAGGATATCTTTTGGGTAGAGAGATTTCTCTAGCAATACAAATGTGGTTTGAATTTCATTTAGAAATCTATTTTTTCTTTGCAATTTGGAAGAAGAGTGTGTCTACACTTTTTTTATCATTTTCTTGAGTACCTAGAGGATATGTTCTATGTACAATAAGTTTGAAGTGTCAAAAGGTTCATCAACCCATTCAAAGTTCAAGGTATGTGCTGTAATGACTAGTAGAGTGAAGAATTAAAATCTTGTGTGTGGTGTGAGGATAGGACGTGCTTAAGGTTTGTGTGGTAACACACTGTAACATCATGTTATTTTAGTGGAAATAAATTTATGTTTTGACTGATGTATTACATGTTTCATGTAATTTGAATTTAGATCCACTTTATGACATCTTGGCTATTTTTGGATCTATGGCCAACATGGAAGAGTGTTAATGTAATTTAATGTATATGTTTCAAATGTTCAAATGCATTGTATGAATTAGCATTATGAATTTGTATGAGTTGAGTCTACTACATCATCTGTATTGGTTGTGAGGTGATTTTGAGTACATCACTATGAGAAAAAGAGTGAGCACCAATATTAGAAGTCCATTCTTAGTAAGGAAGGTTGTCAACATTGACTCTAATACATATTAGAGTAATATTTTAGATCCATTAGATTTATCATTGTATTATGGTAGGATAGGTGTTCTAGTTGTTTTATTATTTCATCAAGGGATAAGTGTCTTTGGTAGGTTGGCACATACTAGCACATTAGGAGACTGTTGTCTTTGATAGGTTGGTGCCTACTTTAGTGCATAAAATTCACTTGTGAATTTTTGCATTGTGAGGCTAGATTTGGATAGTAGATCCAAGCAGATATTCTTACCATGGTTTTTCCATCTTGGGTTACCACATATTAGACACCCAAAATTGTCCTCTTGCAACACCTGTCTCGACATTTCATCATTTAGGCATCTTGTAGCATGTTTTTCCCTAGATACCCATGTCATCATCTAATTAGTTAAATAAATCGTATTTATTTTACTAATTTCATTTATTCCCTTCCTCTAATGTTAATTAAATAATTTATATTATTTAATTAATTAAATCATTTCTAATGTTAATTAAATAAGTTATATTATTTAATTAATGAAATCATAAATTCAATGTTAATTAAATAAATCCAAAATTTATTTAATTAATAAAATCCTAAAGAGATCTTCTCGCTTTCTTTCCAAAACTGAACTCGTGTGCATCTAATTAATTTATTTAATTAGATAATTCATCAATTATCCTTCTCATCTTTTTCGAGATTTATTTCCTTAAAACAGGAAATGAAATCTTTCCATCTTTTTTGAAATCTTATCTCATCTCGTTGTATTTCTTCTTTTGTCAAAAATCAAATCATTGTCGAATCTTGTCAAATCTTATCTTCGTCAACATCACGGCTCTATAAATACAGCCTCTCGCAATCCATTTAGGGGGTTGATTCTTCTAGCATCCAGACTCTGTCAAAATCAGTCTTCTGTCTCTATCTATCATTCTCTCTATTTGTCATTATCATTGTCAAGTCGTTATGCTGCAGGAATGAGCACTCAACATTCCTCCATTGTCAACCCTTCAAAATCTCGCATTCTCATGCAGGTGGAGAAGAGCAATGGAGATAAATCAAGTCTAGCTTGGCGATCGGTTTGCTTTGCTTTCTTGTTTTAATTTTCATGCTAGTTTGTACTCTATTGTGCTTGATAGATCTAATTAGTTTATTGTTTTCATTAAACATTAAATCTGATTTTTACCTTATCTACATTGGTGAACCTGACGTGAATCCTTTGATATAGCTTGCCTTTTGCAGGTTTTATTGACATTTTATTGCAGATCTGCCAATTTTTGGACAAAACCGCAGGTTTTACAAAGTTCTTCATATCTTCTACACAACTACGAATGTTTTTACAAAAAAATTATAGAATCTTGTACATCATTTCAAGAGGCTATAGTAAAAAAATCAAGAGCTTATGATCATTTTGTGCAAGTTATTTTGATTTTAATTATTTTTATAAAATTGATTTTCTGGACGTAAATCGATGATTTTTTAAGAAATTTTTACATTTTTGGAAAGCTCATAAAATTCTAATAGGGGTCTATGTTTTATAGATTTATTTTGGAGGTCAAATACAATGCGAAAAAATTTGATCTTTGTTTTCTATATGGTTTTCACAAATCCGCGTTTCTGAGAGCAAAACAAGGAATTTTTCTTACTTCTTTATATTTCTGGAAAGCTCTCAGAAAATTAGTAGGGGTCCCTTCTTTGATTTTTCATTTTTCAGATCAAAAAAATTGTCAAATACTAAAATCTAATTCAGCTATGTCAAAAGTATTTGAAATTGAAATTTTCTGATGAACTTGTCTTTTTCTTTTCTTTTTCTTTTCTTTGGCTGCATTATAATATTGTTTGTTGATCTTGTAGGTGATCATAAGAAGCTATAGTACTAGCAATATCAGTCATAAACAGAAAATTGGAAAGCGAATAATCAGGTGCATACATTCTAAGCTTTCATTTCTCATTAATCATTGTTTGTCACATTTCAATTTGGGGGCATAAAATAAATCATTGTTTGCAAACACATTTGGATTTGGGGTTCTTAAAATGAATATTGTCTTTGATCACATATCGAAAATTGGGTCTAAAATTAACCACTGTCTTCGTACACATTTGATTTGGGATCTAAAAGGAACAAGTGTTCGAGTTGCTTTACACACATTTCATTTCTAAGGAAAATTACTCTTTGTGAGTGTGAATCAAGTGTGTGTGTCCAAAACACCTCACTTGGTTTGCTTTTGTCACACCCTTCGTAGGAGGCCTGCTTGGAGCACACACCCCTCCAAGGGATGACCTCAATAGAGTGTGAATCCAAAGACACGCTCGTTTGGGAGTTGAAATCTTGTCACTCTAAGCTAAGCCCCAAAGAACTTTATACCTTTGGGAAGTGAAGGTGAAGGGTGGGTTACCCCTTTCTCCCGGCTTATTGGCAAGATTTTGCTTCCAAATTATACCTAGTCAACCTTGTGAAAACTCACTTGAGACCTAATTGGCCATACCCCACTTGACTAGTCATTAGGCTTGTTGTTGTGTATTCAAGTGTTTGCTTAATCATAACATCTAATCTTGGAAGACAAACTTATCATTGTGCTTGGTGTGTGTGTTCATGCATTTACATGTGAGATCTTGTGTTTGATATTTCCCAAGTCAAACTTCCAATAAAATTTTTCCACATCATCCAAGTCATCCAATCTTGTCATTCCACATCATATCCTAATCATCATTATCTCTTTAATCCAATCAACATCACTTTACACCATGACAACATTTGAAGACATAGCACTAGAGCTTATTCACATGCTTCATGAAGCTCAAACAAGCCAATCACCTTTAAAACAACAAATCATTCAAAGAGTCCATGACATGCTCAAACAACTTCAAAAAAACCAATCACCTTAAATGCAACAATTCATAGCACAAATCCGATACCTCATAGCCAATGGTCAAGTCCAACAAGCACATCATCAAGTCCAATCACTACATCAACAAATTTCACATCAATCCTATGTGTCACCTATATCATCATATCAGCCTCATCCATCCACATATCAACTTTCCCCTTCATCAACCTATCACAACTCTTCCAATGTCAACCCTTATCCACATCAATCAACCTTTCAACAGTCATTATCCTATTCATCCCCTCCATCATCATCACAACAAAAAATCATATCACAAGTCCAAACATCATTTCAACCTCAACACATTCAACCCCAATCCTATGTGTCACCTTCATCGTCATGCCAACCTAACCCATTTACCTATCATGTCAATGCCACATCAACATGTCCACCCATATCACAACAAGAACGTAGCTTTCCAAGTCCACCTTGGCAACAACATCAAGAGCCTTTAAGTCTTAATGCCACCTTTGACAAGGGGAACACCAATCTAGTCCATGCACCCTTACCACCATCCAATCAAATGCCTATCCCTAATCCACCATGTCCTAGTCCTAATCCATTGGCCTCTCCACCTTCTAACCTATCAAACTATTCATTACCCCCACCATCATCTAATCCTTCATCAAATCAATGCCTTACATTTAGATATTTAAAACATAAATTAATGGCATTCCATAAATCCACCAATCCACCTATAAAGGATGTGACCCAAGGGCTACAAGCAAGGAATCAATTGTCTCCATGTCATTCAACACATATACTTGAACATACCAAAGAGTCCTCAAATGTCATGCCAAGTCCTTCAAGTCAACCATGTCATCCACAACCCCTTGAGCCAATTCGAGAGTCTCCCGTCATAAGTCCAAGTCACCCTCTTTCATGCTCCTATGTCGTTGACCATCAAGAACATGTCAAGTCTCTTCAAGAGTCATCTGCTTGCAATTCCATTCAAGAAACCCAAGAGTTATATCAAGAGTCTACTCCCAAGCATGTGGAAACATCAAGCCCTAGTCCTAATCAAGATCAAATCATTTTCATCCAACCCATCCATAATCTATATCATTTTTATGATCAAGATGATATCCATAATGATGAAGAGCCTATCCAAGAGAAACTTGATCCTATACCCATCCATGAGAAAGATATTCCAAATTCACCTCCACCTAGTCCTATCCATGATCCATCAACATTCACTTCCCTTGATGAGACAAGTGCCTCCCAAGCACACATAGAAGATCAAACGAATACCTTGGATCTAAGTGAACACAATGCTAATCAAGATCCCAATGATCCCATGTCACCCACTACCGATCCCATTGCAAGTCCTCCATCATATCCTTTTGGTCTTTCTACCTTCATTCATGAATGTTCCTCCTTCGAACAACCACAACCATTATCTTCTCCATCCAATAAGGAAATCATGTCTAGTGTTTCACCTACACCTAGTCCTATTGTCCATTGCACACTCCAAAATATGAACCACCAAGGTAAAGGTATAGGCCTTCATGAACAAGATATTTTGGAGCCCATCCATGTCAAAGTCCCACCATGCTCTTATGGCCTTGGACATATATCTCAAGTACACCAATCTCAAGATGTTGGTATTTCCTCCATGCATCCTAAGTCCACTTTCCATCATAAAGCCTATCATGCACCTAAAACATATGTTGCCATTCCACCACCGTCATCCTACAAGTGTCAAAAGCATGTGACCATACACCTCCCTCCATCCACTTTGCCACCATTGCTTCCAACACCTAATATTCCAATCATTCATAAATACCCTAAATATCCTAGTCATGACCAACAAATGCACACATTGTGTAAACATAAAGCTTCCACTCATTCCATCCACCCCATGGGATTCAAAAATAAAAATTTGGATGCCTCTATATATAAAGTCAAAAATTCTAAAGTTCTTAATGCCTTAGAATACAATTTCAAAAAGTCAAATCCAAGTACATCTAAAAAGCTATATAAGCCCATACCTTCAAAAGAAAATTCTAAAAACAAAATGGTTTGGGTACCTAAGCAAAAAGAAATCAAGTCGAATGAGGCATCTATGTCACAAAAATCCCAACCATCCCCTCCCATCCAAAATGCACATTCCATTCAAAAATATCATATTCCATCCCACAAGCCAAACAAAAATCATACAAATATCAAGTCTATGTGGGTACCTAAGGCACTTTATCTACCATCTCCTAAGCAAACATCTCCATTGCTTCCTACAGCCCATCCACATGAAAAGCTTCAACATTTATCACGATGTGTGCAACCATTGGTCATGGTTCATTTCCATTTCACAACAATCCCACATACCTCCATCTCCTCATCCTTCACTCATTATCTTACATATCTCCACCATCATCTTCCTATGGTCCATGCTTTTGGCTAAGCCTCCCCATTCATCTTTTGCATAAGTCCCATATAATCCCTATCATATTCCTCACATAATCTACATCATAATCCATTATTGTCCTCCATAATCCACATCATAATCCATCATCTACCTACTCCATCTCCCTTTCATGTCATCCCTTACCAACATCTATGAGCATAATGACATTTGACATGGTCCATGCAATGACAACTATCCTCATGGGACTATCACCTTTCATGCAACTAGACACTTGAGTCCCTCCTATCCACAAGTCAAAAAGTCAAAAAGTCAAAATAAAAAGACAAGTAAAAAAATAAAAGTAAAGAGAAATCCCTTCGTCCAATGGTGAAAACTTGGTAAACAGGCGCCTTGGATAAGTACCATGATGAAAACCTGGCAAATGGGCATCATGCGTAGGTTGATCTTCTATGTCACTTACACTTGGGGGCATAATGTCTTATCTATCCAACCTATCCTTCATGTCATATCATTTCCATCCTACCTACCATCTTTGGCCATCATACATACCTATCATATCAAGTCCATTCATCCACCCTTCTTCTTTTGATCTTGATGAAGATATAGGGGCAAAGGTTGAAACATGCTTTGAGTATCTCTTGACATACCTCATTTATCTAAACCAATCGTGTCATTATCCTATTGTCATAAATTTTGTCCAGAAAAATTCTATGTCTTGTACCTAAAATAGGGCATGTTATTCCTATGCGACATAGTCTTTGGAGATCACATCCTTGTTGTCTTATGATGCATACATCAATACCATCCATCCATCTATCATGATCCTTTTATCCCTTATTCCATCACCCACCCTTGCACCTAGACTTGGTTTTCCCCTTGTCATTGGTATCTAGCACAAAGGCTACTCAAATTTTCATCCTTTGACACCTCAAAACATGTCAAAAGTCCAAAAAAAGTCAAAACATGTCAAAAGTCCAAAAAAAGTCAAAACATGTCAAAAGTCCAAAAAAAATCAAAACATTCAAAAAAGTCCAAAAAAATAAAAACATTTCAAAATACAAAAAAATCAAATATCCAACAAAAATCCAAGCAATAATCCAAATGCAAGTCAATCCTTAATCCATACCAATCAAATTGATCAATCTTGTCAAATTATCCAATCACATCCTTTGGTCTTGATCCTAACCTTGTTGTAAACCCAATCAATCAAAGTCAATCTATCAATTGTCAGTCATCCTTGTGTTGATCTAGGGATATGTCTTTCCCTACAATGACAACACTTTCAGTCATCATCATCAATCAATTAATTACTCATCGGTATGCAACTTGATAGGGGCAATACCTTGTTTGTTTTTGTGTCATTTGGGCATGCTTTCTTGCTTGCTTGTGTGTGTTATCATTTTTGTCTTGCATTTGCATCGAATTCGACTCATTCCAGCTAATATTCATATCTTGTGTGTGTTGGAATATCTTTTTGCATTATCCTTTGCATCTAAGGTCACATAATACCTTTTGTGCTTTAGGACTTTAATGCTCTAAGTCTACTTCCTCATACGTCTAGACAAGGTTGTATTACGCTGGGGCACGAGACACATCGTCACCTTGGTCCTTATATCCTGGTGCATAACGTCTAGTGCTATATCAAACATCATGGTTTCTCATCTTTCATTGCAACATAACGTATCATCCATTCCTTCATCTTTAGTTCTTGACCCATCCCTTTCATTTTGAGAGCCTACCTATGTTTGTTCAACCCACCTATCCTCTCGAGGGGGCATCATCATATTCTGATATCATTATCCATTTTTCTCTATCCATACCTTAGTTTCTTTGAAATGATGTTACTCGACACAAATCACATCATCTCAAAGAGGGGAAAAATGTAGACACCCAAAATTGTCCTCTTGCAACACCTGTCTCGACATTACATCATTTAGGCATCTTGTAGCACGCTTTGCCCTAGATACCCATGTCATCATTTATTTAATTAAACATCATTTATTTAATTAAATAAATTTTATTTATTTAATTAAATTCATATTCATAATCCATCCATTTCGCTAATGTTAATTAAATAATTTATATTATTTAATTAATTAAATCATTTTCATTTATTCTTCTAATATTAATTAAATAATTTATATTATTAAATTAATGAAATCATAAATTCAATGTTAATTAAATAAATCCAAAATTTATTTATTTAATAAAATCCTAAAAAGATCTTCTCACTTTCTTTCCAAAACTGAACTCATGTGCATCTAATTTATTTATTTAATTAGATAATTCATCAATTATCCTTCTCGTCTTTTTTGAGATTTATTTCCTTAAAACAGGAAATGAAATCTTTCCATCTTTTTTTGAAATCTTATCTCATCTCGTTGTATTTCCTCTTTTGTCAAAAATCAAATCATTGTTGAATCTTGTTCAATCTTATCTTTGTCAACATCATGGCTCTATAAATATAGCCTCTCGCAATCCATTTAGGAGGTTGATTCATCTAGCACCCAGACTCTGTCAAAATCAGTCTTCTGTCTTTATCTATCATTCTTTCTATTTGTCATTGTCATTGTCAAGTCGTTATGCTACAGGAATGAGCACTCAACATTCCTCCATTGTCAACCCTTCAAAATCTCGCATTATCATGCAGGTGGAGAAGAGCAATGGAGATAAATCAAGTCTAGCTTGGAGATCGGTTTGCTTTGCTTTCTTGTTTTAATTTTCATGCTAGTTTTTGCTCAATTGTGCATGATAGGATTAATTAGTTTATTGTTTTCGTTAAGCATTAAATCCGATTTTTACCCTATCTACATTTAGCATCATATTCTGATATCATTATCCATTTTTCTCTATCCATACCTTAGTTTCTTTGAAATGATGTTACTCGACACAAATCACATCATCTCAAAGAGGGGCAAAATGTAGACACCCAAAATTGTCCTCTTGCAACACCTGTCTCGACATTACATCATTTAGGCATCTTGTAGCACGCTTTGCCCTAGATACCCATGTCATCATTTATTTAATTAAACATCATTTATTTAATTAAATAAATTTTATTTAATTAATTAAATTCATATTCATAATCCATCCATTTCGCTAATGTTAATTAAATAATTTATATTATTTAATTAATGAAATCATTAATTCAATGTTAATTAAATAAATCCAAAATTTATTTAATTAATAAAATCCTAAAAAGATCTTCTCGCTTTCTTTCCAAAACTGAACTCGTGTGCATCTAATTAATTTATTTAATTAGATAATTCATCAATTATCCTTCTCGTCTTTTTCGAGATTTATTTCCTTAAAACAGGAAATGAAATCTTTCCATCTTTTTTTGAAATCTTATCTCATCTCGTTGTATTTCCTCTTTTGTCAAAAATCAAATCATTGTCGAATCTTGTCCAATCTTATCTTTGTCAACGTCATGGCTCTATAAATATAGCCTCTCGCAATCCATTTAGGAGGTTGATTCATCTAGCACCCAGACTCTATCAAAATCAGTCTTCTATCTTTATCTATCATTCTTTCTATTTGTCATTGTCATCGTCAAGTCGTTATGCTGCAGGAATGAGCACTCAACATTCCTCCATTGTCAACCCTTCAAAATCTCGCATTCTCATGCAGGAGGAGAAGAGCAATGGAGATAAATCAAGTCTAGCTTGGAGATCAGTTTGCTTTGCTTTCTTGTTTTAATTTTCATGCTAGTTTGTGCTCTATTGTGCATGATAGGATTAATTAGTTTATTGTTTTCATTAAGCATTAAATCTGATTTTTACCCTATCTACAGATAGATCATTGTACATGACACCTTTCCCTCACGGGTATGTCATACTGAATCTCCCTAAGTACAATGGAAAATGAAATCCGATATAACATATAAGGGAATTTTATACCATGTGCATAGATGTCGCTTATGACCCCACATATCTTATGATACTATTTCCAAGAAGTCTTGTAGGAATTTCACTAGAGTGGTTTTCAGGTCTAGACTATGGCATCAAATCTTGGGGTGAACTGGCTGAGAAATTTGTTGAGAAATTCTCCTTCAAGATAGACCACGAGATAAATATAACAACCTTGTGTTACACAACACAAGACAAAGGAGAAACTTTCATTGATTTCTTCCAAAGATGGAGGACTATAGCTAGTCGATGTCCTATCAAGATACCTAAAAAACAAAAAGTCACTATGTTCTAGGAAAACCTTCATGAAAAACTCAGGAGTAACTGAAGAATACATTGTTGTACATCCTTTTCAAAACTAGTAGAAAAAGGGGTTATAATAGAAAAGGATCTCATTGAAAAAGGAGAACTGAAGACACCAACATCCAATAGAAATCCAATAGTGCAAAACGCTCCCATTGACAAAAACAAATTTTGGTCTCGGAACAAAAACGTCACCAATGATGGGGTAGTTGATGCTAAAACTATACAAGCGTGACCAATCATCACATTACAAGGACCTAACTCTTCAACCAACATGTTCCAAAATACTCAATGTCTGCAACAATAGAGGAGGTTTCCAAAAATGTGAGTTCACTCCCTTAGGGGAACCCGTCGAGTCTGTATTCAAACAACTGTTACAACATAATCTTATATAGCTTCAAGAGCCAAGACAATACGATCTAGGAAAATTTAAACCAGTTTGGTGGGATGACAATTCCTTTTGTGATTATCATATAACTAAGGGACATAATTTACAAAATTGTTGCCAACTGAAAAATATCATACAAAATCTTGTCAAGAAGAGAATTATTGAAGTTAGTGGACAAAAACAAAAGTCATCAAACACTGATCATCAAGTCTTTTCTGATCCACTTCATGACCATGGGAAGGAAATGTCCCCAGTTTGAGTATCAAGACCAATATGTCATCCAACTATGCAAATATCAAGCGTGATTATAATAGTGGAAAAACCATTAATCACTTTCATGTTGCCGATGAGAATATCAATACCATTACCATAAATACAACTCTTGAGTGTGTTGTCAACACTCATCGTACTAAGATCACCATCCAAGGTCCTCCATCACAACAAACACCACAACCTTCCAAGTCACAATATAACCTACTTGACTAATTGGGGAAGACCCCAACCCAAATCTCAATCTTGAAAATATTGTGTATCTCCCCTAAGCATCGATCCATTTTAGATAAAGCTTTACAAAAAACCACTATCCCAAATGATCTCGATGTTAATCATTTCTAGGAAATGGTAGGATACTAAACCAATAATCATCATGCCACGTTCTTCAAACAAGACTACACAATTGAAAAGAAAAATCATAACGACCCTTTACATCTTGAAGTCCTTGTTGATGACACCAAATTTAGACAAGTTTTGGTAGACAAAGGAGTAGGGTTAAATTTTTGCACTTTAAAACTAATTAAGGCATTAGGTTTCTCAGAAGCATGCGTAGACACAACCAAAATTATTGTCATTAAAGCTTATGATGATGAGGAACGAAAATCAAAGGGGGTGGTAACACTTCCTATCAGAATTGATCTTGTAGTAATGAAGACAAAATGCAAGGTCTTGGATCTCACCCTTCCATACAACCTTCTGCTAGGCAGACCATGGATTCATTCCATGAAGGTAGTCCCTTCCACATATCATCAATGTCTCAAATTCCCTTACAATGGCACTAAAATAACTATAGATGGTAACCTAGATCCATTCCAATATTGCACAAATCTAAAAGAGATACCCCAACACCAAGTGCCAATAAACCAAGAGGCTTCATCATCTAATTCATCTCACTATGTCAATCCATCCACTCTCACTCGAACATCTATTTCACCTTCATTTCCCACCACTCCTAGGGTTGAGATCAAAGACAAGGGTTGTGGAGAATATTACATGAAGACATCTTATTTTGTTAGCCATTTGATTCCTCCTAAATCATACGGTTTACCTACACCAAATAGGAGGCAATCTATGGTCACTATACACATTCCTCTCACAAAAACTTTCACTGAATGGGGATAATTAAGAAAAGAAGCCATAAATACAAAAGATGTCACCTCCTGGATGTATAGGGAAGATAATGAAGAATCTATCTCACTTGCTCACATTCCTACAGATCTATATGGCAAAGGTTTCACAATCATGTAGAGAAAGGGATATAATGGACAGAGTGGTTTAGGCTTAAATCAAGATGGGAGGATTGAACCAATCTTTGTTTCTCAGTGGCCAAAAGGCTTAGGGCTTGGGTTTCAACTAATTTAGATTGGTGTTCCTAGTACCACATTACCCTTAATCGAGGAAGTAACTACTTCAGAAGATATTGAGACATCTCACAAACCATCTAACCAACACCATTGTGACTCCCCCAACTCAAACAAATACGAGTGGGATTCCCTATCCTCTACCTCTTCCATGGACCTTGACAAGCTATTTGGAGAACTTGACTTAATGTTGAAATCTTGACCAAATCCATTGAATTCCTGTCCACTAAAGAATATGACAAAAGAGGAATGGTTTAAACATTACTATTGGGAATCATTTGATCCTACCTCTTGGCAACCTGATACATCTATTTCAGATAACCAAACCTTGGCATTAGGCCCACCTCTCAATCCACCGAGATCTAAACCAAAGAGAAAACAAGACTTAGTACAAGAATTTTGTGACCATATGAACAACTCAGTCCTTACCTTGACTCTATTAAACTTTGATAACTCCAATGATGACATGCCCTTAGTTTATCCCTAACTCATTGATTGGGATCAACAAGACCCACCCATCTTAGAAATTTTTGAGAACGATGAAGTAATTGCTGAGTTTCTGGGATTATGAGAAGGAATACCTAGTGGTGATCACAAGGCTGGTTTTACCATTGACTTGGACAACAAAGCATATTTTGGGGAATTTGTTCAGCCCTCCATTCACAAAAACAAGAAAAAGAATAAAAAAGATAAAAATAACGAGTCTCTAGGTGAAAACCAAAAGGCACCTCTAGACAATGAAAAAGTAAAAATAAAGGATGCATTTGAAGGAAAAAAATCTATGAGGCACCTAAGGATGGAGGTTTGAACATTCTCCCAATTGCATAGGAAAATTCACCCATGCTCATTGAAGAATCAGTAGAAGTAAACATAGGAATAGATGAGAATCCTCGACTGGTTTATTTTGTAGTGTCATTGACGACAAAAGAGTAGCCAGAATTCCACAATTTCTTTACATAGAGATATATAAATTTTTCCTAGTCATATGCAGACATTCTTGGGTTGGATCCTAAACTTGTTCTACATCACTTTCCCTTACAACCAAGTGTCAAACTAGTGAAAGAGAAATTGAGGAAAATGCACCCACAGATTGCTCTACTAGTCAAGGCAGAACTCAAGAAACTATTAGACATTAGTTTTATTAGATCAATTGACTATGCAGATTGGATTTCCAATCTTGTACCAGTCACTAAACCAATAGGGGGCATCCACATTTGCACCGATTTTAGAGATATCAACAAGGCTTGTCCTAAGGATGACTTCCCTTTTCCTAACATAGACATGATAGTAGACATGACAACAGGGTACAATATGTTGTCCCTTATGGATGGATTTTCAAGGCATAATCATATTAGAATTGCAATGGAAAACCAACCTAAGATTAATTTCACTTATCCTTAGGGAATGTATTGCTGGAATGTTATGCCCTTCGAACTCAAGAACACTGGAGCAACCTATCAACGTGCCATGACCACCATTTTTCATGATCTAGTACACACTCTTATGGAAGATTATGTCAATGACCTTATAGTTAAATCCAAGACAAGGGAATAAAATTTACAGGTTTTAGACAAGATATTTCACAAGCTAGAGAAGTATAAAGTGAGACTCAATCTGAAGAAATGTGTGTTTGGAGTAAAGTCAGGAAAGCTTTTAGGCTATATCATTTCCAGATGAGGCATTGAAGTGGATCTAGCCAAGGTAAAAGCAATCATAGACATGCCTCCACCAACTAATCTTAGTTAGTTAAAGACATTACAAGGAAGATTGCAATCCATTAGAAGATTTATAGTGCAGTTAGCAGATAAGACACATCCTTTTCAACATTTACTTAAGAAAGGGGTACCCTTTGCATGGACAGTTAGGTGTGGAGAGGCTTTTCAACTAATTAAATAATATCTACTCATGCCATCAGTCTTAATGCCACCTATTGAAGGATGACCACTATTTCTTTATATTGCAGCAACCCATTCATCACTCAGAGCATTGCTTGCACAGAATGACGATGCAGGTCATGAATGGGTAGTATACTATATCAGTTAGACTTTGGTAGGTTATGAGCTCAACTATAGTACCATTGAACATGCCTGTCTTGTGGTATTATTTTCTACTAAAAAACTAAGGCACTAAATGCTAAACCATCAAACAATGTTGATTTCCAAAATAGATCCTTTGAAATATCTTCTAAGCAAAGCAACATTAATAGGGTGGCTGGCCAAATGGGTTATGATACTTAGTGAGTATGATATCCAGTATGTAGAGAGAAAGGCTATTAAAGGACAAGTCATTGCTGATCAGTTAGTCGATGCACCAATACAAGTAGGTCATCCATTAGTTGTAGACTTTCCTAATGAATTTATATTCACAATTGACACAAACGCAACATGGAAACTATACTTTGATGGCTCACATACAAATCATGGCTCAGGGGCTGGTATACTATTTATCACACCACAGGGTGATTCCATCCCTAAGTCATTCAGGATTGCATTCCCATGTACTAACAACATAGCAGAGTATGAGGCTCTAGTGATAGGGTTACGCATGGTAGTCAACTGTAAAATTAAGAACCTACAAGTATATGGTGATTCTCAACTAGTAATCAGACAGGTAAATGATGATTATGAGACTAAGGATGAGAAGCCTACTCCATACAAATGCATGGCTGATAGATTTAAAGAGTACTTTGACAAGGTCAAATTTCATCAAATACCTTATGTTCTAAATAGGGCAGAAGACACTATGGCTACTATTGCATCACTTCTAGACATTCCTAGCAACGTGCCTAAGTTTGAGTTCTTGGTAGAACAAATTTTGGTCCTAGCCTACAATATCCTAGATTTTGAGATGGTATGTGACATTGTTGGTCCCGATTCCCCATGGTATAAGGAAATCTATGACTACTTGCCAAAATCATACCCACTAGCCTATCAAACAACCAACGTAGGACATTCCTTCATAAGTCATCCAAATACACCATTGTTAGGGACACCCTATATAGATGTGCCTTAGATAATACCCTACTGAGATGTCTTGATTCGAGTGAAGCACAAGCAACCTTGTGGGGGGTGCATGAGGGTATATGTGGTTCCCATTCTAGCGGTCCTACTTTAGCTAAAACAATTATGAGACTGGGTTATTATTGGCCTACTATGGAAAATGACTCATATGTCTTTGTAAAGAAATGTCGCCAATGCCAAGTTCATGGAGACTTGATACATACACCAACACAGGAGCTCTATCCTATAACGTCACCATAGCCCTTTTCCCAATGGGGACTTGACCTCATAGGTAAGATCCATCCCACATCATCCAATGGACACAAGTTCATTATCACTACAATTGAGTACTTTACGAAGTGGATTGAGGCTATTCCTATGACATAAATTACTGACGCACAAATCTCTAAGTTTATCCTGAACTACATTATCTGTTGGTATGGTTTCCCTCAGTCCATAATCATAGATAATGGCTGCCCATTTAAGAATCAAAAAGTCTACCATCTTTGTGATGAATTTCATATTCAACATCACTTTTCCACTCCATACTATCCACAAGGTAATGGCCAAGCAGAGGCATATAACAAAACTATCATTAGAATCCTTAAGAAGACTGTTAATGATGTTGGTCATGATTGGCATTTACAGTTTAATCCTTCCTTATGGGCTTATCGCACAAGTATCCATACTCCCACTAGTGCCACTCCATATTCACTAGTATTTGGTTCTGAAGCCATTCTTCCTATTGAGTTCGAGATTTCCTCCCTGAGGGTATCCTTGAAAGGGAATATTGATGATGAAGAGTACCGAGTATCGAGATTCCATGAACTAGAATTCTTAGATGAGAAAAGACAAAAGGCACTAGATCATCTCCAAGCATATTAGAATTTCCTTCGTCGTAGCTATAACAGGAAGGTCTTGAATAGAAACTTTGACATTGGTGACCTGGTCTTAATGGAAAACCCAAAGAATCAAGCGAAAAGATAGAAACCAGGAAAGTTTGAACCAAACTGGTTAGGACCTTATATTATTATAGAAGCCTTTGGATCAGGAGCATATCAACTCTCTACTCCTGAAGGGGAACCATTGTCCTCACCAATCAATAGTATTCATCTCAAGAATTTCTACGCATAGCTTCTGAGAGCCTTATCTTAATTATCAAAAATAAAAATAAAATAAAAATAAATCATTACGAAGGTGAAAACCTGGAAAATAGGCATCTTGGTAACATAAAAAAATTTAGAAAATCTAGAAAATAGTAAAGAGAAATAATTCGTCCAATAGTGAAAACCACTTCGGTGGTGCTTTGGATAAGTACCATGGTGAAAACCTGGCAACCGAGCGCCATGTGTAGTTGGCTCTGCTCCTTTTTCTACTATCATTCTAATCTAATATCCTTGTAGATAGTCCACTTCCCTGTACATTTCCTTATCCATGTATATACTATCTATCCTTGTACATATCACTTGTCTTTCCTATCCATCACTTGTACATACCATTCATAATAAGTGGTAGTCTTTTCCATAACCTAGAACGATTGACATCGAGTGCGTTTCATATCCCCCATTTTATCCTATTCATAATCAATTGGTCTTATATACTCGACTGGGGGAAAACACTTGGCGTGTGTCATATTGGTTCTTACATTGGCTATGTTGAAGATGTAAAAGCATAGAAAAATCCAAAAACATCACAAAATGACCTAAGAAAACACAAAAACATAAAAAAACCTCAAAATGACAAAAAAATCAAAACATGTGAAAAAACCAAAAACAGAGTTAGAGTCAATCGCATTTGTCAGTCTTTGTCATTTGTCGAACTGTGTTGCCTCTACGAATGGATGTAGGAAAGGCCATCTGTCGATGTGCCCTAAGGCATTAGGTTAGTCTGGTAAGGTTTGTTTGTATAAAATCATGACTCAATCCATATGTCTATATGACAAGGTAATTGGTCATGTTGAACTACGAGGTATCTGCATGTATAACGTAGGCAAGGCCATCAATCGATGAGCCCCTGAGGCCGCACTAGGTTAGTCCATTAGGGTTCATCACATTCACTATCACACAAGTCTTCTATTTGTAGTCAGTCTTGTTAGTCAAATTCAAGTCAAACTATGAGGTCTCTGTATGTATAACGTAGGCAGGTTCATCAATCGATGAGCCCCTGAGGCTGCACTAGGTCATTCCTCTAGGCTTTTTCATCACATAGTCAATTTTCCACACATCATATCAAGTCATGCATCAATCTGGTGAAAAAATCAGCAATGTCTCTAAGTCAAATCAAACAAACTGCCAAGGAAACAATCACAATAGATCAACTTATGTCTACTATAGGATGTGTCCTTCCTTGAAACAGACATCATCAAAACAATCAACTTGTCTCTTATTCAGGATGAGTCCTTCCTGAATATGGATATCAACAACACATTCTATGTCTTATACAGGATGAGTCCTTCCTACATTTAGACAAGATCAATCAAATCAACGTAGCCTTACATAGGTTATCACATCAACTGCATCTGACTCAACGTCTTATACGATACATGTCTTTCTGAAACCAAGCTTTGTCATCCCTTATACAGATAGTCATAACATCGAAACTAAACTCAAAGTCTTATCCAGTATGTGTATCTCCTAAAATCAGGCTTTATCAATCAATCCTTTTTATCAATCAAAATGAATCAAACAAATAGATCAAGTTTTGGCAAATATTTTACTGGCTTTTGACTTTATGGCTTATTTATCTTATCATTACACTTGATTTTATGATTGGAATCCTGTTACTAGCTTTCTCAAGGATGTCCCATGAAGGATTTAGAGAAGCAACGATGTATTAGAATTCTATTTTCTTTGACTGTTGTCTATCAACTGTCTTTTACATTTGATTTTGAGTCATGTTACTAGTTTCCTCAAGGATGTCCCATGAAGGATTTAGAGGAGCAATGAAATCTCATGACCCATCTTTTATTTTATTTTTTGTCCATGGTTTATCCTGAAAAAAAGATAGGGGCAATTGTTCCCTTAGTATGAGTTAACGACAATCCTTATCTGTGACTATCTATTGTTAGCAAGTGGATGACCTTGCACACCTTGATCTATGTCATATCATGGTGTTTTTCTCCATTTGTATTAGTCCTGCCCAATGATGATAAAGTGCAACGCCTTTTGTGATACAACAAAACATCGAAGATTGCTAATACTAACATCCATCTCATTTCTTTTATTATTTTTTAATCATTCTTTCTGCATTAATAGTTCTTCTTTCTTGCATTATGACGGAGTCCTGTGACACACAAAAATATAAATCATATTGCATATACATTCATGTTAGAAACATCATTTCATAGTCATATATCATCAATCATACATACATCTTGCATTTGAAATATACAAACATATAGGCATTTATCATATATAGGAAATCATGGCATAATAGACATTCATCATCATCCAATGCATATCATAAGAACTACATGTACATAACAAATGTAAATACATGCATCACATTACATTTGTATAGCGTCACATGTAGAAAGCATTGTACATATAACATCATATTGCATCTCATAACTATAAATTGCATACATAACATCCATCAACATCATAAATATCAATGCATGCATCATCGCATAGAATCAACATCACATCATAGGTTACATAAACACATCATAAAGTAGATATGATCATACATCACACAAGAATCTCATATAAACGTAACATGTATAAATAAATGACTATATAATAAAAAAATAGAACTGCATATCATGAGAATCACTGCCAAAATCAGATATATATATATATATCACTCAACAATGTCACATCACAATGTCATAATGTATCAATAAATATGGAAGCCTGCAAGCTATATGATCATAATACAATGTCTCAGTACATATCAAGAAATGTCCCTATCCTGAACTTCCACTGCTATCATGACTAGAGTGTGCGGATGACTGATACCAAGATCCTGATGACCTGTGACCTGAATGTGGCCTATCGTATGGACCAACTCTATGTGGCTGCTCAACACCCTCTGTGCTAACTGTCCTAGTGTGGGTCCTACTCTAGGACCTCTCACTACATGCCTGTGAAAAAATCAGGGCCCATCTCTCTAGAGGAACTACTGCCTCATACAAATCTTGGTAATAAGTGGCCCTCTCCCCAACTCTAACTAACTTTCTAGAAAATGTAGCTGCTGACCCAATACATAGGGCTCTAATCTCTATAAATCTCTGCTCAGTCTCTTGCCTCCAAGCTATGGCCTGATCTCTATCCATGAAGGCCCTGTCTCTCTCCATCTGTAACACATCTTGCTCGGACATCATGACCCTCATCTTCTCATCCAAAGATGCAACCTGGGCACGAAGTGTAGTAGTGTCAGGATCAACTACCCCTATGTCAACCTTTCTCACCCTCTCCACACCATCATCTTCATCCTCTAACTACTCCAAAATCATATCTCGAATCTCCCACTCCTGATCATCATCCTCCTCATCATCATCCTGATAGGCACCAAGTAAGCCAAGGGCATCAATCTCTACCTCCTCTCTATCTTCCTCCTCTACATGAACCTATGGAATGGCCTCCTCTATGGGATGCTCCTCATCTCTTCCAATCTCAACATGCACCTCCTCCCCACCTCTGCCAATATCTAGCATGTGCACATCCTCCTCCTCCTATCCCTCCTCACAGATAGGTGATAATGGTGGCCCTCTTCCCCTTCGTGCATGCCTCCCTCTCCCACCACCTCGCCGACCACCTCGACCACCATCTCCATCATCACCATGACCACCTCCACCTCTATGACCCTTGCCTCTGCCATGCCTATTGCGCAGTCCTGTCCCTTGCTACTCTATCAGCGCAGCCTGATCTGGTTCTATAAGGGGTATCGGCCTGTGAATAGCTCACCACTAATCATAAGCCTCTATGGTACCTGGATCGGCCACACCATCTCTCCATCCCCACTGAACTTCCTGCAGTGCATCAATACATTCCTCGGTAGTGGCCACTGAAATCTCTAGACCCCACAGGGGGATCTCTTTCGAGGACCTCGCAAACTCTGCCCATCCTCTAGGCACATCCTGCACCTCTCTGAATTGTCATAGCATGTGATTTGGAAAATGTCTCTCTATAATATGAACATGTGAAATAGTCTACTCAATCAGGTACTATGTCCGGTGGCAATAGGGCAAATGATCATCCTCATCTGACCACTCTGGACATCCCAAGTATAGTCTCCATGTAAACTATAGCATCGTATCAATAACATGTCTGAAATACCTGGTATCTCCCATATGGTGTTGAGTATTAGCCCCCACATAATGAAAGGCATATGGTACTCCATGCTATGCATCAACTGTGACTGGTGGACAAAAGATGGAAATGTGTTCTCATGCCCATACCATCAAGAGCGTGGTACTACAACTCATAGACTGTGCCTCTCGATAGGCTATATCATGCAAATGAAAATATAACATGTCGAGAAGACAAGGACCCCAAGCATACACCTCCCACCGCTCTAGCATACCAACTAGCATCTCCCCCCATCCCACAAGAAAACCATGACCTCGACGATCAGGAGGACTATACCACCTATCAGAGTACACAATAGACAGTCTAACTGTCTATATCTCTATGCTAGTACACACCACCTAATCTCATAGTGGTCAATGCCTAACTTTCTGATATTAGCATGAGGATAGTATCTACACATCTCAGCAAAACTCCTCTAGGTATCATATATCACCTTGGTACCTCTAATAGGAAGTATTAGAATCCTATAGACATCCTCCAATGTAACTATCACCTATCTAGTATGCAGGTGAAATGAGGAAGTTTCTGAATGCCAACACTCACATAATGCTATGAGTATCCCCCGATTTTCCTAAATGATGGGCATATCTATCACATGGAGGAGACCCAAATGCCATAAAAATTGTTTCTCTGCACTCCGCAAACTGTTGCAGAAGTGAAAAGTCGATGGTCTCGACTCTCGCATATACACAGTGTCCAAAATAACCTCTGATGGCATTATACATGCCTCATGTCAGAATCAATCACCTATCCTAATGCAAAGTGACAGAATCAAATGATAGTCAAATGCATCGTTATTTTTCAAATGCATCATTCTTTTGCAATTGCGCCACAAGAAACCAAATGCGCCATTTTATTTTGCAAATGCATCATAAAATTTCAAATGCATCATTTTAAATCACAATTGCGTATGGAAATATCACATGCATCACAATATCAAATGCAACTAATTACAACCATGCAAATGACCATCCATGAGAAATGCAATTGCAATGCAATAAAAACAAATGTGCTGACTATAAATGCAAATGCGTAACAATTATTAACATGCATCGATTACAAAAACAAATGCATCAAAAATATTAAAACCTACACTAACCATCGAAAGCGAATTTGAAAATGCGTTGAACCACATACAAATGTGTCAATTATGCATTCAAATGTGGCTTTTCAACAAAATGGCGCATCACAAAAAATAAAAATAAATGCATGAAAAGGCACGAAAACCAAAAATTAAAAAGTAGAGAATGAAGTACATACCGGGGGGCCCGCGTTGGCTAGCCGCCTAAAGGTCTGAATCCTCTATGAATGATGATGGGTGTGAGGAACAGGTGACATCTTCGTTGAGGGTGCAGAGCAAAAATATAAAATTTTGAAGCTATGTGGGTGAAAATGAGTGGGTTTTTACCCCATTTTCTATTTTAACCTAGGGATTTGGTGGCATTTCTTTTTACTAGTCATGTCAACTTCCAACTTCAATCGACACATACCCATCCCTTACACTTCCAACTTCAATTTCGTCAACTCCACTACATTTCTGACTATCTAATGGACTAATCGGGACTATTTCCATTTTTTTTGAATTTTTTTGAAAATTTGTCAATTTTCCCGAGGGGGAATACCTTTACCTGTTTTACACCGGGGCATTATTGGGGCATGTTTTTGATCGATTTTCTTTGACACAATGCCGAAATGACATTGTATCAAAGAGGGGTAAATGTAGACACCGAAATCTGGTCTAAGCTTCCAACTTCAATTTCTTCATAATTCGTATTTCCATGGTCATGATTAAATAATGTCAATTATTTAATTATTCTCTAAAGTTCTTCATCTCTTTATTAATTAAATAAATCTATTTATTTAATTAATTTACCTTAACATTAATTCTTTTGTTAATTAAATAATCTTAATTATTTAATTAATTCTCATTTTCTTTATTCTATCTAATTAATTAAATACACGCTTTTTATTTAATTATGTTACTAATTAACCTTATCCTTCTTCTTCAATTAAATAAATTCTTATTTAATTTACCCTTTTATTATATGTCAACTATAAATAAATAAATTCTTTATTTATTTAATTACTCATTTAACCCCTTCAACACTTAATTAAATAAATACAATTTATTTAATTATTCTTCAAATATCAAATCTTGAATTAAATGAATTATTTAATTCATAAATTCTATTTTAACACATTCCTCTATATATGGATAATTGTGTGAGTTATGTGAGTTATCTAAGTATTCACTTTGGCTTGACTCGACATCTATTTAAATTGGTCAGTTAACTCTGGATTTAGTGTCTAAGTGGATTTCACAAGTAATCTCTTTGTCATAGCATTCAGTCATCTAGTTCTAACTCAATTGCATGTACATGCATATTAATTAAATATTCCTATTTAATTAATTAAATCTTGTTTGTGCATTTGGATAGGGAGTTGCTTTAATCCTTCTTTATCTTTGTCATGCAAAGACTATTCTTTTGTTTTTGAATACCAAACTCGAAGATTAAATCATTTATTTAATCTCTATTTCTATTTCTAGTTTTTATCACTCATGTCACTACTAACTGTTATCATAATGCATGTATAATATTTCAATCTCAACTGTTTGTCGATCTTTTGATCCTGGCTTATCATTTGAATGATCAACTTTCTATAAATTGATTTTTCTTTCATCATTCCAATCTCTCTCGAAATAATATGACTTTTGGAGCAATTATCTTGAATCTTCCATGTTTTGCTAAATCACTATCATAGGATATACTTGCACAAGAGAAATCTAAGGGCAATTATACTACAATGGAAAAATGGAGAAGGGAAATCAAAGTTATACATGGAATTACGTTGATATTGGGTGAGATTGTTCAGTTTATTTACGTTTAGCTTTCCTTTGTTCTCTGTTGTTTAGCTTAGATTGCATTAGAGCTTAGATCTCATTGAGTGTGTGCTTTTAACCTTTTCTTCTGCATTTTCTAGACGTTACATGAACATGTAAGCAACAAGAATCAAGATTTACTAAAACACCAATTTAGTTTGCACTAGGAAAGCTAAAAAAATAATCATAAGATCTTGAGGGAAAAAATTGAATGTGGAAGCAATAAATCCCTGTTTGCACACACCACTACTTTTAGTACAAACTTCTATCCTATCACCTCAAAGAAAATAGGTCAGATATCAAAAGAAATATGCAATGGATCCATTGATCATCAATACATAAAATGCCAAAAATATTATTAGATAACTAAATATTCATCAACTCACTGCATATTTCTCCCCCTGACTCCATGAATATATTGAACATCAATGAAAACTTGTTCAATTCTCCATAGATGTTAGCACTATGCATGCATGGATTGATAGATAAGGGTAGTGATAATCCAACTCTTTAAAATCTTCTATAGATAGTACCAATTGTTCCTATTGCTAGTATGTCAAGAAGTAATTAGACCCTGCATATAAAAGAAATTGGAAACACAAGTCCTGAAGAACATGAGAATATCCATTGGAATCATACCATACTATCTACAATGCCACTATCTTGCACCAAGGATGTCCACATTAGTCTCACTTTTAGCTGTAACATGAAAGAACTGTCTCAAACTACTTTATCAAACAATATTTCATCAATTTGCACCACACATTAGCCAAATACCAACAAAAATAAAGTGACCATTGATCATACCAAGATTGAGTATTATTCTAAAAGTAACAAGTTCACTTCCAAAAACATCAAATGAAACTATCACTAATAAGAGTACATATCCAAAAGCTTAAGTACATAGTTCAAAATATAGATGCAACACTATCAAAGAATTCATAAAACTCAAGAAGAGAAGACTTGTACCTCACACCTGGAGCAGGTATAAAGCACCTTACAAACATAATTGTCACCAACATCAAAGTGTTACTTATTTTCAATCCTCCTTGGAATGATAAACTACCTACTACTTACATACACTTTTGATTTAAAACACAAAGAAGTCTTATGTTAATGTCATAAAAAATTATGTAATTGTGTTCCAGTCACTGCACATTAAGGTCCTATCGCAGCTTCACCATCAAGAGTATTGTCCATGTTCCTATCACATCAATGTATCAAGTGTCATTCAAAGTTACAAATGTCACCAAAAATTAGTGTCACCATCACTGCACCATGATACTAACATACTTGATGTCAAATTCTACTAATATATAGTTTTTCAAAGGTCTCTGCATCACAAATATCAATTAGTGTTCCTTGATAAACACATATCAGATCACTGCACTAGGACTTGTTACTTTGTACAACAATGCCATATAGACTGTCTCTCTTCTTATTTTCATAAATGGTTACTAGGGTACTTGAAATTAAAAAAAGACTCTTCCTTTTATCACATTAATGGAAGCCATACCCTCCTACATTAAACACCAAGCTTGAAAACCACACAGTAATATAATAAAATGATCCAATATCAACAAGAAAGTTTTGGCAAATAATATTGTCCTATCTTGAAAGAAATTTTGTCATACAATGAAAGTCTGATAAGGTCTATCACACCATAAGAATCTACACCACAAAAGGTGAAAGACTGTACCACACATAAATAAAAGTTTATTTCTCTACTTTGCATATCAACTACAACAAAAAATAATGAAAACTAATGAAAGTCGCTACTATCCTCAGTGAAAATCACTATTTAGAGTCATTATCAAAGTCAACATAAAGATATTTCCCTTTCCTCAAAATGCATACAAGTCACCTTGATGTCATTGCAACTACACACTGTCAAAAATTGTTCCAAAAAAACAACATCCTAACAAACATAAATGCACTTGTTGAGATACCTCTATAGTAGGAAAACTCCACATTCATCATGCATATTACTAGAAACAGTGAATGAGATCACTATTTTAATCTTATCAATGAAAATCAATGTCTCCTTGCACACCACTTCCTAGCAGCAAGAATATCAAATTAGGTATACACCACTATAAGCACTGCAAAACTCAATTTTAAGCAACAATCACTGTCTTTGATGAGTGCATTCCATGGATTTGTATTTCCACACTCTTCATGACATGAATACTCTATGCTCCTCGCTTTTCATGAAAGCGTCTTGGTTGTTGTTGTCTAGATATTCATTCCTCTGTGAATCTTTCTTTCTTTTGATGAGTCTATCTTTTCAAAACACTTCTTTTGAAATTATCTTGAATCTACAAACTTCAACTCCAAGATCATGAGTACAACCAAAACCAATGATAAACACTTATATTTAAGGCCCAACCAATTCAATGAAAGTTTAACAATTCAATCAATGAAAAACTTGACTCTTTTGCTCAAAATACCACTTAGAAAATTTTGTCATTTCAACTTTTTTCATAGTCATGAGAGTGTCAAGAAAAAACATATGAACAAAGTATTCAAAGTATATAGGCTTAAAAATTTTCATAAGATATACCAAGTCTTACTAACCATACACTTGTCATCCATCAACCCTTGTCGAACTAACGCTGCATATTCCTATCTAGAATTCCATTAGCAACATTGACATCAAATCTATGGAAGACGAAGTGAACCACCATTATATCTACAATGGTATGATTTGTGCTCATGAAACCATGATTGTTATCCTTACTCTTTTCTTCACAAGGGTAAGATATATTGCCATGATAAACTCCCCCTAAGTCTTTGCTTCTTCTCAGGACCTCGAAGGCATCACTTGTGCATGGAATGCATAATGCATTTTCATGGATTCATCTTTATCACCAAATTGATTATAATTTATTCTCCAAACCACATGTGATCCTTTCTTTTTTTCTTGATCACTAAGTAGTATTTCAACACTACTTCTACAAAAGTGTGCTATATGTCCAAGATTACATGTAAAACATCTTATATTCTTATCTTTCAAGAACAAAATCTTCTTAACAAACTTTGCAGATCTTCTACAATGTGCAGCCTTATGACCAAAATTATGACAATTGAAAAAAAATTGATTCTTTGAAACAAAATAATTTCTTCTTGAAAACCCAAACCACCTTTTATCAACAAGCTTACAAGATACAAAGTTATGATCATAAGTGTTACAAATATAACAATAACCTTGAAAATGAGAATAATTGTACCTCATTGAATGATGTTGTCTAGTGAATAAAGATCCTATGGATTGGTCATTTCTTCTTTTGTCCTTGTTGGTACCATTGTGTTGACTTCTATCAAAAACCTTGTCTTTTGTCTCAGGAGTAGTAGCATGATAGTTCAAGTCTATCTTCTTTCTTGGATTTTTCCTTATTTTGAAACTCTTTCCATCTTTGGTTACAAAAACTATTTCATGTTTTAATTCATCTTGAACTCTAGAGCCTTGTCCTTTTTCATATCCTAAACCAAAGATTTTTTGTGATGATTTTTCTTATCCAACATCTCATTTAGCTTGTTGGTACTTTGATCAAAATTCTGATTTTTCTGTAACTGAATCTTTTCACTTTCAAGATCTTTCCTTAGAACAACTATTTCACTTTCTAACTTTTGGCACTCAAGAGTTTTGACTTCAAGATTAGATTTTGTAAAATCCACTATCCATTTGGCTCCTTCTATTTTTGTCTTTAGGATAACAGTTAGCTTATTTGAGTTTTTAGCTTGACCTCTTAAATCTACAATCAGATTCCTTGCCTCTTCAAGTTCTAAAGAAATTTTTGCAAGATCAGAAAGTACCTTTTTCTTGGAGTCTTCCTCTTGTTGAAGTTAGTTTTTTCAATATTTGGTTCTCTTGCTTGATTTTTTTAATCTCATCTAGGGCAGCGTGTAATTCTCCCTCAAAATCAATTTCACACTCTTCTATATCTGACTCATTTGTTTCTACCACAAATTCATCAAGTTCTATATTAGACATTATTTCTTCTACAGGTTGTGGATTCTCCTTAGGAATTTCTACTTTCACAGGATATATTTTTTCTTTCTTATTCCTATTCCTTCTACTTTTTCCCATATCAAGCACAACACTCTAATACCAGGGACCCTTAAGCTGATTAGGCTTGTTAAATCAAGGGTTTGGCTTTGATACTACTTGTTGGAGTGGTGAAGACACTAAGAGGGTGGGTGAATCAGTGTCTTAGATTAATTTTTGTATTTAACAAAAAGTGAAACAATATGTGCTCTTACAATTTCAATGATTAAAACATTCATAAAATGAATGCAATCACAAATCTAAAAAGGAGAAGCAATAAAGTAATTAAACACATAATATCATTAGAACAAGACAATAAGATTATATCATTGTATTTGTCCTAAGTGGAAAACCCTCATGGGGTAGAAAAACCACTCAAAAATGCCTCACTAGCTTAATCTCAAAAACTCATGGTTTACAATGCCTCACTGGCTGCTTGATATGTCTCACTAATAGAAAGTGCCTCACTAGCTAATTGATATGTCTCACTGACAAAAAGTGCCTCACTGGATGAAAGTGCCTCACTAGCAATATATCAATCAATATCTTCCAATCACTATTTGTATTTCATACATAGAGTATCATCTATGTTTCTCTCTATAACATCCTCTAATCTTGCATCACTTAAGATTTAGAAGAAAAGGTACAAATATTTTCTCAATGCACTACAAGTGCTTTTCATCCTTTTTTATAATGCTTTCAAGTACAAATACCAAATCTCATGAGATACAACTCTTTACTTATTACTGAAAAGAATGACTCTTAACAGAGTATAAAATCAACAACTTCCAATTATATCTCTCTTCATCAACTTCTAATTATATTTAGCAAAGCATAAATAATGTTCAAAATATTTGAAGAGAGACTGAACCGAAGACATCATAAATTTCCTACAACCACTTTTACCAAATAACCATTTTATCACAGTTTACACAAGAAAATCCACAAGAATTAACATGAATCTAGCATAAGCAGTTCACATAACCAAAGATGGATTGCAAATAAGTAGTGAAATAAAAAATCCTTATCCCTTAATACCCAACCACAAATAGGTAATGAAACTAAAAAAAATAATCTTTAACACTTGCCAAGATCTATGGTTGTTTGATAATAAACACACTTTAAATCCTTAACAAATTATGGTCTTTGTAGAACCCGATTCGGATTTCAATTGAAGTTAGTCACAACTTAAATAGAAACATTTTGAATAAACCCAACTAATAAAGATTTTTCAAAGGCTAAACAAAAACTTCAAAGATAGAGAATAGTTAGACTTTTACCTCTTCCCAGTAAACTAAGAACATGTAGGTTAAGGAAACATAATACCAAATTTGTTGCTCACCACAAGCATAACTGTCATAGTTGCTTAAAAGAACTACTTCTTGTGCATAGCCACATTCCTCTTCCATTATTCACCAAGCTTCCACAACCTATCCTAAGTGGCCGCACTTCTTTGCCCCAACTTTAGAACAAAAAAGATTACTTTTTAGGGCGTGATTAATAATTAAAAAACATCATTATTATGATTGTGTCAAACTTTTATATCCACAATCATTTGCAAAGCTCGGTTGAATAATGACCTTTAAAAGAATTAAACATATGAAACCTTGTCAATGATTTAATTATTCATCATATAAATGTCTCCTTGAGACCAAAATAACCATCAAATGAAATATATCATGGAGCACCATCCTTATGCCATATACTTATGCAATGATATAAATGTGCTTAAGTGAAGATTAATATATTGACCACTGATAGAAATCAAGATATGCCCAGAGGTATAACCTCACCAATGCTACAAGATACCTTATTGTCTTTGACATTAATTCCAAGTTGTCAAATATGTTATCATCTTATCATATGATTCCAAAGTGTCACCATACATGATCAAGAGTATATGAAATAAACATGATCATATTGTGAATATGATGAGATCATGTGATAACTGAATATCACTTACCTTGACCTGAATGTAAGGGCTTGTTCAATAGAAAATATAATGACTGTAATCAAGAACATAAACACCAATTTTCCATAGTCAACAACCTTCAACTTGAAAGGTGCATCCATATCAAGTACTAAATCAAATAAAAAATAGCATGTTGTACCAAGAATCCGATTTCTTTGTGTCTTTGACATCAAGGGAAACAACTAAGGGACAACACTTGTCCTCCAACATGGCATTTATATCTCTTACAAGTCCTTTTTTTCTTGAACCAAGTGGTATTAACTACATCTTTCAACTCATCTTTCAAGCCATCTTTCAAATTTCAAATTTCCACCTAATTGCATTTATCATGCACATTGATAAAAATGTGCTTCACCTCTCTCCACTAGCATGTTGACAAGTGGCACAATGTCATTGCCTTATGTTTAGTCCCACATCCTTCATTTTTTGCATTCCTCCATCCTTAATTCCTATAAATGGAGGACTCCTCTATTGATTTTATGACACAACTTTATGCAAGGTTATTATCTACAGGTTTTGAGTAAATTCATTAACACTTCATCCAAGTTTTCATAGTTTTCATCCATCTTAGCTAGGTTATGGTCAAATTTCATCAAGGAGCATCAATATTCATAAAATTTCATCAAAACTTGCAAGGAATTGGGAAAGGTCTACTTTCCACATCTAAGGAGCACCAATTCCCCCATGGGATTGAGCGTTTGAGTGTTTTGAGCAAGATTTAATAGTTTTTATTTGATTCTCTTTGTTTCATTTCTTGTTCTTAGAATTTGAATGAATTACATGGGGAATGATGGTTTTAGATGTGTTTGATGACTAACATTGTGTTTTTTGTCTATGTTTGAATAGGCCTAGACCCACCATTCACAGAATTTGAGGTGAACAACATCAAAAATAAATTTGACATCTTTGAAGACAAAGAAGGGAAACAAAGGCTGAGAGTTGGTGAATTACAAGCTGATCTGATTGTTGTACAAAGAAAAAGAGATAATGTGGTGAAAAATTTCTAGCTCCTTAAGAAGATTACCGAGGTTTGATTAGATCATCTTTCTAGAATACTTACTGACGCAGACGATTGTGAAAGACAATACACATATTGGTCATCTTCTTTTACTCTATTGGCCCTGTTGGAAAGCATTTGTACAAGAATAGATTAAGCTAAATTCAACTAGAAGAAGTTATATCTAGTTATCAAAGAAAGATACGAGAAGGTGTTTGAGTTAAACAATGTATTTTTTACTTAATTCTAAATGATCAATTTCTATTGTTTTGGCAAGAAGAAAAGAAAGAGAAAAATGAATTTGAACAAAATGAAGAAAAATGATTTTTTGTTGAAAAGTTGAATGTCGAAATTTTTTGGAAGAATTGGAATCTTTTTTGTAATTTTGATGTCACCATGTTTACATATTTTTGGTCACCCTTTGCCATTGTTGTCAAAGGGGAAGAGATTTGGAAGGTTGGAAGAGATCGGAGGAGATATTTTTGAATATCCTTTTTTTTGGCACATGTTGCCATCAATGACAAAGGGGGATATTTTTGGAAGAACAAAGAAGAATGATTATCTCTATGTTTTGTGTTGTCATTGATATAACCATGTTGTGGTTGCAAGTCTATGTTCATGCTTGATCCGGTATTTTGGTCTGGTATCTAAACCGGTATTCAAGTTGCACTCTCTAGTATTCTAGTTTGCAATCCTCCATTGTTGATAGTTATTGCTTGCGGTTTTGGGAAACTATTTATAGTTATTGAAGGCATATATGTTAATAATTTCTTGTGCTCTAGTGCTCGTACGGTGTATTGGAATTATTTTGTTGATTGTTGGCTGACTTCTTGATTAGTTGTGATATGGTGAATTAATTTTGCTATGCAAATATATGTGTGATCTATCTTAGGTCTATGCCAACATGATGTAGCATTTGAATTTCCATTTGGGAAGACTTTGTGAATACTTGAAGCTAACAGGTTTGTAATTTTGGGAAGCAAGGAGATGCATCTAATTAGGCTAACCTATTTTATGCTTGAAGATAGATCGAGTATATATATATATGTGCGTGTGTGTGTTGAATTTTTTTTTAAAGATATAGAAGTGTGTGTGTGTGTGTGTGTGTGATCAATGAAGCAGTAGTGAATGTGAAAGTGAAGAAGAGCGAAAAATGAAGTGTGTCAAGTCAGTCTACTGAGCATCACCAAAACTGCATCAAAACTTGTTAGGTGCATCATTCTCAGTTCATTTTGGTTGTGAAGCCCAATTTTGTTTTGTGAATCTTTTTGTAGGCAGTGATCCTCCCTTGTAAGTAGTGAGCTTTTATATCTAGATAGTGAGTCCTATTTAGGGCAGTGATCCCTTAGCAACAAGACTTATATATTCAGTTTTGAAACTACTTTATATTGTGATTTAATCCTCACTGTGGTTTTTCCATCTTTAGGTTTTCCACATTAAAATATGGTGTGCATTGAGTTGATTTAATTTTTGTTATTTATGTTTCATGTTCATACTTAGTAAAAGAATAGTGTGGTTGTGGAATTGATAAGTGTTGAATTTTAAGTTTGAATTTTGTGAAAAATGATTCACCCCCCTTCTTAGTTGTCCTACATCTATTAACAACAACCAGGTGAAAGTAAAAGAATCAAAACAGTATAATATTTTGTTTACTACACCTTGGGGTATATATGTATATGTAAGGATGCCATTTGGCCTCACAATTATTGGTGCCACTTTTTAGAGAGATATGGACATTGCCTTTGTTGACCTAATTAATACAATCATGGTGGTATATCAAGATGATCTCACAACATACTCTAAGAAAGTAGAAGACCATATTGATCATCTAGAAAATATCTTCCTCAAAGCCCTAGAGTATGGTATTTCCTTGAACCCTAAAAAGCTCCATTTTGTTGTGATTGAAGGAAAATATTTGGGCCACATAGTATCCAAAGATTAAGTAAGAATTGATCTAGAGAGAGTAGAGGATATAGACAAGATTCCTATCCTGAAGACAATGAAAGCCATTTAGTCTTTCTTTGGGCAGATAGATTTTGTAAGGAGATTTATATCAAGTTTTGATGAGATTTTCAAACTCATTTTAAAAATGTTGAAGAAAGGAGACAGGATTGATTGGAGATCATAAGCAATTGATGAATTCATATCTATAAAAAGAGAAATCAAGGAGGCCCTAGTGTTAAAATCACATGACTTCAATAAACCATTTTGTATTTTCTCTTTCACATCTTACCACATAATTGCAGTAGTGATGTTGCAAAAAAATGATGAAGGGTATGAGCAACCAATATAATTCTTCAAAAAATCCCTTCGATGAGGATAATTAAAGTATGAAATTACATATAATAGGTGTATTCACTTGTGAAAGTTGTAAAATCCTCCAAACCTTATTTTTTAGGTGCTAAGATAATTTCATATGTTGCTAATGCTATAGTTAAGGATGTATTTGTGCAAACTAAAGTTACAGGGAGGAGGTGTAGATGGATTAATAGAATTCAAGAGTTTGATATTGAAATCCAAATTACCAAATTGGTAGGAGGACAAGGGTTGGTTAAGGTTATGACTGAATCAAATATTGAAGCATCTCAAATCTATAACATAGGGGAAGAGGAAGGTATGATCACCAACATTGAGCACACCCCATGGTACACTAATATAATTTATTACCTCAAAAATAAAAAAAATGTCCTAAAGAATTGAATGAAAACCAAAAAAGAACCTTAAAATTGCATGCCTCAAAGTATGTCTTTATGGACAAATACTTATACTAAAAGAACAAAGATGTAGTGTTGTTGTTATGCTTAGATGAATCACAAGAAATTCATGTGCTAAAGGAGATGCATGAAGGAGTCTGTGGAGGACATTTTTCAGCCAAGAGCACTTCCCACAAAATCCTAAGGGTTGGATAATATTGGCCTAGGGTCTTCAATGACTCTTTTACATATGTAGGAAAGTGTGAGGCTTGTCAAAGGTTTTCTACAAAAAATGAAGTATCAAGGAGCACTTCCACTTAGACCAATGCAAGTTGAAGCTTCATTTCATGAATGAGGGATTGATTTCATTGGAGAGATACTAGAGAAGTCTAGTGGAGGCCATAAATGGATTTTGGTGGCAACTGACTATTTTACAAAATGGATTGAAGTCATCCCTACAAAGAAATCTACTAGCAAGGTTGTGATAAAATTTCTAATGGAAAACATTATCACTAGATTTGGAACACATGTAAGGATAGTCATAGACAATGGTATGTGCTTTAGATCAAAAGAATTCAAAAGGTTATTTGAGGCATATGGCATAATGGTTTTGTATGCATCTCCATATCATCCATAAGAAAATGGGTAGGCTGAATCCAACAACAAGAGTATCCTAAAAATCATTAAAAGGATATTGAAGAATAATAAAAAGGCTTGGGACTCCAAACTAAGGCTGGAAATTTGGGAAGATAGAATCACAATAAAGAAATCAATTGGAAAATCACCCTTTGAATTGGTTTATGGGACACAAGTAAGGATGCCCATGTAGAACCTTTTACTAGTATATAGGTTCATACTCCAGGAAGACTTGGATATTCCTAAACCCATGGAAGATAGAATGGGGCAGTTAAAAGAGTTTGATGAAGTTAGAAACTTGACCCAGGAGTGTAACACAAAAATGCAGTCACAAATAAAGTACTTATTTGACAAAAAGGAAAAAGATAGAAAGTTTGAAGTAAACAATATGGTTCTATTGTGGAATGCCAAATGCCAAGACAAAGGGAAACATGGAAAATTAGAAGTGCTTTGTATAGAACCATTTGTTATTATAGGTAAAGGTGGTGAAGATTCTTACTACCTTCAAAATATGATAGGAGAAGATCAGGAATTTCTAGTGCATGGAAAATTCCAGAAACACTTCTTTTCTTAAAATATGATATTCCATGCACAATAGTTTTAGGTTCCCCTCCCCTCCCCATCCCATTTAATCACATTCATGTATGGTCTGTTTCCCAGAGATTACTTCTGGATTCTTGTAACAACCTCATGTTCATTCATCCCCAATCAAAGCCATTGTTGGAGCTAAAATATCCACCTTGTCTTTCATATGCCTTAATTTTTATCTCTCATGTTCATTTCCATCATAAGCCCCATTACCCTTGATTTTTTACTATATTTGACATAAAGCATAAAATTTTCCTAATGTATATAGCTCTTAAGCCTACCCTGGTAAATAAAATAAATTCTCTAACTATCACTTTGAGATAGTTCCCCTTTTAATTTACTTCCTCAGCAACATAAGGTATATCGCCAAAAAAATACCATATCGAAGAAAGCTTCACCATAGTCTCCTCAATAAATTCAATAAAGAGCTGATGAACATGTCAATGAGACCCTCATGTTTTGAAGTGACTTACTCGAATGTCCCTCTAACAACCCAAAGAGAAATATATCAAGGAGATCTAGATACTTTGGAGTGAAAATTTAACTTGTCTCTCCAAAAAGATACAGTAATGTCAATACTTTAAGGATATAGGATCATGTTGCATTCAAGAAATAGAAAAAAATCTCTCGAACATCTAGACATATTATAAAATAAACGATAAATTACTGGTAGAGCATAGTTAGGTGAGTACAATAGAAATCTCGAAGAGACATCAATTTGTCAAATTAAGGAATGATCTCTTCAACACCACAAGAGAAAGTAAGAACAAGATGTTCAAGAGATGAAAGGGCGTTGAACATACATTGATAAAAGTCTCTTCAATTTTCTAACAATAGAAACTCAGCTACAAGCATACACTGTCAAAGATAGGCAATCACAAGTTTCTTCAACACTTCAAAAAGGAAAAATGAATCTAAGAGAAAAAATCCAAATGGGGAAGACGTAAAAGGGGTTATTTGGAAAAAAATTGTTAAAAGGAAGAACATGGGAATGTCGAGGAGACATAAGCTCATTGGAAGGAAACGATCACCTGTCTCATTGACATTCTCATATCATAGTACAAAGAAGGAAAATCCTGAAGTACAACTATCTATTAACACCAAATATGCACAAGTTGTTAAACATGTTAGAAAGCTCAATCTAATGTTCCCTATGAAATAATTTGAAGAACAAAGATGAAAACATGATAAAAACTTAGAATAAACCAAACAAGAAATCATGAAATCAACTAAGTTAACCAAACCTCAAACCCATAGGGTTAGTGGTGCTCCTTTGATATGAAAAGGAAGCCCTTTCCCAATCCCAATTGATAAGTTTGATGATCCAAATGTGAAAATGATGCTAACTAATGGAAATAAACTCAAAATGACATAAAGATAGTGATTTATACGAACTCAAATGCCTATAGTGATAATGCTCAAAGTTGTGCATCCATATTATGAAAAGAATGCCTCTATTTATAGAAGCCAAGGGTTGGAGAATGAGAGAATTTGATGAATGTGGGATAAAATCAAAGCCAATGAGAATGTGCCAAGTGTCACAATTTTATTGGAGGAAGGTGGAGCACATTTTGGGAAATGTGTGAGTGGAGGAGGATGGAAGAGAAATAAATGAAATTGGTTGAGGATTTGAAAGGCTATAAGAGGAATTGAATGAAATTGGTTGAGATTTGAGAGGATGTAAGAGAAATTATTGCAAATGTAAGAGGATGTGATAGGTTTTTGAAAAAAATTGGAGGGAAATTGAATGAGAGGTTGTTGAGAGGAATATTTCTTGGAATATGCCTTGGTGAGGAAAAATAAAGGAATTAAATAATTAATTGAAATTATTTTCATGTGCAACCTAGTTAGTTGACCATGGGTTGATTTAACTCTTGAAGAGTAAAAAGATGGAGGAATTATTAATGACAATTAGGAAGCTAATTTGGGATTAATTAATCCAAAATTAATTAATTGGAGAGGATTAGGAAATTGTGACATTTTATTTTATTGATTTAATCAAATGAGAGGATTAAAAATGGATTTAATTAAATATGATGAATATTAGTTAGAAGAAGGATGCATTAATCAATAAATTTAATTATTTGATTAATAGCTAAATTTATTTATTTTAACTAAATAATGATGATTATTTAATTAATTGGTTAATTTGAGATGATTTTAGATGAAATGGTGTTAATTTATCAGAATTTGATGCATAGTATCAATCAAGAATTTTTTTTGGTTTCTACATTTTTCCCCTCTTTGAAGTGAAGTACTTGCTACATCGGTTCAAAGAATACCATTTCCATGATAAAAATTCAAAAAATTCCTAATTTTTCAGATGGCTCATTGCTTCCCTAATGGAAGAAATTACACTGCTACACTGCCCCCTCGAGAGCTCAGGCAAAAATTTGCAAAATTAGGCCAAGCTCGCAAAAAAGGTTCAACAATGATTCAAGAGCATAAAATAGCCCACAATATGTGAAATTAAGCTTATGGCGATGAAAACGGGTCAAAATGGGCTTCGTTTGGCAAAAAAATGGATTAAATGGTCTTAAAAACCCTAAAAAAATTCAAAAAACCCTAAAAAACATGCATAAATAGGGTTAGGAGGGTCATTTTCAAATCATTTGCATTCTTAGCCTTTAGAAATCTTGAATTTTTTCTTTGAGGTGTTCATGAAATGGTGGCTCATATGCTCCCTAGACATCAGATGGATCAGGTTCACAAGTTCCAGTGGCTTCAGGATGCAGGACCCCTAGTGTGCTTTTCAAAACTTTTCTTCGTTTGCATGATTTTGATGCATTTATTAGGGTCCAGTTAGGTTGATCAAAAGCAATCCCCTAGGGTGTTGCATTTATTATGGTCAGTGTTTCCTTTGAGCATGTCGACTCGTGTTTGTAATAGAGCATCGTGCAATGCTGGAGGGTCCTATGGTCACCAAAAAGATGTCGACTCACCTTTGTGAGATTGTGTTGTGTGGCCCAAAAAGAGTCTGGCATCACCCCCTTAATGTTGAATTTCCTTTGACATGGACCATCACTTTTGATTATCGCATCGCTTTTACAATTGATAGAGTGTCACCTTTACAAAATTTGCACCACCTTTGCATTTAAGGAGATTTTTAATTTCTAAAAGTGCACTAGGTTGATGAATTTTGACGTTGGTGTTTTGGATGCAGGAGGTCCTGCCAGTGCTCCACTCGAAGGAGCACAAGAGCCATATTTTGTATAGAGCAATACATTTGATGGATGAGGCATTGTTATTTCTTGGCTTGATCCAATTTGGCCACATAGCCTAGATGCCTGAGGTGAGGACACACTTGGCGATGATGACTACATTAGTGGAGAGATGGCAGAGTGAGACCCCCTCGTTCCATTTACAAACTAGCGAGGATACCATTACCTTGGAGGATGTATGGTTGATCCTGAAAATCCCCATACATGGTGAGCACATTATATACAATGTGGAGGCCAAAGGTGACATTATTTTTCAACTATTTAACATCGACTAGTATATGACCCACAATGGCCAGATTGAGCTCCATCGATATGAGGGGATTTCCCTTGATTTGATGTTTTTCAGAGCACTGATATCATGAGTCCTTATTCCTGATAGGAGAGCAAGAGGATGCAACATTGGATGGTGGGACATTTGGTCATGCATGATGGAGGAGATGACCGTCTACACCTGGGGGCTAGTCATTGTAGCATTGTTATATCATGGTATGCACCAAGTCATGTATAGCGAGGCCTGTAGCATTAGAGTGAGGGTTTCACTTCTCCACGTGTGGGCATATGAGAACATAGCCATTTTAAGGCCAATGATTGTAGATGTCCAAATAGACTATGATGATCCTACAGTGTACAGGTATGCGGGGATGACCACCCTCCATTATACAGGCATTACATGCATCCTATACTGGAGGCAGGTTATCAATGAGATGTTAGTGTTTCGATGGAGACCATGGATCCAATTGCATAGGTGGCATGATGATGATGCCCAACCTTTCTATTGCCAATAGTCTAGATATTTGTAGGGACAAGAGCATTATATGATAGAGCAATACCTCCCAAATAGGGTTGCTCGCCAGTTCAGAGAGGTACAAGATTCCCCTGATGATGGATAGAGAGACATTTTTGCACAGAGGATAGAGAGACAACATGGGGGTAGAGGATCCCTCCCCAATAGGCCATCGATGATTTTAGACAACTAGTGATGATGTTGTGGGTGTATTTTTATAGTCTCGCAAATGCAGGAACCACACTAGCCTATAAAACTTACTTTCGATCCCACACTCTAATTCAGTTGACATTACTAGTGATGCCAATAGCAGGTAGAGGACGGGTCAGAGGACCTCAAATTAGACAAGTCCCCTAGTAGCTAGGACACCAATATAGCCACACCACTAGGTCCCAATCCACGAGATAGACAGATAGTACAAGATAACACAAGATCAACAAAAAAATGTTAAACATATTAGAAAACTCAATCTAGTCTTCCCTATGAAATTCTTGGAAGAACAAAGATGAAAACATGATAAAAACTTAGAATAAACCAAAAAAGAAAGAATGTAATCAACTATGTTAACCAAACCTCAATCCCATTGGGGGAATGGTGCTCCTTTAATGTGAAAAGGAATCCATTTTCCAATCTCAATTGATAAGCTTGATGATCCAAATGTGAAAATGATGCTAAGTAATGGAAATGAACTCAAAATGACATGAACATAGTGATTGATATGAAATCAATTGCCTATAGTGATAATGCTCAAAGTTGTGTATCCATATTATGAAAATGATGCCTCTATTTATAAAAGCCAAGGGTTGAAGAATAAGAGGATTTGATGAATGTGGGAAAAAATGAGAGCCAATAAAAATGTGCCAAGTGTCACAATTCTACTGGAGGGAGGTGGAACTCATTTTAGGAAATGTGTGAGTGGAGGAGAATGGAAGAGAAATAAATGAAATTGGTTGAGGATTTGAAAGGATGTAAGAGGAATTGAATGAAATTGGTTAATATTTGATAGGATGTAAGAGAATTTATTGCAAATGTAAGAGGATGTGATAGGTTTTTGAAAAAATTTGGAGGGAAATTGAATGAGAGATTGTTGAGAGGAATATTTCTTGGAATATGCCATGGTGAGGGAAAATAGAGGAATTGAATAATTAATTGAAATTATTTTCATGTGCAACCTGGTTAGTTGATCATGGATTGATTTGACACTTGAAGAGTTAAAAGCTAGAGGAATTATTAATGATGATTAGTAAGCTAATTTGGGATTAATTAATCTAGAATTAATTAATTGGAGAGGATTAGGAGATTGTGAGATTTGATTTGATTGATTTAATCAAATGAGAGGATTAAAATTGGATTTAATTAATTGATTTTATTTAACTAAATATGATGAATATTAGTTAAAAGAAGGGTGAGTTAATCAATAAATTTAATTATTTGATTAATAGTTGAATTTGCTGATTTTAACTAAATAATGTTGATTGTTTAATTAATTAGTTAATTTGAGGCAACTTTAGAAAAAATTATGTTAATTTATCAAAATTAGATGCATAGTATCAAGTAGGACTTTTTCAATGTCTACACTATCAAAGAGACTTTGTGGGATCAAAGAGAAAAACTCAAATGTCTCTTTGATGTTTTGAAGAAGGGATCAAAGACATATCGAAGAAAGAAAAGGATATCTTTGACAATGTAATCAAGGTCTCTTCAACATTATGAAATAATTTATCACTTGGTTGACATGACTAATGAGGTCATCAAAGAGACAACTTCCATTAATATTTCAATTGATTAGAAAGGTGGCATGAGCATCATTTATGAATTAGAACTAGTTCAAGTGAGCCAAATCTTAATATATCCGACTCTTGAGAAATCAAAATCATTGAGAATAGTGGTTGAAAATCAAGGAGAAAAAGTTGGATAATGATGAGGAGCTTAGAGGCTAGCACATTAGTTCAGGTAAGTGTTCTTGGCTCAATTGATTCTATAAAATTTCACTTGAAGTACTATGAAAATAGGGTTTTCAGATGGAAAAAACCCAAAGTAAAATGGTAGAAAATAGAGGCTAGGCCATTAAACCAAGACCTGATAGAGCAATTTCTTGGGTGTTAGGTCTCAAAAGTGTAGGTTTTCAGCCTTAAGAGGGTGCCAGTCTCTTAATACATTTTTGGCCAATGAATGAGGTAAACAAGGTTGCTTACCTCCTACTCTTTAGGTTCTGCCAAACCTAGGAAGGTGTACCTATATAATAGGGTAGATTTAAAGTTTGGATGTGGTTCCTAGATTGAGCAATCTACTCACCATGGCACATGAGGGTGAAATAGATGTAGAGCCTTATGGCTAATTCCTACTGAAATTATTTGAAGAATCAAGAGTGTGAGTTGTATTTTTGATAATATCCTAAATATGACTAGTGCCTACTCCTATTGGGTGAATGGAGTGAATGAGTGGATGGTGATTATGGAGAAAAAATTGAAGGATAAGTAAACCTATTATTCAGCTTAACTTGAATTCCTAGACACTTGGGATGTTTTCACCTTGTACAAATGTGCAATTTTGTTTATTACAGTGCTCTTCTTTAATAATCCCAATGATATCCCCTCAAATTACTATGAAAGAAAGGAAGGAATTTTAATTCTTAAGTTAATGGAAACCAATAAAAACAACTTCTTTAAAAGTATTTTAATCCTTGGCAAGAACCAATTAAAGTAAATTATTTAAAAGGATTTTTAATTCATATCAACCAGAAACCAATCAAAGCATCCACACAGTAACACAAAAATGTGTCCTAATAAATCTTGCAAACTTAAATAACTTGAAAAGAAAAATTTGGAAACAAAAAATTAATAGATAAGCATGAAAATTGGCACAACAATTGAAAAATGAAAAATGGCTTACGAATTATATGTAGTTTGTTCCACTATATTGCTTCAAGAATTAAACATTTGTAACAAAAGTCTTTAATGTAATATGGATGGGAAAATTATGCAATCTATCTTCTGAATAATGCCTACTCTAATGGAATATGATATGATGATTAAAAATTGAGCCCTAGTTTCCCTATATGTATGGGAAGAAACAAGCTTTAGACCCATTCACAAAAAGTTACACCACTTCATAACTAAAACCTGATTAACATAAACATAAAAACATTGAGAGTTTGTTGGTGGATGCACCATAGTTAGTTAATCTCTCACAAATGATCGTGATCACCAAAGACCTATTCAAGGCTCATACACCATGATAGTGTATCCAAAACCACCAAAATCTAGTCCTTGTTACTCCTTTTTTACTTGGCCTGTGCAATAAATAATTTGACCTTCTAAAAGTGCTCAATGTACCCACTATTGGCATGAATGTATGCATTATGTACAATATCCTTCATTGCATATTCCAGTTAAAAAATTATTTCAAGTTGTTCATGTGTTTTCTTGAGTACCTCATCTTCATCATTGATTGAATCAAGAATTCCTGGAAAATAATGGGCTATCTCATCCTTCCATGTATCTTGATCTTTGAAATATGTTTCCTCGAAGAATTTGGGTAGGGCCATACTTGGCTAAAGTCACTTAAATCCTATGTCAAGATGTTATGGAAATTTTAATGTGCTTTCATGAACTCTTGATATTCTTGGAGCACACAATTATTCTCTCCCTTCTTTTCTATAATGTGTGACTCCACTTCCTTCATTTTTTCACACAATTTGTTGTGTTCCAATAGTGTTGCATATGTTTTCTCATGAATATGCCAGACCCTTTCAGAATGCTTATACATATCTTCAAACCTCATGTAGGCTATCTCTAATTCCATTTCAAAGATGGTTGTCTTGAGCTTTCCTTTTAATTCTTCTTGTTCCTTTTGAGCTTTCTCATGTCTATGTTTCCAATAGGTGGTCTCTAACATTGCTTCTATCACCTTTCTTTCATGCTCAACCAGTGGAGAGAAAAGCCCTGAGGAAGAAGGTAGTCTACCTCTGTAACTGATAAGCTATTGTTTTATCTTTTCATTCTCTTCTATCAATCCTTTGCTATCGCTTATTATTTTTTGAATTTGAGCCTTGCTGAACTTGGCCACATTTACATTCAAGTTAGTAGTTTCCATAGGGTCTTTCTCCCCTACTCTTTGCACCAAAATATGTCCAAAAATTTGATCATGATCAACAAGGGGAGGCATTTTTCCTAGTAGGTAAAGTTCCCACATCTATAAAGTAGTATTATTGGGATTATATCTTGATCTAGTATAGATCTTATCGCTAGCCTCATCTATCAATTACAAGGTTTTGTTATTTCTCTTAAAAAAGCTATCAAACAGAATGGATGAACTGATATGCCACCCTGGTAGGAGCATAACCTCGACTTCTTGCAATAATGCTCTTCCTCTTTTAGTAGTCATATATTTCATTTCTTTATCAGTCTCATGTTACATCTATTTTAAGGCATACACTTCCTTTTCAGGGTCAATGTCTTTTAGCCTTTTCCTTCTTTTCCTTTGTACTCATAGATGAAAGCCTTGAATTTTGAATTTTGAAAAAATGTGACATCTACAATGAATTCCTGACTGGCATGATGTCTCACATCATCAAATAGTTCATTAGAAGCTTCAAAGGTAATCATATTCCTTTCTAGTGGCATTTCATACTAGGGAATAATAGGAATGTTGATCTATGTGACCTCTTCCTCCCCCTAAATATCATCTTCAATCATGATTGGGGTGTCAACTAAGAAGCTTACCTCTAGAGTAGGTTGTGGTGACAAATGGCCCAGTGGTGTTATATTTTCTGCTTTCCTCCTATAACTAACATTTCTTCCCTTTTCAAATGCTACCAAAGGCACATCCTTTGTTATTTCTTCCTCATGTAGAATTAGTTGTTCAATTCTTTCCATAGGATCTTGGATTTCATGGAAGGCTTCTACATAGGTTGGGTTATTATTCATTCTCCAAGTTTCAACCATAATAATTCTATTGTAGGAATTCATCCTCATTATCACTTGATTTTCCTCATAATTCCTGATGACATCATCCACATGGAAATTGTGCTCATATCCTTTCAATTTTTATGAAATCTTGGCATCATAAATGAAGTGTTCAGGGTCATTTTTTTCTCTTTTGTTTCCTACAAACAAGCCATAATAATCTAGCTTGGTACAAACCAAATCATATCCTATATCAGCAGTAATAGTGAAGCCACCAAAACATAGAGTAGAAGGCATAAAAAATTTCCTTCCATAGCTTTTTAGATGCATGAAAGTTGAACAAGACAATTTTCTTATGATCTCAAGGTATGAAACCCTATCTAGCACAATATCAAGCATTAAATATGGTGCTACCTCAAATCCATAAACTCTAATAACAATACAATCTACAAATACATACCAATCTCCACAATTGTGATTTATTTTTCCATCATGACCCTTCTCCTTTAGTCGGAGGAACCTTTGTATTTATGCAGACAAATTATAATCACATTTGTGTCCAAGTAACTTGTATGAGGGTTTCACAAAATGGTCTTCAAAGTACAAGTAGTGGTATCTCCCACACCTACTATCCCATACAAATTTCCACATTTGCACTGGTCTAGAATTCCCATCACTATCCAAATATTTAATTCTCAATTCTTCTCCCCATATTCCCATCACTTTCCCTTCATACATTATCATGTGCATAAGAAGTGAATAGTGATTGAAGCTGATAGCTTCACTATTATTCTTGATAGCATTAAGATCACTATTGATGGCCTCAGATAGATATTCTACATAGTCATAGGGCCTGACATCTTGGCTTTGGATGTCTACAACCAAAACCATGGGAGCTATAGTCATGTTAGTAGGGGCATCAACTCCCAATACTTGGCCAACTAAATAGTAGGTGTATTGATAGTATTATTCAAAAAATCTACAGGGAATGGGGGCCTTTCATCATTAGAAAAATTCCTAGTTTGATTTCCTAGACCTTTAGGCTTGTATAGAGGCAGCTTCCACCTCTTATAGCTCATATCCATAGTGTAGTATTTTTCCAACAAGTCTCTCATCCGTAATTTTGTTTCTAGGGAGGTATCTAATTGAAAAACTATATAGATATAGCATCATGTTACAATCATGAATTTTGACCCTTTGTGTAAGTGAATTTCCCTCGTCTTTGGATTTTAGTTTCTAGCCAGTGCTTTGATTAGTTCTATGTTCACAAAAAAATTGGGCATCACAGGATTTCCTAGATTCAAGTTCCATGGGTTTGAAACTGGTCTATGTCTGTACTTCTTCCTATAATGATAAATGAAAAAGTTATAACCCCTATGCGGAGTCCACACATCTCCCAAATTCTTGTGTTTATCTTCTAACATTTCACATGATGGGTTTAATTGATTTGTTCTTCTCGATTTTGGTCCAAACCCAGGACATTGGTCTATTGAATCTTGGTTTAAAGGCCTATTCTCTATTTTTTTTCCTTTCTACCCTTGATTTCTTTGGGGTTTTATCCATTTTAACCCTAATTATGTTGTACTCCAAGCTATCTTCTAAAAAAGTACATTCATCTAGGCCCAGATCACTTACCTAAATGAATTTTGCAAATTATGAGCTGCTCGCCATCATCCAATTCTATCCTTTTGGATACTCAACCACAATTTGCAGTGATTTTTGACTTATTAGTGGTTGTATTTATCAAAATTCAACACGCTTGAGCCATATCTAGTTCATAAATGGCACTCATGCCACCCTTCCAATCAACTTGCACATTAATAGTAGTTTTCTCTTTGATGACTTCATCAGTGAAATCAATCTGGTGAACATTATTTCATATTTTGTCGAAGAGACTTTAATCATGATGCTTATTTCTTTGTTTGATGTTTCCTTTACCATATTTTGAGAAATTTCTAGGAGACATTTATATTTCTCTCTTCAATTTGGCAAGGTCTCTTCAATATTTACATTTTAGGCTCTTCCCTTGTGGACCTCTTTTTGTCGATGATACTAGTGGATATTTCTTGCTAACAACCTATGTCTCCTTGACATACCCTTATCTCTCCCTTTCGTAGTATTACTTGTTAATGATCTTTATGTGACTTTTTCATGTCAAGGAGACTCGTGGTCACCTCTCTCTAATGTCTCTTAGTCTCATTAATAGTATGTGTTTAAATTTGCACCAAAATGTCAAGGAGACTTTTGATAATGTTTGTTCGGTACTCATGTGTCTCCTCACCATGTCATTGTTAGGATGTAGATGAGACCTTGATCAATGTTTATTCAATGTCTCTATGTCTCGTTGATATTTTTCTCCTCTAATGTCGAAGAGACTTCCTTACTTCTCTCCTCAATATATCGATGTCTCCATGATACTGCCATTTTTCCATGTTTCTTTTCCAATGATTTACCATTTATTTTATGATAATCTCTTGATGTACAAGAGATTTTTTTTTGTTTCCTAAATGTTGAATACTCCACATAATTTATCGGTGAGATATGTTATATTTTCTCCTTGACATGTCCAAGTCTGTTAGACATGTTCATTTAGGCTGGTGAGAAGACATTTGAATATGTTTCTTAGACATTCAGAGGTCTCATCTATATTTCTCATCGGCCCTTCTTGCTCACATCGAAGAGACTATGGTGATACTCTCTTTGATATGACATTTTCTTGGCAACATGCCATGTTCTGCTATGGGAATATTTTAGACATGGAATTCACCTTAGTGTTATGATCAAAGGGCCGGATTTATTAATGTCAAACACTATGAAATGAATAGAGATGGAACATATCATGAGTGTGGGAGGATGGGTGAAAATGGAAGTATGGAAGAATAACCAAGGTGGATTTTTTGACTCCAATTGCGGATGAATGAGCATGAGGTCATTGCGATGATCCAAAAATGATTTCTAGGAGGAAGACCATGAATGACTGTGATTAGATGGAGTGGGAATGAGATGGAAACCTAAGACTACTATTTATGGAAAATATTTTTAAAGAAGTATTTCAATAATTATCCATGCATTGGAAATTCTTTACCTTCTCCTAGATTATTGTGCATGGAAAATTAGTTTAAGAAAAGAAGTGCTTCAAGAATTTTCCATGCACTGGAAATTCCTGATCTTCTCATAACATATTTTGTAGATAGTAGGAGTCTTCACCTCCTTTTCCAGTAATGACAAAAGGTCCTATCTAGAGAGCTTGAAACTTTCCATGCTTCCCTTTATCTCAACACCTTGCATTCCATAATAGGACCATATAATTTTCTTCAGACTTTCTATCCTTTTCCCTTTTGTCAAATAAATATTTTATTTGTGATTGCATCTTTGTGTTTTTCTCTTAGGCCAAACTCCTGATTTCATCTAGTTCTACCAATTGTTATATTTTGTCCTCCTTAGGTTCAAGGATGTCTAGGTCTTCCTAAAGTATAAATTTGTATGCAGGTAAAAGATTTTGCATAGGCATTCTAGCTTGTCCCCCATAAACAAGTTCAAAGGGTGATGTACTAGTTGACTTCTTCATAGTGATTCTATCTACCCATACTGCCATCCTCAATTTAGAATCCCATGATTTTTTTTTTTGTCCAACATCCTCTTAATGATTTTTAGGATACTTTTGTTACCTGATTAAGCCCGCCCATTCACTTGTGGATGATAAGATAGGGAATATGAAATTGATGTAGGAGCATCCTTGGTTCTTGGCAATATTGCATCAACCAAAAATATTTTCTTTCACTTTTTGTTCTTGTTCATTTCTAGTTTAGTTCAAGTTGGTGGATTCATCATATTTGCTCACCAAAACCTGTGGATCTATGTTTTCATAGTGAACATGTTCATTTTCCTTATTCCAATATTTGAGCGCGATTGGATTTTTTTCTGACAAGTTATCGCTTCTGGATTTAGTGGTAGTTTCTTGAACTAGCACCAATATAATTTTCAAGCCTAACGACTAGCTTGATCACTTGTGAATCTTTCTCGTAACTTGCAGATCTTGACGGTGTGATTTGAATTGTTTTGTGAAGTGTCCCCAACCTTAATTATACATCCACACTTCATCCTATTCATTCACGGGGAAGTAATTCAAATTTGAGGCCAACCTATTCCGTGCACAGGCTACATTTTCTTTCATTGGAGATTGTAATGATCTTTGGCCAATGTGGAAGATTATTGTAATGCCCTGTCTTATAACCTAAGGAATGTTGCAATTGTCTATGTAAGTGTAATAATATTTTTTTTAAAATAATAATATTAACTTAATTAGTTGCATACATTCATTAAGTTACACGACGTCACACTACTTGAGGTTCCATAAATGACTTTAGTATTTAGCATTGCTCATATTTAATTAACATAAACTTAAAAGTAAACATTGCACAACATTTGAATTCCATTCATGATAGTATAAAGTACAAATATGATTCTTACATTGCATTTGAAATAACTTTACAATACTCATCTTTTAGATGAGGTAGATCAAATAATAGATTACAATTACTTTTTACAAATGTTCACCTCATAAACAATTGAGGGATGTTTCAAATACAAGATTTCCAATAATGAAATAAAGAAAGTACATATATATCCAAGTACAAGCTCTCCATCCATGAAGCTCTCATTTCCATGATCATAAACTGGGGACCCAATGGAGTAAGGTGCATGTTCCACCCAACCATGTGGTACCCGTAGGTCCACCCCCCGTGCTAGGAGATAGTAATATGGTTACCTAGACATAACCTATTCACCCTAGACACAAGTACATAACTAACTGATGGTTACATTGCTTCTAGAATTGAGACAATTAAATGTGCTAAGTACACAAGGTAAATTGTTATTTTAGGTGGAGTGTCATCACAATATTGCAAAGGTTACCCTGGTGTTTCTTCCTAGGTTCCGGCCCCCAACATGGGTTACCCTGGTAACCTCTTATGAAACCCGGCCCCATTTGCAAACTATTGCGGAATCAAATATCTTTTAAAGTAACAAGATATCGATTTGCAATTCCAAGCCTTCTCAACTTATACTCAAGACTGAACTAGCTCTAGAGTCTATAAGCGAGGCATAATAATCTTATTAAGGATTTTAATCTAACTACTGTGTTGTTTAGTTATCACTGACTTACTAACTCTTTGTAAGTTACCCTGACACCACTTTGTGTGTCGGCCCTCACACAGAGCCACTCCCCTAAACATAACAAAGGAATTCTAAGTTTCCCTAACTAAGGTAGACAAGGTGTACCAACATACAACATATAATTCTACACTTTTCATAACGAACATCAAGACTATGTTCATAAAATTAGGTATCTAAACACCATGCAAATACAATGTACACAACCTTAGCCAACACAAAAATTCAATTTAAACAATCACAACCCGCATGTTATCCAACTTGTCTAGAAGACTTGTACATTTAAGACATTCCCAATTTTCCCAATAAAGAAACAAGATTTATAGCAAATTGAAAAATTAAAAAAGTCTACATTAGGATATGCTAAATCCAATCAAGCAATAATTTCAAGTACCAAAATTATTCATCTAAGATTTAATTCATCTTCCATGCAATACCGATGTAGTACCTCTCCATTTATGCTTATGTTTCTGTTTGCATGTTTTCACACTGTTAGACTTTGGTACTTTGGTTTGGATATTTTTGATCGCTGATTTTGAGCGACAGTGGATTCACTTTGTGATATGATGATACATTGTATGGTGATAATTGATTTCTGACATGCTTTGTGATAGCGTAGATGTTTCCTTCAGATGTTATTGCTATATATATGTTTATGATGGACTAACTGTTATTTAATTTTTCAGTCTGATGTGACGTGTATTGGTGTGGAGAACGGAGTTGCATCACTTGCTTGCGAGTGCCCTATGATGTCTGTGATTTTCTCCGCACGGTGTGCCTATATAATGGATTATATATATGCATGTTATTTGTTTGGTTGCAGGATTGGAGGTACATGACACTGACTCCACCTGATTACTCAGGTTTGAGCGTGTCAAGACTCAACGAAAATGTTGATTGGGAGGTAGTAACATGGTTTATCCTAGTCTAGTCTTAAACACTGTCACAGTACATCGTCAGTTTTAGTTTGGAGTCTTTGGTTGTCTTGTTTGTCCCTTGTTGGATCAATTGCTTGAAAGGAAAATCTTGTCAATTTAATGATAGTTTATTATACTTCAATTTACTATGGTTTTAAATTAATTTTAAATGTTGAAAAATAAGATTTTAAATTTTATTTAATTAATTAATTTGTTTGTTTGGTTAAGTAATTTAATTATTGGGATTAGGTTAATTTAATTAAATAAATTAATTAATTAAATTAAAATTGCTTTAATTGTGAATAGATTTAATTTTAAATTGGTTGATATGAGGGAAATGGTATTTTTTAATTGCTAGATAAATAAATAAAATAAAGAAAAAGGAAATTTGTATTTTTGAATATTGAAAATTTTAAATTATTTAAAAGCATGCAAATCTTGAAAGAGGAAGAAAGGAAAGATTGTCGGGAAGTTGTTGGAAGATATTTATTTCTTCTCGACATGTGTGCTAGTTGAATTTATTGCTTTTTGGTTGAGGATTTTCTCAGAGGTTATCTGGGATTTGGGGAAATAGAAGATTACTTTTTTTCTTCACGGGGCATTACAGATTGGTATCAGAGTCAAGGTTTCTAACACTGGACGCTCTGGGTAATCACGAGCCCATTAGGTTGACCTAGTACGTAGTGTCGCTATTTATTAGCCTTGGTTGATTAGTATCTAAGACTCGTTATTGTTCATGTGTAGGATCATGCCTAGGCGAGGTGGCAGAGGTCGTGGTAGAGGTCAAGGTGGAGGCTGAGGGCCAATCCTTCAGGTTACTCCCCCTCTAAGTCCTCATCAGAGTGATCAGGTAGAGTAGTTGGATCAGAGGAATGTGGGACAAAATCCTGAATAGTTAGGAGTAGAGGGTTCACAGATACGTCCTTTATTAGAGGAGGTCCTAGCTCATCTTTGACTTAGATAGGAAGTTGAGGAGGAGGTTGTTAGAGAGCGTGATAGATCTCCAAGGAGAGTAGATGCTACAATGCATCATCCGTAGCTAGGATATTCATGGAGGACATAGTTAGATTGCATGGGATTTCTCATAGGATTATATCTAATAGAGATCCCATATTTACATCAGCCCTATGGACTTCATTAAAACATGCTCTAGGTACATAGTTGAACTTTAGTTTAGCGTATCATCCTCAAACCAATGGACAAACGGAGAGAGTTAATCAAATATTAGAGGATATGCTTAGAATGTACATAATGGACCAACAATCATGTTGGGAGGATTATCTGTATTTAGTAGAATTTGCTTATAATAACGGATATCAGAGTTCCATAGGTATGCCACCATTTCAGGCATTATATGGTTGTCCTTGTCGAACTCCATTCAGTTGGGATCGACTTGAGGATAGAGTGTTACTTGGTCTTGAGATGCTTTGAGACATGGAGCAACAGGTTGACTGTATTAGAGAACATTTGATAGCAGCATAAGATAGGCAAAAGAAGTATGCCGATGCGCATAGAATAGATAGATAGTTTGTAGTTGGTGATAGAGTGTTTCTTCGAGTGCGACCGCATAAGAGTCCAATCCGTTATGGAAAAGGCTCTAAGCTTGTGCCTCATTTTATTGGGCCATTTGAGATCCTAGAGAGGATTGGTCCTGTGGCGTATTGACTCACCTTACCACCCAGTTTGTCACGTATTCATGATGTTTTTCATGTATCAGTTCTTAGACCATATCATCCTAACATTTCTCATGTACTTGATTGGAATGCGTTACAGGTAGAGGACGGGAAGCTGGCTTTGGAGCCCATGGCCATTCTATAGTGTCGGACGCTTGGTCTTAGGGGTTGAGATGTTGATCAGGTGAGGGTCCAATGGGATCCTAGCCATGAGGTTTCTACTACTTGGGAGGATGCAACACGCATCAGGGAACTTTATCCCTATCTGTTCGTAGGCTTTCAGGAGCAAGCCTGATCCTAGGGGGGAGGATGTAGTACCCCTCCATTTATGCTTATGTTGTTGTTTGCATGTTTTCACACTGTTAGACTTTGATACTTTGGTTTAGATATTTTTGATCCCTGATTTTGAGTGACAATGGATTCACTTTGTGATATGATGATACATTGTATGGTGATAATTAATTTCTGACATGCTTTGTGATAGCGTAGATGTTACCTTCAGATGCTATTGCTATATATATGTTTATGATGGACTAGCTATTATTTAATTTGTCAGTCTGATGTGACGTGTATTGGTGTGGAGAACGGAGTTGCATCACTTTCTTGCGAGTGCCCTGTGATGTCTGTGATTTTCTCCACACGGTGTGCCTGTATAATGGATTATATATATGCATGTTATTTGTTTGGTTGCAGGATTGTAGTTACATGACACTGACTCCACCTGATTACTCAGGTCTGAGCGTGTTAAGACTCAACGGAAATGTTGATTGGGAGGTAGTAACATGGTTTATCCTAGTCTAGTCTTAAACCCTGTCATAGTACTTCGTCAGTTTTAGTTTGGAGTCTTTGGTTGTCTTGTTTGTCCCTAGTTGGATTAATTGCTTGAAAGGAAAATCTTGTCAATTTAATGATAGTTTATTATACTTCAATTTACTGTGGTTTTAAATTAATTTTAAATGTTGAAAAATAAGATTTTACAATTTATTTAATTAATTAATTAGTTTGTTTGGTTAGGTAATTTAATTATTGGGATTAAATTCATTTAATTAAATAAATTAATTAATTAAATTAAAATTGCTTTAATTGTGAATAGATTTAATTTTAAATTGGTTGATATGAGGGAAATGGTATTTTTTAATTGCTAGATAAATAAATAAAATAAAGAAAAAGGAAATTTGTATTTTTGAATATTGAAAATTTTAAATTATTTAAAAGCATGCAAATCTTGAAAGAGGAAGAAAGGAAAGATTGTCGGGAAGTTGTTGGAAGATATTTATTTCTTCTTGACATGTGTGCCAGTTGAATTTATTACTTTTTGGTTGAGAATTTTCTCGGAGGTTATCTAGGATTTGGGGAAACAGAAGATTACTTTTTTTCTTCACGGGGCATTACAGATTGGTATCAGAGCCAAGGTTTCTAACACTGGACCCTCTGGGTAATCACGAGCCCATTAGGTTGACCTAGTATGTAGTGTCGCTATTTGTTAGCCTTGGTTGATTAGTATATGAGACTCGTTATTGTTCATGTGTAGCATCATGCCTAGGCGAGGTGGTAGAGGTCGTGGTAGAGGTCGAGGTGGAGGCCAAGGGCCAATCGCTCAGGTTACTCCCCCTCTGACCCCTCATCAGAGTGATCAGGAAGAGCAGTTGGATTAGAGGAATGAGGGATAGAATCCTGAACAGTCATGAGTAGAGGGTTCACAGATACATCCTTTATTAGAGGAGGTTCTAGCTCGTCTTGGACCTAGACAGGAAGTTGAGCAGGAGGTTGTTAGAGAGCGTGACAAAACTCCAAGGAGAGTAGATGATACAATGCATCATCCGTAGCTAGGATATTCATGGAGGACATAGTTAGATTGCATGGGATTCCTCGTAGGATTATATCTGATAGACATCCCGTATTTACATCAGCCCTATGGACTTCATTACAACATGCTCTAGGTACACAGTTGAACTTTAGTTTAGTGTATCATCCTCAAACCGATGGACAAATGAAGAGAGTTAATCAAATATTAGAGGATATGCTTAGAATGTACGTAATGGACCAACAATCACATTGGGAGGATTATCTGTATTTAGTAGAATTTGCTTACAATAACAGATATTAGAGTTTCATAGGTATGCCACCATTTCAGGCATTATACGATCATCCTTGTCGAACTCCATTGAGTTGGGATTGACTTAAGGATAGAGTGTTACTTGGTCCTAAGATGCTTCGAGACATGGAGCAATAGGTTGACCGTATTAGAGAACATTTGATAGCAGCACATGATAGGCAAAAGAAGTATGCCGATGCGCATAGAATAGATAGACAGTTTGTAGTTGGTGATAGAGTGTTTCTTTGAGTGCGACCACGGAAGAGTCCAATCCATTATGGAAAAGGCTCTAAGCTTGCGCCTCGTTTCGTTGGGCCATTTGAGATCCTAGAGAGGATTGGTCTTGTGGCATATCGACTCACCTTACCACCTAGTTTGTCACGTATTCATGATGTTTTTCATGTATTAGTTCTTAGAACATATCATCCTGACATTTCTCATGTACTTGATTGGAATGTGTTACAGGTAGAGGACGGGCAGTTGGCTTTGGATCCCATGGCCATTATACATCACTAGACGCTTGGTCTTAGGGGTTGAGACATTGACCAAGTGAGGGTCCAATGGGATCCTAGCCATGAGGCTTCTGCTACTTGGGAGGATGCGACACGCATGAGGGAACTTTATCCCTATCTGTTCGCAGGCTTTTAGGAGAAATATTGATCCTAGGGGGGAGGATGTAGTACCCCTCCATTTATGCTTATGTTTCTATTTGCATGTTTTCACACTGTTAGACTTTGGTACTTTGGTTTGGATATTTTTGATCGCTGATTTTGAGTGACAGTGGATTCACTTTGTGATATGATGATACATTGTATGGTGATAATTGATTTCTGACATGCTTTGTGATAGCATAGGTGTTTCCTTCAAATGTTATTGCTATATATATGTTTATGATGGACTAACTATTATTTAATTTTTCAGTCTGATGTGATGTGTATTGGTGTGGAGAATGGAGATGCATCACTCACTTGCGAGTGCCCTGTGATGTCCATGATTTTCTCTGCATGGTGTGCCTGTATAATGGATTATATATATGCATGTTATTTGTTTGGTTGGAGGATTGTAGGTACATGACACCGACTCCACCTAATTACTTAGGTCTAAGTGTGTCAAGACTCAACGAAAATGTTGATTGGGAAGTAGTAACATGGTTTATCCTAGCCTAGTCTTAAACTCTATCACAATACATCGTCAGTTTTAGTTTGGAGTCTTTGGTTGTCTTGTTTATCCCTGGTTGGATCAATTGCTTGAAAGGAAAGTCTTGTCAATTTAATGATAGTTTATTATACTTCAATTTACTATGGTTTTAAATTAGTTTTAAATGTTGAAAAATAAGATTTTACATTTTATTTAATTAATTAATTAGTTTGTTTGGTTAAGTAATTTAATTATTGGGATTAAATTCATTTAATTAAATGAATGAATTAATTAAATTAAAATTGCTTTAATTGTGAATAGATTTAATTTTAAATTGGTTGATATGAGGGAAATGGTATTTTTTAATTGCTAGATAAATAAATAAAATAAAGAAAAAGGAAATTTGTATTTTTGAATATTGAAAATTTTAAATTATTTAAAAGCATGCAAATCTTGAAAGAGGAAGAAAGGAAAGATTGTTGGGAATTTGTTGGAAGATATTTGTTTCTTCTCAACATGTGTGCAAGTTGAATTTATTGCTTTTTGGTTGAGGATTTTCTTGGAGGTTATCTGGGATTTGGGGAAATAGAAGATTACTTTTTTTCTTCATAGGGCATTATAGATTGGTATCAGAGCCAAGGTTTCTAACACTGGATGCTCTGGGTAATTGTGAGCCCATTAGGTTGACCAAGTACGTAGTGTCGCTATTTGTTAGCCTTGGTTGATTAGTATCTAAGACTCGTTATTGTTCATGTGTAGGATCATGCCTAGGCAAAGTGGTAGAGGTCATGGTAGAGGTTGAGGTGGAGGCTGAGGGCCAATCCATCAGGTTACTCCCCCTCTGAGCCCTCATCAGAGTGATCAGGCAGAGTAGTTGGATCAGAGGAATGAGGGACAGAATCCTGAACAGTCAGGAGTAGAGGGTTCACAGATACTTCCTTTATTAGAGGAGGTCCTAGCTCGTCTTGGACCTAGACAAGAAGTTGAGCAGGAGGTTGTTAGAGAGCGTGATAGATCTCCAAGGAGAGTAGATGATACAATGCATCATCCGTAGCTAGGATATTCATGGAGGATATAGTTAGATTGCATGGGATTCCTCGTAGGATTATATCTTATAGAGATCCCATATTTACATCAGCCCTATGGACTTCATTACAACATGCTCTAGGTACATAGTTGAACTTTAGTTCAGTGTATCATCCTCAAACCTATGGAAAAATGGAGAGAGTTAATCAAATATTAGAGGATATGCTTAGAATGTACGTAATGGACCAATAATCATGTTGGGAGGATTATCTGTATTTAGTAGAATTTGCTTACAATAACAGATATCAGAGTTCCATAAGTATGCCACCATTTCAGGCATTATACGGTCGTCCTTATCGAACTCCATTGAGTTGGGATCGACTTGAGGATAGAGTGTTACTTGGTCCTGAGATGCTTTGAGACATGGAGCAATAGGTTGACCGTATTAGAGAACATTTGATAGCAGCACAGGATAGGCAAAAGAAGTATGCCGATGCGCATAGAATAGACAGACAGTTTGCAGTTGGTGATAGAGTGTTTCTTCGAGTGTGACCGCGGAAGAGTCCAATCCGTTATGGAAAATGCTCTAAGCTTGCACCTCTTTTCATTGGGCCATTTGAGATCCTAGAGAGGATTGGTCCTATGGCGTATCGACTCGCCTTACCACCCAGTTTGTCACGTATTCATGATGTTTTTCATATATCAGTTCTTAGACCATATCATCTCGACATTTCTCATGTACTTGATTGGAATGTGTTACAAGTAGTGGATGGGCAGCTGGCTTTGGAGCCCATGGCCATTCTACAGTGCCAGATGCTCGGTCTCAGGGGTCGAGATGTTGATCAGGTGAGGGTCCAATGGGATCCTAGCCATGAGGCTTCTGCTACTTGGGAGGATGCGACACGCATGAGGGAACTTTATCCCTATCTGTTTGCAGGCTTTCAGGAGCAAGCCCGATCCTAGGGGGGAGGATGTAGTACCCCTCCATTTATGCTTTTGTTTCTGTTTGCATGTTTTCACACTGTTAGACTTTGGTACTTTGGTTTGGATATTTTTGATCGCTGATTTTGAGTGACAGTGGATTCACTTTGTGATATGATGATACATTGTATGGTGATAATTGATTTCTGACATGCTTTGTGATAGCATAGATGTTTCCTTCAGATGTTATTGCTATATATATGTTTATGATGGACTAACTGTTATTTAATTTTTCAGTCTGATGTGACGTGTATTGGTGTGGAGAACGGAGTTGCATCACTCGCTTGCGAGTGCCCTGTGATGTCCGCGATTTTCTTCACACGGTGTGCCTGTATAATGGATTATATATATGCATGTTATTTGTTTGGTTGCAGGATTGGAGGTACATGACACCGACTCCACCTGATTACTCAGGTCTGAGCGTGTCAAGACTCAATGGAAATGTTGATTGGGAGGTAGTAACATGGTTTATCCTAGTCTAGTCATAAACCCTACCACAGTACATCATCAGTTTTAGTTTGGAGTCTTTGGTTGTCTTTTTTGTCCCTAGTTGGATCAATTACTTGAAAGGAAAATCTTGTCAATTTAATGATAGTTTATTATACTTCAATTTACTGTGGTTTTAAATTAATTTTAAATGTTGAAAAATAAGATTTTACATTTTATTTAATTAATTAATTAGTTTGTTTGGTTAAGTAATTTAATTATTGGGATTAAATTCATTTAATTTAATAAATAAATAAATTAAATTAAAATTGCTTTAATTGTGAATAGATTTAATTTTAAATTGGTTGATATGAGGGAAATGGTATTTTTTAATTGCTAAATAAATAAATAAAATAAAGAAAAAGGAAATTTGTATTTTTGAATATTGAAAATTTTAAATTATTTAAAAGCATGCAAATCTTGAAAGAGGAAGAAAGGAAAGATTACCAGGAAGTTGTTGGAAGATATTCGTTTCTTCTCGACATGTGTGCCAATTGAATTTATTGCTTTTTGGTTGAGGATTTTCTCAGAGGTTATCTGGGATTTGGGGAAATAGAAGATTACTTTTTTTCTTCACGAGGCATTACAGATAAATGCCATTTCCCTCATATCAACCAATTTAAAATTAAATCTATTCACATTTAAAGCAATTTTAATTTAATTAATTAATTTATTTAATTAAATGAATTTAATCCCAATAATTAAATTACCTAACCAAACAAACTAATTGATTAATTAAATAAAATGTAAAATCTTATTTTTCAACATTTAAAATTAATTTAAAACCAGTGTAAATTGAAGTATAATAAACTATCATTAAATTGACAAGATTTTCCTTTCAAGCAATTGATCCAACCAGGGACAAACAAGACAACCAAAGACTCCAAACTAAAACTGATGATGTACTGTGACATGAATTAAGACTAGACTAGGATAAACCATGTTACTACCTCCCAATCAACATTTCCATTGAGTCTTGACACGCTTAGACTTGAGTAATTAGGTGGAGTCGGTGTCATGTACCTGCAATCCTACAACCAAACAAATAACATGCATATATATATATATATCCATTATACAGGCACACCGTGCGGAGAAAATCATGGACATCACAGGGCACTCGCAAGCGAGTGATGCAACTCCGTTCTCCACACCAATACACGTCACATTAGAATGACAAATTAAATAACAATTAGTCCATCATAAACATATATATAGCAATAACATCTGAAGGAAACATCTACGCTATCACAAAGCATATCAGAAATCAAATATCACCATACAATGTATCATCATATCACAAAGTGAATCCACTATCGCTCAAAATCAGCGATCAAAAATATCCAAACCAAAGTACCAAAGTCTAACAGTGTGAAAACATGGAAACAGAAACATAAGCATAAATGGAGGGGTACTACAATTATAGATCTACAGAAATGATATAAAACTTGCAATAGATCATTAGAATAGAAAAAGTTGATTATATAGAATAATATAGATTTAATATGTAATACTTTTGCTCGCATTGAGGAGCATATAGGAAGATGGTATTTTGAGCATGTTGTATCAAGCTTGTGAGCCTAATCTGTAAGCCTAGATGTTACTAGTTTTTTGTATTTGAAATTTTTATTAATAAGAATGTTTGAATCTGTAATTGCCTCCACATTTTGTGTTGCTTTTGTTGTGTGACTCTTGCTGCATGGTCTATACTATTCTCTTTGAGGACCCTCCTACCTTGGGTACACCACATTGGTATCAAAGCCAAGTTCATTTCGTGAGAGATCATCAGAGTTTGTGAAGTCCTGTTGAAGATTTGTTGTGGGGTGGTAGACTAAGGATCCAACCTCTAGCTATAAAGGACTTATGTAAATATGGTGGGAAGAAGAAATGTAGACCCATCTATAATGGAGATGTTGAGAGGAATTTCTGCTAGATTAGAAACAATCGAAATGGCCTAGAGGATAGGTTGACTAGTTGAGTATGTGAGTGATGAAGAGGTAGAAGAACAAGAAGAAAGGGAAAGAGAAGATCAACCTGGTCTTGATCAGGGAGAAGAAAGGTTCATAAGATCCCTAACTAGAGTAAATACCAAACCACATTTCAATCCATCAGATTATAATGGTAAGTGGGATTTGGATGAATTGCTTGATTGGATAACAGAGATGGAAAATTATTTTGATTTTGAAGGTACCGCCAAGGACAAGAAGGTAAATTTTTCTTGTACAAAGTGGAAAGGACATGCATCCCTTTGGTGGGAACATTTGCAGATAGATAGGCAAAGAAGAGGAAAACAGAAGATAAAATCATGAGATCAGATGATGAATAAGTTAAAATCAAAATTTATGACTATAGACTATCAGATTAGTTTGTTCCAGAAGTTACAGAATTTGAAGTAGAAGGAGCTAAGTGTGACAGAGTATACTGAGGAGTTATACAAGTTGAATATCAAATCCGTACATTTAGAGGATGAGGTTGAGCGAGTACCTAGATATATGAATGGCTTGAAGATGTCTATATAGGATGAGATGAGTTTGATCAAGTTGCTAAGTGTGGAGGAGGCATATCAATGTGCCCTAAAGGTAGAATAGAAGCTGAAAAAAAGACATGAGAAGAGACAGAGAGGAAGAGGCAAAAGATTTTAGAGAGGAAGAATTTTTACTGGAGGAGGAAGATGAACCTTTGCATATCAGAATAAAGATAAGGAAGTCAGTAAGAATGATAACTTGTCCCATAGAGATGATGGAAACTCTTACCAGAGAGGAGGATATGGTGGTTACTGAAATGAGGGTTATAGAAAATATTATAGAGGACAAGAGACAAGAGTATTTAGAGGAACTTGTTTCAAGTGTAGTGGAGAAGGGCATAGAGCATTTGAATGTAATCAAGGAGAGACAAGTAGAAAGATAGAGAGCAGTAGAAGAACAACCTTTGTTGAGGAAGATCATGCTAGGTCATCTTATAAATCAGAAGAGGGAGAATTTTTGGTGAACAGAAGAGTATTATGTCAAAGTGAGATGGAGCAGCAACCGTTGTAGAGAAATAATTTGTTTTGAACCAGATGCAAGGAAGATGGTAAATGTTGCAAAGTGATCGCTGACAGTGGAAGCTTTAAGAACCTAGTTTTTGAAGAAATGGTGACCAAATTGAAACTGGAAAGATTGAAACACCCAAAACCCTATCAGATAGCATGGATTCAAAATGAACATAAAATACTGGTAAGTGAACAATGTTTGATGAAATTGAAGATAGGAAATTATCATGATGAAGTTTTTTGTGATATCATGCCTATGGATGTATGCCATGTTTTGTTGGGAAGGCCTTGGCAGTATGATAGATAGGCTATTCATCATGGAAAGAAGAATACATATACCATTTTTTCTAATGGGATGAAGTAGACTTTTTTGCCATTGGAGGATGTTCCTAAAGTTGAGGTTTGTATGAGTGGTAGAATTTTCTTGGTTGATGGACGAATATTTCTAGATGGATTGAGACATGAGAACATGTGCTATGCCTTAGTTCCTAAGAAGGATAAAGACTTGAAGCATGTAGAAGAAAAAATGAAAGAGATAAAGGAGTTGTTAGCAGAATATGAAGAGATCATTTTAGATAATGTACCTGATGGATTACCACCTATGAGGAGTATTAGTAATTGCATGGACTTGATTCCTGGAGCTAGTTTTCCTATTAAAGCAACACACTGGATGACACCGACAGAGAATGAAGAGTTGAATAGACAAGTACAAGAATTTTTTAGGAAGGGTTTGATTAGAGAAAGCTTAAGTCCTTGTGTAGTACTTGTCATGATAGCACCTAAGAAGGATGGAGAATGGAGGATGTGTACAGACTCTAGAGCCATAAACAAAATCACAGTGAAGTATAGATTTCCTTTACTCTGGATGGATGACATTATGGATTGTTTGAGTGGAGCTAAATACTTTAGAAAGATAGATTTGAAGAGTGGATATCATTACATCAGAATCAAAGAAGGGGATGAGTGGAAGACAAAATTCAAGACCAATGAAGGATTGTATGAGTGGTTGGTGATTCCTTTTGGATTAACAAATGCAATAAGTACTTTCATGAGGCTAATGAATGAGGTATTAAGAAATTCTTGGGTAAGTTTGTGATTGTTTATTTGGATGACATCTTGATTTTCAGTAAGACTAGGGAAGAACATTTGTTGCATATAAGACAAGATTTGCAAAGGTTGAGAGAATAGAAATTGCTAATAAACATTAAGAAGTGTAGTTTCATGAAGGAAGAATTGGTATATCTGGGATTTGTGATATCTATAGATGGATTGAAGATGGACCTTGGGAAGGTAAGACCAATAGTTGAATGGACTACACAAGAAAGCATTGGAGAGGTAAGATCATTTCATGGATTAACTAGTTTCTACCGAAAGTTCATTAGGAATTTTATTTCTATTTATAGTCCTACGACAGAAACAATGAGAGGGGATACAAAGGATTTTAGGTGGACATCTGGAGCAAACCAGATTTTTGAGTTGTTGAAACAAAAGGTGACTAAGTAGCCTATGTGAATTTAGTAAGGTATTTCAGGTAGATTGTGATGTAAGTGGAAATGCAATCGAAGAAGTATTGAGTCAAGAAGGGAGACCTGTAGCTTATTTTAGTGAGAAATTGAATGATGCTAGGAGAAGATATTTAGTGTATGATCAAGAGTTATATGCCATAGTTCAAGCCTTGAAGAAGTGGAGACATTACTTGTTGCCTAAGGAGTTTGTGTTGTATACGGATCATCAGGCTTTGCAATATTTGAATAGTTAAGGTAAGTTGAATCAAAGACACATGGGATGGGTGGAATTATTGTAGAGTTATACTATTTTTTTGAAACAAATGAGTGGAAAGCCAAATAAATTTTTTGATGCTTTGAGTAGGAGAAGGAATTTACCGACAGAGATGAGAGTTGAGGTATTAGGTTTTGATGAATTGAAGAACTTGTATGAGGAAGACCCAGATTTTGCAGAACCTTAGAGAGCTTGTAAATAACCAATCTTAGAGGATAGGAGTTAGTGTTTGGATTATTTCATTCAATAGGATATGTTGTTCAAAGGGAATCAGTTGTGTATACCTTGAAGTTCAATGGGGGATAACTTGGTGAAATAAAAACATAGTGGAGGATTGGAAAGACACTTTGGGATTGATAAGATAGTAGCATTGGTAAGTGAGAATTACTTTTGGCCATAGATTCATAAGGATGTTAGGAAATTTGTGTAGAGTTGCAGAGTTTTTCAAGTTGCAAAAGGGAGTAGTCAGAATGTTGGATTGTATAAGCCTTTGACAATTCCGGAGAGACCTTGAGAGGATATTAGCATGGATTTCATACTTGGTTTTCCAAAGACACAGAAAGGTAATGATTTTATATTTGTGGTAGTGGATATATTTTGTAAAATGACACATTTCATACCTTGTAAGAAGACAACAGATGTAGTACATATAGTTGACTTGTTTTTCAATGAAGTGGTTAGATTGCATGGATTACCTAGGAGTATTGTTTTAGATAGAGATACAAAGTATGTTGGTTACTTTTGGAAGACACCTTTGAAGAAGTTAAAGATAGATCGGAAGTTGGAATTTAGTCCTTGCACAAGCAAATTTTTCTTACAATAATTTAGTGAACATGAGTACCAAAAAAACACATTTGAGATTGTTATTGGAGTTCATCCTAGAGATACATCAGAATGTGAGATATCAGTAAGGAAGATAAGAGGAGTGTAGAAGAAGAGAAATTTTTAGAACATATGAAGATAGTGCATACCCAAGTAAAGCAACAATTGGAAGATATGAACCAGAAGTATAAGGAACAAGCAGATGAAAAGAGGAGACATAATGAGTTCAAAGTTGGAGATGAAGTGATGGTGTATTTGAGGAAGGAAATATTTCCAGTTGGTACATATAATAAGCTCAAGATGAGGAAGTTTGGAATTTGTAATATTTTGAAGAAATTTGATTCAGGAAATGCATATGAAGTAGAGTTATCTGATGGTGTGGGTATATCACCTATATTCAACATAGTAGACCTACATCAGTACCATGAAGCAAAATTCAATGAGATCAGGTAAGAAAAATTGGAGAATTAGTTTCCTAGACAACAATCAGATGAGATAGAAGAGATTTTGGATACTAGAGATGGGACAAAAATGCGTGGAAGATAGTACAAATAATATCTTGTGAAATGGAAAGGCAAACCAGTGGAGGATTCCTCTTGGATTTCTCAAGCTGAGGTAGACCATATTTTTTTTCTTTTATCCCCAACAAAGTGAGGGACTCACTTTTCAATCAACCTCAGATGTCTGATGCAGGAGCATCCTTGGTTCTTAGCAATCTTACATCAACCAAAAATATTTTCTTTTAGATTTTGTTCTTGTTTAGTTCAAGTTGGTGGATTCATTGTATTTTCTCACCAGACCCTGTGGATCTATGTTTTCATCATGGACATGTTCATTTTCCTTATTCCAATATTTGAGCGTGATTGGATCTTTTTCCTTCAAGTTATCACTTCTAGATTTAGTGGCAGTTTCTTGGACTGGCAACAAAATAATTTTCAAGCCTAATAGCTATCTTGATCATTTGTGGATCTTTCCCATAATTTGCAAATCTTGATAGTGTGATTCAAATTATTCTATGGAGTTTCCTCGACCTTAATTATAGGTCCACACTTCATCTTATGCATTCACTGAGGAGTAATTCAAATTTAAGGCTGGCCTATTCCATTCACATGTTACATTTTCTTTCATTGGAGATTGTAATGATCTTTGGCTGATGTGGAAGATTCTAGATCTATGGACATGATATAAAACTTGTAATAGTTCATTAGGATAGTAAAAGTTGATTATATAGAATAATATAGATTTGATATGTAATATTTTCCCTCACATTGAGTAGCATATAGGAAGATGGTATTTTGAGCATGTTGTATTAGGCCTATGAGCCCAATCTGTAAGCCTGGATTTTTTCAACTATTTGTATTTGAAATTTTTGTTAATAAAAATGTTTGAATCTATAATTTCCTCCATATTTCATGTTCTTCTATTGTGTGACTCTTGTTGCACAGTCCAAACTGTTCTCTTTGAGGACCCTCCTACCGTGGTTGCAATAGAAATTGTAATGCCACATGTTTCAAAAAACTTTTTGAACTCTTATAATCTAAAACACATACCATTATCTGTAATTATCTGCATAGGTGTCCCAAACCTTGTAATGATATTCTCCATCAAAAAATTGGCTACAAATTTTCTAGTGGCCTGCTTAGTGGGGATGGCTTCCACCCATTTTTTCAATTAATCAGTTGCCACTAATATCCATTTGTGTCCTCCACTAGATTTTTCTAGTATCTCCACAATAAATTCAATCCCCCACTAATGAAAGGGAGTTCAACCTACATCATTTGAGTGGTAGAGCTCCTTGATATTTCATTTTTCTAGAGCAATTCTAGCAAGCTTCATATTTCCTTACATAGGTGAAAGAGTCATTAAAGACCCTAGGCCAATAATACCCATCCCTAAAGGTCTTATGGGTAGTGGTTTTGGCTAAAATGTGTCCCCCATAGACTCCTTTGTGCATCTCCCTTAATACATTTTTTGCTTGAGATTCATCTAGGCATAACAACAGTACTCCATCTCTGTTTTTCCAATATAGGTCACTGTCAATGAAAACATATTTAGAGGCATGTAACTTCAAGGTTCTCTTTTAATTTTCATTTAGGTGTTTAGGTAATTTATGGTTGTTGAAGTAATACATTATGTCAGTGTACCATGTAGTGTTCTCTATACTCGCAATCATGGCTTCCTCCTCCCCTACGTTGCAAATTTGAGATGCTTCAAAATTCAACTCAGCCACTAGCTTGGCTAGGCCTACCCTCTTACCAACTTAGTGATTTGGATATCAATATCAAACTCTTGAATTCTATTGATCCACTTGCACCTTCTCCCTATGACTTCTATTTGTAAAAACACATCCTTGACTATAGCATTAGGGACATATGCAATTATTTTTTCTCCTACTAGATAGGGCCTAAAAGCCTATATTGCTTTGATAAGTGCATATTCATGCTTCTCTATGATATCATACTTTAATTCAGCTCCTTGGAGGGACTTACTAAAGAATGATATAGGATGATCATACCCCTCATCATTCTTTTGTAACATTATTGATACAATGGTGTGGTATGAGGAAAATGAAAAGATTTTAAAGGGCTTACTGAAATCAAGGGATTTTAATATTGGGGCCTCTTTGATTGCCCTTTTTATAGATACAAATGCATCGAGTGTTTCTACAGTCCAATCAATTTTGGCCCCTTTCTTCAACATTTTTTATATAGGTTTGACAATTTCAACAAAGTTTGATATGAACCTTCTCACAAAGTTAATCCGTCCAAAGAAAGACTAAATAACCTTAATGGTCTTAGGAATAGGCATATTATCTATAGCTTCTACCATCTTTGTATCAATTATAACTCCTTCCTTGGACACTATGTGCCCCAATAACTTTCCCTCTGTTACAACAAAATGACATTTATTAGTATTTAAGGAAATTCCATACTCTAGTGCTTTGAGGAAGATCTTCTCAAGGTGTGCAACATGGTCCTCTACTTTCTTGGAATAAGTAGTGAGATCATCTTGGTATACCACCATTATTGTATTGATTATATTAGAAAAAGAAACATCCATAGATCATTGGAATGTGGCACCAACATTTGTTAGCCCAAATGGCATCCTTACGTACACATATGTGCCCCAAGGGGTGGTAAACACAATCTTGTATTGTTCTGATTCCTTCACCTTCACCTAGTTATACCCTAAAAATCCATCCATCATGGACAATAGTTCACAAATTTTCACCCTCTGCAACATGGCCTCCATATTTGGGAGTGGGTAATTGTCTTTAAGGGAAGAGACATTCAAATTTATAAAATCTACACATAACCTTATGTCTCCATTCTTCCTTTTGATAGGAACCAAGTTAGAGACCCAAGTGGAATTCCTGATAGGTTTGATGATACCTCCCTCCCTGAGTCTGAAAAGTTCCTCATGCATCTTGGGCTCTAAGGTCAAGTTTATTGGTCTCTATTTTTTTCTAAATGGTTTTGCATTAGGTTTAAGTGGAATTTCATGTTGGAACATATATTCCTTGTATTCCTTAAGATCATCATAAGACCATGTGAATACATGCTTATACTTCCTTAATAGTGCAATCAACATCTTCTTGATTGTGGTGCTTATCCTTTTCCCATTGTATACCTTCTTTGGTTCCAATTCAGTGCCTAGGTTGATTTCTTCAATGTCTTCCATTCTTACTAATGTTTGTATCATAATTGCTTGATCATTCCCATAAAACACCCTTTCCAATGCCACTAGTCCTTTAGGAATCTATTTTTCTTGAGTGGCACAACTTCTTGACCAAATATAGTTTGTTTACCATCTACTTCTGCCATGAAAGCATTAAAATCAATCTCTTGGCCCTCGTATTGATCAATTCAATGTAAGAACTTGGTCAAATAAGTGTCATCATTAAAAACCTGCCAATTGTAGATGTTACCAGGGATTGTTGGCCTAGTCTTAAGTTAAACCTATGAAATTCTTGCTAAGGTGACATCATCCCTTTTCAAAGCTACATTCACCAAGAAATCAAACATTAGGTTTTTAGATCTATCTATCCACTCAATGGAGAAAGCATCAAACAACTTAATAGTGTCCCATACAACATTTCTATATTGCTTCAATCTTTTGTTCTTTGTGGAATATTTTGATCTCACTTGTGAAACAACTAACTTAGAATCCCCAAGGACACTTAATAGTTTAATCCCATGTTTAGTAGCCATGTTTAAACCTATTAGCAGGGCTTCATACTCTACTATATTATTTATGCACTCAAATGTTATCAGACATAAATATTTGAATACTGTGCCTTCAGGTGAAATGAAGATAACTCTTGCTCCATTCCCTTCTCTACTATAGGCTCTATCAAAGTACATTCGCCATATGCCATGTTCATTCTTGGAGACATCACTGGTAATTAGATCTATGTTTAATAATTTAGGGTTTGAGTGTTCAATTCTAAAACTCCCTAAGTGCACATCACAAAAGCAATTCATTTGATTGGGATCAAATAGTTTGATGGCATGTTTAGACCTAGGATCCCTATATAATTTGACTTCCTTCCCATTCATAGGAATCGTGGCATAGGAAGATTCTAACTAAACATTCCCACCAATTGTTGTTGTCCATTTCTTTGATAGTAACATCCCATAGTAACAGGGAGTATCTGCCACAGTAATGTTTGTCCTATATGTTTCCTCTAGATACAATGCTAGTTTTAGTTCTACATCCCATATCACTCCTACTATAGGGACTAATATATTATCCATGGCATAAAATTTCCCATATGTAGTATTCACCCATAAACCCGACTCTTTCATGATAGCCAGGGGCATGATGTTGATTGTTGCCCCTGAGTCAATCATATAATTTTTCACCAGCTTGTTGTTGATCACTAACATAGTGTAGAATGGATCTACTTGGGAAGGATTCTTTGTGAGTGTATCTAGAAAATATACTTCTAGCACCTTTGTAATTTCCATTTCCATAACATTTACTTCTATATTTTGATCCTTATATTTATGGGATGTGTTGGTGATCATTCTGAGGGTTGTATCTCTAAATTCCTCAATCTTCATCAGCTCCATTAAAGGGACTGTAATTTTTTTCTGAGCCAATGCTTTAACCATTTCAAATGAAGGGGAAATGATCCCATGTTCACCCTTCTTATTTTTAGTAAAAAAAATTCCCTTCATTTTTGGACTTTTTCATCTTTCAATGTTTTCTCAAGTTCAATGTTTGTAATCTCCTTTTGAACATCTTTCTGAGGTTTCTTTACTTCACCCTTCTTCTGATTAGATGGGACATTCTCCTTGTTCTTCTTTTCTTTGATAAACATGATCCTTAATGTCCCTTGATCTCCATCTATGGGCTTGCTTCTCAAGTTGTATCTCCTCCCTTTTGCCTCAACTATAGCTTTTGGGTATGTGTAGGATCATGATGGGCCAAAAAGTGGTGATATGATGGGTATGTGTAGGGTATGTAGCTGATGACTCTTTTTTTTACCCAAAATTGATGAAATGAAAAGGGTTTTTAAAGGAGATTCTCATCTTTCCACCAATATAAATTATTCTTTACTTTGAATTTAATAAATAATTATTATTTATTTTCTATTTGAATTACGACTAAAGTCCTGATTGATAGGTTGATTGAAAAACATCTATAGCTTTCAAATGGTATCAAATTTTTTGCATCTGAAATATGTGTCACATTAAATGCTTCACATACTATAGGATTAAATAAAAAAAAATTAATTTCATGAAGTTTTGACCATGTTAAGGTGGTCACACATACAATTTTTTATATTTTTTAAAAATTGTAATAAAAAATTCATAATTAATTATTTACTTGGAAAAAAATTACAAAAAAATATGCATCACATCGAGACATGAGTCCTCTACTTATATCTAAAATAATATAATTTTTTTTATCATTTTATTGTGGTTAGGGTGGTCAGACAAACACCTACTTCTTATTTTTCACCTGAAATTTAAGTACTACATTTAAGCTTCAAATTTTCAACAAATAGATTCTTCTTTTTTTAAATAAACCCAGTAGTTTAGAAACTACATTCAATTTTCTACAGATTCTATTCTTACATATTTTTGAAATAATATAGATAACTTATTCAAATTTTTATGTCAAGTTGCCTAAGTCTAATTTTTCTAAAAATTTTGTCACTTAAGGGCCTATTTTTTCGATGATGATCCTGCACATACCCTTTTGTCATGGTAGCCCTCTTTTATTCCTCTATTAGAGTTCTTAGGTGAAACTGAGGTGTTGTATTGTATGCATATGCTACTTCTTGTGGGTTTTCTTCCTAATCAGAAAACACCTCTTGCTCCATACTCACATTGTACTTCTGACTATCAACATTATATTCATATCCTTCTTTAGAAGAATAGTATCCTTCTTCATTTTGATAAGACCTCCATCCTAGCATGTTTACAGTGTGACCATCCTTGTCTTTCTCTTGTGACCACTCATCTTGAGAAGCTTGATCCACTGCACAATGTTCAAGGTCATGGGGTTTATGGAAAGGTGAACACCATGGTGTAGTATCTAGTGCATGTGCTCCATGCTTCTTCAAGGGATCAGGAGTCTCCTTCCAATTTTATCTTGGTACTGGATTTCCATCCTTCCAAGTATTATTGTAGGGCATGTCATGTATTCTTGGTCTTTCATTTCTATATTGATTCTCCTATCTATTCTGGTGAGCGTTGGGGTTTTGTGGGATCCTAAGGTTGTCCTTTTTTCCATTCATGCTTGCAGCTTTTCTATTATTTTCAATGGTTAAGGCTGCCTTTTGTGCTTCATTCAAACTTCTAAGGCACCTGTTCCTGAGTTCATACCCTATTTTTGGATCAAAGGCCTTTAGATAAATACTATAAGTTGCTAGATCAGTCAATTTGGATCAATGTGGTATTTTATTATAGAGCTTCGAGAACCTTTGATTGAAATCATAAACTAATTCATTCTAGTGTTTATGAATACTTATTAGTTCATGTAGAGCGAATTTAAGAGCACATTGATTTCCATATTTCTCTAGAAATTGATTTTGGAAGTCTACTACAAAGGTGATTAAAGCATCAAGAAGGCTGTTGAACCAATCCCTTGCTTCTTTAGTTAGGGACATCATCAACAACCTCATATTCACATCCTCATGTTACATGCCTATGTCTTGCACAAATGCATTGAAGTTTATGATCTGTTCTTCAACTGTTGTGACATTATTCCCTATGAATTTGGGGATAGTGTTTCTCCAAATGCTATCAATTGGACATGGATATAGTTGGTATCTTGATAGATCAAATTGTCTTCTTATGCTCACAGGGTTTTATGGATAAGGATTCTAAGGTAGTGGAATGGGGTAATATTGATATCCATGTTGAGGCTATTGGTACACATTTTTTTGGGGATTATGTTGAGGGTATTGTTGTGGGACATGATGGTGTGGAATATATTATTGTGTAGGTGGTGGAATATTGGTATTTTGTGATGGTGGATTTTTTGGTACATCATGTTGCATAGGTTGGTTTGATCTTCTAGTTGTGTTATGGGGTGCTCTTGAAGAACTTGGAGCACTTGTATTTTGGGATGACCCTTGTGCATTGGTATTGCTTCCTTGTTTGTGAGGTGAGATGTATTTGGGTGGTTTTGGTGCATTAACATCTAATTGGGATATGTGTTGATTCAGATCTATACTCTTTTTTATTAGCTATTGTCTTTTCTTAAGCTCTTCTTCCTACCATTGTATGTATTCTTCTATTTCTTGAGTGGCTGTCATTCCATCATAATTCTTAATAGGAAAAGAATGACTTGTAGAGGCATGCTGGGCTTCTCCTTCTTTTTTTGATGAAGATATTTGATCATAATCCCTTTGTATTTGATCCCTTTCTTCCTCCAATTGGACAATAAATTCATCTATTTTCTATGGATCAATGTTGAGGTGGACAGGATGACTATATTTTTCTTGTCCTTGTGGAGTTTAAGGATCTGTGCATAGACTATCTTCATGATGTTATGACCCATGTAATGGGTCAAATTTATGTGCAATGTAGGTGGTTGTTCAAAGGAATTCTCCTGATCAGTGAATGTTGTGTTTGGTCTTTTAGATGATGCTTTGTTCTTGTTTATGTCATACTTTGAGGTAAGGGATCCATGTTTGTCTATCCACCTAACATTGTTCTTCTTGGGACTCTACTAATGCAAAGATCTCCTGTCATTCATGTTGGATGATATGGTGTATATTTGGTGTTTATGGTCTATCCTTTTTTATCTGATCTTCAATTTAATAGTCATAAATTTTTTTCAAAGTCACCACCTACCTTTACATGAGTAGGAAATTTTAAGGTTTTGAGTGATTTTGTCCTTTTCCTAGTGGAGTCCCTAATCTATTATGATTCTTTTTGAATGACTCTATGATGGAGGACCCAGGTTTAGAATTGGCTTTATCCCCAATAGAGTCACCAACCTGTTAGGTCTCAAAAATGCAGGTTTTGAGCCTTAAGAGGGTGCCAGTGTCTTAATACACTATTGGCCAATGAACGAGGAAAAAAAGGTTGCTTACCTCCTACTCTTTAGGTTCTACTAGACCTAGGTGAGTGTACCTAGATAATAGGGTAGATTTAAAGTTTAGATGTGGTTCCTAGATTGAGCAATCTACTGACTATGGCACGTGAGGGTGAAGTAGATGCAGAGCTTGATGGCTAATTCCTACTAAAACTATTTGAAGAATCAAGAGTGTGAGTCATATTTTGTATAATATCCTAAATATGACTAATGCCTACTCCTATTAGGTGAATGGAGTGAATGAGTGGATGGTGATTATGGAGACATACTTGAAGGATAAGTAAACCTATTATTTAGCTTAACTCAAATTTCTAGGCACTTGGGATGTTTGCACCTTTTGCAAACATGCAAGTTTGTTTATTATAGTGCTCAAACCTATTATTTAGCTTAACTCAAATTTCTAGGCACTTGGGATTTTTGCACCTTTTGCAAACATGCAAGTTTGTTTATTATAGTGCTCTTCTTTAATAATCCCAATGATATCCCCTCAAATTATTGTGAAAGCATGAAAGGACTTTTAATTCTTAAGTTAATGGAAACAAATAAAAAAAATTCTTTAAAAGGTTTTTAATCATTGGTAGGAACCGATTAAAGTAAATTATTTGAAAGGATTTTTAATTCACATCAACCAGAAACCAATCAAAGCATCCACAAAGTAACAAAAAATGTGTCCTGATAAATTTTGTAGACTTAAATAACTTGAAAAGAAAAATTTGGAGGCAACAAAGTAATAGATAAGCATGAAAATTTACATAGCAATTGAACACTAAAAAATGGATTACGAATTATAAGTAGTCTGCTCCATTATATTGCTTCAAGAATTAAACATTTGTAATAGAAGTATTTAATTTGATATGGATGGGAAGATTATGCAATCTATCTTTTGACTAATTCCTACTCTAATGGAATATGATATGATAATAAAAAATTGGACCCTAGTTTCCCTATATATACGAGAAGCGACAAGCTTTAGACCCATTCACAAAAAGTTACACCACTTCATAACTAAAAAATGATTAACATAAACATAAAAAAATTGAGAGTTTGTTGGTGGATGCACCATAGTCCATTAATCTCCAGCAAGTGCCCATGATCACCAAAGACCTATTCGAGGCTCATGCACCATGATAGTGTATCCAAAACCACCAAAATCTAGTCCCTATTGCTCCCTTTTTACTTGGAATGTGCAATAAAGAAGTTGACCTTCAACAAGTGCTCAATGTACCCACTCTTGGCATGAATGACAATATCATGTATAATATCCTTCATTGCATATTCTAGTTCAAAAAAAAATCCAAGCTATTCATGTGTTTTCTTGAGTACCTCATCTTTATCATTTATTACATCAACAAAACCTGGAAAATAATGAGCTATCTCATCCTTCCATGTATCTTGATCTTTCAAATTTGTTTCCTCAAAGAAGTTGGGAAAGGCCATACTTAGTGGCTGACTAAAGTCACTTAACTCCTCTATCAAGATGCTATGGAAGTTTGCATGTTCTTTCATGAGCTCTTGATATTCTTGGAGCATAGTATTGTTATCTCACTTATTTTCTATGATGTTTGACTCCACTTCCTTCATTATGTCACACAATTTGTTGTGTTCCAATAGTGTTGCATATGTTTTTTCATGAATATGCCAAACCCTTTTAGCATGCTTATACATATCTTCAAACCTCATGCAGACTATCTCTAATGCTATTTCAAATATGGTGGTCTTGAGATTTCCTTTTAATTCTTCTCATTCCTTTTGAGATTTCTCATGTCTACATTTCCAATAGATGGTCTTTGACATTGCTTCTAGCACCTTTCTTTCATGCTCAACAAGTGGAGAGTAAATACTTGAGGAAGAAGGTCATCTATCTCTGTAATTGATCAACTCCTATTTTAACATTTCATTCTCTTCTATCAATCCCTTGTTATCCCTTACTAGTTTTTAAATTTGAGCCTTGGTAAACTTGGCCACATTTACATTCTAGTCAGTAGTTTCCATAGAGTCTTTCTTGCCTACTTTTTGCACCAAAAGATGTCCAAAAATTTGATCATGATCAACAACGGAAGGCCTTTTTCCTTGTGGGTAAAGTGCCCACATATGTAAAGTATTTGTTGGTGTTTTTCCCAGTACACCTAAGGAATCTCTAAAGAGTAGCCAACTCCTATATTCAAGACCCTTAAAATGAATTCCAACTGATAAGATTCAGTCGAAGACTAAAATCTTCTACAATTTAGGCTTTGTGGGACCTAGGAGGGTGTTCCTTCTAACATTACATTTGACTATCTCAATGAATGAAATAGAAAATCATAGATTGGTTCCTATGAGGGGTAAATAAAATAATTCACTCAAAGGTTGGTTGTTCTTTGAGCAAATAACTATTAATTCACTAGGAACAAAGAAATATTACGCATGCCTCATAGTAAGTGAATTTTAAGAGATTTGTATTCTAACCCTGATTCCACAGTCTGATATATTATTATTATCACTCAAGTGACAAATACCATGAAAAATAGTCTAGTGTCATCATCAATTGGGAAATGGAGTCATGCATCTTACAACTAGTTATATAGAAATTCTTTAAATTTGATAATTATGGAATATTTTCATAAGGCCTTGCACTATGAAAACTCACTGTACATAAATCATCACTTCTTACCAAATCTTCTATAAATCCTCACAAATTCATGACCTCATTTAAGCATTTAATCGATTCATTGAACCAAAGCAGAAATAAAGACATAGATTCAAATGAAGCATTTGAAGATGAACAAAATATGCTTGATATTGTATTCAAAATTTACAAGATAATTTATAGAGAAGAGTATATGGATTATGCATGAAATTTGTTTCAATATCAATAATTTCTATAAAACTATTTAATATTTGTATATGCATAGTTCAAAGACCAAGACAATTTGACTACTCTATTTACTAGTATTCCTTTTGATTTCTACCCTTTTTCATATACTAGACCTAGAGAGTCAAAAGATTAGAACCCTTTGCAAATGAGCCCTGAATTCCCTTTTATAACAAAAGGGAGTAGACAAGCTTCCAACTCAAAATGCATACCACATTCCAAATTTCATTTCACTTCAAATTTCATCTACATTTCAAAATTCCCCACATGTTGATTCTATAATAACACGTGAAAATGGGGAAGCACAATTGCAATAGCCACCAAAAAGGGAAAAGTAAAGTGCCACCAAAATTTCCCTAAACTGTCAGGTAAGCGAAAAATCCAAAATCCATATCACCTTGAGGGCACACAGCCAACATCAAGCACCTCAAAAATACCCACCACATATGCAAAGAAAGAACAATCACCACAAAATATCAAACAACACACAATTTCCCATTCCATACACTACCTTATCAGCAACAATAAGACTTACATCAACCAACACATAATCCATAGTACAGGCACCCACTTTGTGTCATCATAAGAGATGGAGAAGAAACCTCAACTTCTTCTTTTTTCTTTGTCCCATTTCAGCACAACACCATCTCGCCTGCTTGGAGTTTTGATAGCTAATCGCAACATGGACAATACCTCCACTCTAGGGGATGGAACTTGGTCCAAGGTCATGAGATACTGGTGATAGCTAAAGTCTCTCTCCATTTCACTTTGAGAAGAGCTATCTATGATGTCAATGGGTGAGTTCTATCATCTAAAAGAACCACAACCATATGAATTTTTTCTTTGAATTTTGCTAGAAGGCCCAATAGATTCTTTTCCTTTTTCTCCCATTTCTTGTGAGCTCATAGCTTGGATCTTCAAATGGTGACTACACCTGGTAACAATAGGTGCAAACTCTTTGTCATGAATATCCTTATGAATGCCTTGTGTATTCTCTAGGTTTTCACCATGAGACCTCTATAAATTGAGTTGAGGAGACTTTTACACTGTAACAAGTGAAGAGCCATACTTATTCATCCTACAACTCGAAGAATCTAGACTTGTAACTTTGGCTTCTAGCATAAACTCAAAAGACTTGATGGCTAATTGTGATGGAAAAAATAGCAACTCTCAACCTGTATTTATTGAACAGTGTGATGACAACAATCATCAATGCTCAGAGAGAATACACACGTGAAATGGTGGTAGTTCCTTGGCATGCATACTATCACCATTTATTTCCCAAGTGCATGGAAATCTCCATATCATATTTCATGATTACCAGAAATTAAATCTCCACATACACATAGATCAATTTTATTACACTTACAAAGAGAAGATCATTAATTCCCACTAGTTGTAGAATTAAATGTCTATCACATGCCTATTTATCAGTTTTGAATGTCAATCATTGATCTCTTGATGAGATGGTAGATCAAATGGCTCACTTTGGGCTGACTAAGTTTGAATTCCAACAGTTCTTCATTCATTTGTCTCTGGCCAATAATGTTGATCCAAATTAGATGGAAACTCATCCATCGATAAGTTTCATCCATCTTACAAACCTGGTGGATTAATCCATGTGTTAGGATCTTGCTGATCTCGTAGCCTTTAATGAGCATTCACCTTTCTCTTGTGATCCAGTGAGGAATGGCGAAGATTGTTACCAATACTCAATCTATGTCATCGGTTCAGAACCATGGGTAGTGAGCTAGATAGTTGAGAATGGGTCCCATGTCTGTATAACGAAATGTGTCCTCATTTCGATATCCTCACACTACATAACTGGTCAAAATTTAACATCTATGAGCTGGAGGGGTACAACTAGGATCATTTCCCATGGTCTCAAATTTGTACACATGGCAAGGTTAGCATTAAATAAGGGGCCATTGTTAGGCCGATGACGACTTAAGCTTAATTCATTCAGGAAAATTTAACACTTGACTTTAGGAAACAATTAAATTTGATGACCAACTAGGTGACTAGCACTCTAGACCAATGGGGCCAGTGGATGAACGTGTATGACGGCTCAAGTAATGACTTAAAGAGCTGGAAACTATTAGGGAAAGTCAAGGTAACATTAGAAGAAAAAAGGTCCTTTAAAGAAAAAACCCTACCCAAGCCATGGGGATAAGGGTTTAATGTGTAGACTAAATCCATGGGATCCTCAAAAATTACAATTTTTTTGGAAGCTCCATCAGTAGTATTATTAGGATTATATCCTCATCCAATATAGATCTTATCACCAGCCTCATCTATCAATTGCAATTTTTTTTTCTTTCTCTTCAGAAAGTTGGAAAACACAATGGCTGAACTGATATCCCACCCTGGTAGGAGCATAACTCTAGCTTCTTGCAATAATGCTCTTGTAGACACATAAAAATGACCTAGGCCTATAGGCTTTATTTTTCCACTATTTCTTCCTAGCATAATTAAGACATTTTAATTATGTTCTTGGTTCACATCTATCTATTAATCAAATAATTCATAATTATTTAATTAATTCATGTCCTCCTTATTCCTCTTGATTATTAAATAGATAAATTTTATTTATTTATTTAATACATCACTAATTTTCTAAAGTCTTCTCACAATTAAATAAATGTAATTTATTTAATTATACTTGCCCATTTATGTCTTCCTGATTATTAAATAAATAAATTTTATTTATTTATTTATTTAATATGTCACTAATTTTGAAAGTTTTCTCATAATTAAATAGACTTATTTAATTGTTGGTCACCTTCTCTAATTAAATAATTATTTTAATTATTTGATTGTCTCATTTGACATTTTCCTCTTTTAGTAAATAATTTGAATTAATTATTTACTCTCATGTGGTCCCCGCCTTTTGAATTAAATTTATTTTTAATTCAAAATAGTCTTTTTCCTCAAAAATCAAATAATTTTCATTTATTATTTGATTTTCCAGCCACCTTTTTTTCTATGCCAGTCCTATCTCTTGTCACATGCATTGACCACCCTTGATTTAATTTTCCAAAAATCAATCTTGGCCACTCATTTTGAATTTTCCCTAATGTTTCCCTAACCCTAATTGTGGGTTGTCAAATTGAATCTTATCCATTGATTCTAGGGAATTTGCCAATTTTCAATCTTGGCCATTCATCCAAAATTGCATTTTCTATAAAATGGCAATTTTGGTCTCATTTTGTCATCTCATGCCATCTTGCAATTTCATGCTAGTATAATCTCATGCAATCTTGTTCTACGAAATCTTAGGCTATCTTGCACTCCTGTCATACTTTTGCAATATTATCATTTTCTCATAGTCACATTAGCACTGCATTTAACATGATTTAGAAATAGTTTCATGCTCACTAGTTGCATATTAGCATAGTATTTGCATGTTGTTATCTCAAATCCTTCAACATTTTCTTAGGTCATGTCATTGGCATTAGTTTCCTCATCACAAATATGAGGGCAACATCATATTTGCATCAAATTGAGAAGGTGTAATGGAGGTGAGGCATTGAGATTGAAGACATTTTGTGAGATCTTTGATGTTGTTTTCATATTTTTCCTTTGCACTTCATTGCTACTTTGGGGTTTTATGTTTATGCATTTGATTTCCTAACCCTAGGATAATTTCCCTTGGTTACATTGGTGAACCTGATGTCAAATTGTGCATTTTTATTTTTTTTCGTATGAATTTTTCTATTTTTGTAGCTACAGGTATGACCGTGACACATTTGATCTACATAACAATGCATTTGACTTTCCACGATGCATTCACTATCCAGACTGCCACATTTGCTTTGTTGTGACACATATGCTTTGTAGAGTACCACATTTGCCAAGTTAATATGCATTTGTATTGCAGGTTTTTGTATTCGTCTGACAGATTCCCAAATCTAGAACCACGAAGCATCTATCACTCAAAACGATGCAATCACTCTACTGTGATGCATTTTCCTAGTGAAAATTTTCTATTAGATTTTTTCGGATTTCATTTCATTTCTGTTTGGTATTCTATTTCTATTTTTGCAATCTGTAGCATAGGATTTTTCTGGTTACTAATGGCTTGTTACAGCATGTGGCTTTGAGTCTTTCATGGTTCCAAGACATTATTTTGTAAACTACTAATTTGTGTTTCTGTAGGTTCGATTTTCCAAGGCCTTTATCTTGAAACATTGTGCTTGTTGATTTCTAGATTAGAAAACACTGCAATTGGTGCACCAAAAAGAACTTTCTTTTCCTTTTCTTGATTGTGTTTGGGGTGGTAGGTGATTATGCTCTCACCTTGTGCAAACTAGGTGATCAGAAAACTAGACCCATCCATTTTGTGTTTACCTTGATTCAATAATCGAAGTATCCTCTCCCCTTGCACACTTGTGCGATCCTAGGTGTAAGAGAAACACTTATTGACTGTAGAATTTTGGCCTTCCTTGGTGGGAAAAAGTACTCACCCCAAGGTGACTCAAACCAACAATGGAGCTAAAGCCAAGCTACCCTCGACCGGTATATAACTGTGAATCCTAAGGGAAAGCCTAGGATTATGAGCAGATGTGTCATACAGACCAAGTAGTACTCCCAACAACCTTGTTGAGTGTAACCTCTTCAAGCTAGAGTGCCTCCTAAATGAAGATTAATCTTGTGCCCCATGTATGGCCACTTGAATGGGGGTCCTAAACTAAACACCTTTGTGTAGTAGCTAAAATCCCTCTATTTGCTAGCGCAGCACCAGTTGGTGTGAAGGCATCCACATCTTCATAGTTCTTAGTAGAGGTGATCAACCTGCCATGGGAGTTTTATGGGGGTTGGAAGCTTGGTTGGCCTGAGAAGTAGTGCACTATAAGGGGGAGCCTGTGCAACCAAGCTTCTAGATTCACATGCTAAGAATATGTGGCTCTATGGAATCTAGCGAATACTATCCTGTCCTAACCTAGGATTGTCCTTATCTTTATTGTGGTTGTTTCAAAAAAGACAAAATATTGTGCTTTCCAAGTGTTTTTAGAAATTCAAACAACAAAAAAACATCACTTTTAGATCTTCAAACAAACAATCAACATCAAACACTTCATATTTTGGACCAAAATTGTAAACAAATTAAACTTTTTACTTTTTGCACCACATTTGCTATGATCCATTCACTCTATTGAACCGCATTTGATTTTTTGAACACCACATCTACTTTTTTGCACCACATTAGCTTTGCAGAACACCGCATTTTCCCTTGTCAAGCTGCATTTGCTTCCCAAAAAGCTGCATTCAAATATCTGAGCTACATTTGCTTTCTACAGAGCTGTATTTGCTCAATTTGAGCCGCAATCGCCATCCTAAGATGCATTCTTGACCTAAAATGACACATTTTCCTAACAAAAACAAAAACCTATCTCAGATCAGAAACTGAGTTCCAATTTGTCCAAATTTTTATCAAACATCTCTTTTTGAGAAAATTTCTGTCAAAAACCAGATTAGTAATTGCTCAAAATTATTCATCATTTGCATCTTAGGTTGCATTATTACCCATCGGTTCTCTTGGAAAAATCTAGTGTCATCATTAGGGCATCATTACCTTCATTTCCAGTCCTTGCATCTTCACTCCATTTTCAGATTTTGGATTAGGAAACCTTGCCTCACTTTGCAAAATCTTAAATTTCAAAAGTAGGTTATCATTGGACTTAGTCATTATTATCTTATTTATTCATTGTCCTTTTGTGAGACATTTCCAACTCATAAGTCTAGTTAGGGAATCTCACTTGTCATTTAGTCCTTGCCATTTAGTCCTTCAAACAAGTCCTTTGATTTTCCAAAATTGAAACATAGACCAAGCATAGGGTGGATTGGCAACCTTCTTCCAATCATTTTGACCCCTAGATCATCTTAGTCATCATCTTGCATATTTTATCTTTAAAAATACCAAAAAAAATTCATCATAGTCCCCATTTGGAATCTTGACTTGGCATTGGTCACTTCCTTAGTCAACATTATCATCCTAGTCTTCATTATCTTTTAGCATTGGTCATCTCCTTTAGACAACATAGTCTTGCATTGTCATCCCTTGTTATCCAAGAGTACGCAAAAACATAGTTTAGCATCATCCTTGCATATTAGTAGTCATTCTCATCATCTTCATTTGAGAAATTCCTTTTTATGGTTGAAACTAGACTCCAAAGAAGGAGAAGACAAATGGAAAACTTTGGATAAGATTCCAATCCCAATATCAATAACACTTATGACCCAAATTGGACTTTTGATGACCCATTTAACAAGTACATGAACACCCAACCTCTCATGAACATGCCATCCTCATCAAACAACCCCTTCAAAACATTCATACGTAGGGATGAATATAGACATATACTTGAGGAACACCTAGTGGTAGTAGCACAAGATCCAAAGGCAACCTCCTTTGTAGAAAAAATGGTTTTAGATGATAGAGATAAATATTTGGCTATACTTTTAAGTCAAGGAGCTAAATTTCCATGTGGGTTCAACACTAATACTTTGAGACTAACATTACCCGACCCTAATGTCAATAGCACAAACAATATACCTCAAAACACTACAAACAATGCTTCTATCAATGCCACCTCACAAACTATCACAAGTACCATTAATACCACCACCATTGACACAACCAATCAAAATAATCCCAACTCAATCAATGCCACATCCGTTGGGAGCATACCAAACATATCACAATCCATGTCACAACCAACATCAACCATGACACAAGCCATGACACAATCAATGCCAACCATGTCCATGATATTGTTACAATTGGTTGGAGCCACTTTTGTGTCCTCATCAATGGGGGAAAGCTCCTCAAATCCCTTATTTGGAGCTTCATCTAGTGCTATGAATACATCGTCATCAAGACCTTTCATTAGTACATCATTTAATCTTGCTGGAGGAAGAAAACCACATGTCTTTATCCAAGGACCACAACCAAACATTAACACATCATCACAACTCAACACCAATACCTCCCAAGGGCAGAACACGAGCATTCCTCATAGGAAATTCCAACAATTTGGATCAGGCAATTTGAATACTCAACACATGACATCATTTGGACATCAAATTTTTTGTGGTCAACATATTCCCCAGGTCTCAATTCAAATGGTTGGAGGACATATTCCGACATACTCATCACATATTCACACTCATCAGTAGGGTCCAAATCCAAACTTTCAATACCAACAACATGCCAACTGAAACACATCATAAATGTCACAACATCATATTCCGCAATAGAACACTAATTTATCTTCACAACAAATGGGGACTCATTGCATAAATATCACTCCCTTTTGTAACACCACAAACAACCCCATAATCGATGCCATGCAATCCCAAATGATGGATATGTATAAGGAAATACAATAATTGCGAGCATCCAACAAGAGGTCGGACATGTCATATGACCTAAATTTATATCCTTTTGACACAAATTTGAACATGCCACCATTCCCTCCTAGCTATGTGGCACCTAAATTCACCAAGTACAGAGGTAAAACAAGTCCTATTGAGCATATTCGAGAATTCATGACCAATTGCATGGACATTGCTATGAAGAAACTTATCTAATGAGAATTTTCTCTAAAAGCCTTACAGGGTCATCACTTGAATGGTTTACCACCTTGAAAGGAATAAGAACATGGGATGAACTTAAATATAGATTCATAAAGAATTATTCATATACCATTGACATGGACACCTCAATCACCACTTTATGCACTCTCACACAAGAAGATATTGGTGAAATTTTTATCCCATTCTTCCAAAAGTGGAGAAGTCTTGCATGTCGATGTCACATTGATATACCTGAAAGAGAAAAAGTTGGCATGTTCGTCCAAACATTCATAGGTCCATTGAAGTATGGATTGCAAGTCCATTGTTGTACAACATTTGTAGACCTAGTTGAAAAGGGAGTCCAAGTTGAAAAAGCCCTTATCGCCAAAGGGGAATTAAAATATGGTCCTAAAAACACAAATGCAAATCTGCCCACTGACAAAAATAAATATTGGGTCAAAAATAAACATGTCACCAATGATGGTGTTGTTGATGCCAAGGTTGTAAACAAAATAGGACCAATACTTGATCTTAAGGTAACTCAACCACAAAACAAACCAACAACAATAATGACACCTCCTATCAATAACCAAAATGGTCAGAACAATCAAAATCAAGAACAACCCCACCAGATAAGACAATTTTTGAAAAAATGAACATACACTGCTTTGGGTGAGCCAATTGAGGATGGTCTCATCACACTTCAGGATCCTAAACCATATGACCCTAGGTAGTTTAAACCATCGTGGTGGGACAATAATTCCTTTTGTGATTACCATCAGGTGAAGGGACATAAAACGTCATCTTGTCGGTAGCTAAGGAACATTGTGCAAGACCTTATCGAAAATTGTGTAATTGAAGTGTGTGGGCCACAATTTACATCCAATTCAGATCGTACCATTCATAAGAATCCACTATAGGATCATGGTTCTAATAAAGCTTCCACATCAGATCCCAAGACTAATAACAATCAAGCCAATTATACTCGAGCCGTATATGATTATTCTGGTGGACCTATTATTAACAATGTCCAAATTGATGATGACTATGTCAATACCATAACTATTAAAAGAGCACCTGAATGCAATGCTACTACCCAAAGTGGAAAAGTCACTATAGCTGGCCCTCCTCTACGACGGCCAAAAATTACAATAGTTGGTATGTTCGCAAAGCAATCGCAAACTAGTCCATCCAAAAATTAGTCTCAACCCAAGAGTCTGTTTAACCTCATTGATTAGCTAGGAAAAACCCCTGTACAAATATCTATACTTGAGTTGCTTCGCATTTCACCCATGCATAAGGCTATACTTGATAAGACTCTACAAGAGTCATTTGTCCTGCAAGAGATTAATGTTAGTCAATTTGAGACCATGGTGGGATATCTCACCACACCCCATCACGTAACCTTTTTCAATCAAGTTTATTCGTCATGAAAGACCAATCATAATGATGCATTACACATTGAGGTTTTTGTATATAAACATAAGGTCAGACAAGTCTTGGTAGATGGTGGAGCAGGACCAAACATATGTTCCCTTGAAACTAGTTAAGGTTCTAGGATTTTTTGATGCTTGCGTAGATCCAACAAAGAGCAGAGTCATAAAATCATATGATGATGAGGAACGTTCATCTCGTGGTGTGATCACTCTTCCCATTAGAGTTGGACCATTCATTGTAGATACAACTTACCAAGTCCTGGATCTTGAATTACCATATAATATCTTACTCGGCAGACCCCAGATTCATGCCCTCAAAGCCATTCCATCCACTTATCACCAATGCCTTAAGTTTCCTTTCGATGACACATAAGTCACCATATATGGAGACCCTGACCCTTTCCAATATTGCACCAACTTAAAGGGTATTTCAGAACATTAGGTTCCCATTAATTGAGAGGTTCCAAACTCATCCATATTCATTGACCCTTCCACATTCACATCATCATCCACATCCACTCTGTCCACATCTTCCTTAGTTCCTAAGGTTGAACCCACTGTCAAGATCCAGGACCTAGGTTGTGGAGAATTTAAATTACATATGGCACATAGTATCACGAAAATACCCAAGTATCTAAAGGTCTATGGTTGACCATGTTTTAGAATGGAGCATAAGGAAATTTTTAAGGTTCCACCAAAAATAGTTTTCATAAAATGGGGAGATATGAACAAAGAGGATATTGTTGACATTACAGGGTGGCTTTATAAAGAAATGGAAGACTTACCCCCATTACCAGTTAAGATATATGGAAAAGGATACAACATGATGAAGGCTAAAGGGTATGATGGAATGAGTGGACTTGGTAGGAACAAAATTGGACAAAGGGAACCTATAGCACCATCCAAATGACCAAAGTATCTTGGGTTAGGGTACAAACTACCTCGACATGACGATCAACATACTAGTGTGCTTTCGAGTGAGAGCATAAATGATTCAGAAAGTGTCAAGACAATTGAGGAATCCCTCGCTGAAATCGACTCTCATGAGTGGGAGTATGGCTCCCAATGATCCTTAAGTGACTACTGCCTTGATGACTTATTTCTTGAGCCTGGAGAACTCACCTCTGAACAAAAGTTTTAGCAAACATTTAAACTTGATACAACTAACAATCCAAAGATCCCAAGCCAAAGAGAAAACTAGGAGAGATTCTTTGACTCAAGGAACAATGCCAAACCTGAATCATCTTCTAGTCCTACTAGCTATATACCCAACCCCTTTGTCCAACCACTTGAACTTAATGACCCTTCTGAGCCTACAGACCATAATGATAGTACTTTTGTCCCTTACTTTCACAATGAGCATGAGTCAAGTGAAGGAGAATATAGGATAGAATCTGATTGGGAATTGGATGATGACAACTTCACTTTCAATGTCTCTGAATCAGTCTACATGCTTTTTGCATCCTCCCCACAATTCACCAACACTAACGATGTCATCTCATTATTCTACCTACAATTTATTGATTAGGACCAACAAGGGCCATCAGTCTTGGGCACATTTCAAAATGACGAGGCCATTGCCGAATTTATGGGATTATGTGAGGGCATACCTAGTGGCAATCATAAAGCTAGATTTTCTATTGATCTAGATTTTGTTGATTACTTTTGGGAGACTGTTCCATCCTCCAGTCGCAAAATGAAAGGAAAAAATAAAACAAAAAATGAAACATCTTTAGGTGAAATCTGAAAGGCACCTTCTGATGACAAAAAAGTAAAAATAAATGACGTTTCTACAGGTGAAAACCTCTGTGAGGTGCCCAAAGATGGAGGACTAGACTTTCTTCTTGTGACTCAAGAAAAATTAGTGATGCTTATAGAGGATACCATAGAAGTTAACATATCAATGACAGAAGATCCCAAAATGGTCCTCTTTGTAGCATCCCTTATAGAAGAAGAGAAGCCTGAGTTCCATAAATTCTTTGTAGAGAAAAAATTCAATTTTGCATGGTCATATGCTGATATGCCAGGACTAGATCTAGAATTTGTTCTACACCATATGCCATTGTTTCCAAACACCAAACCAGTTAAACAAAAGTTGCGCAAAATTCATCCTCAAGTCGCTCTATTTGTCAAGGCTAAATTGAAGAAACTTCTAGATGCAGGGTTCATATGGTCTATTTATTATGTTGAATGGATATCTAACCTTGTGCTAGTAAAAAATCCAAATGGGATGATTCATGTCTGCACAGATTTTTGAGACTTAAACAAAGCATTCCCAAAAGATGACTTTTCATTGAAAAATATAGATATCATAGTCGACCTCATGGTAGGATATGAGATGTTGTCCCTCATGGAAAATTTCTCAGGCTATAATTATATTTGTATTTCCCCCAAAGATCAACATAAAACATCATTCGCTTGTCCTTGGGGTACATTTTATTGGAATGTCATGACATTTGGTCTTAAAAATGTAGGTGCCACATATCAGAGTGCAATGGCAATGATCTTTCATGACATGATGCACAAGATAATGGAAGATTATGTGGATGACCTTTTGGCTAAATCTTTGACAAGAAAAGACCATTTAAGTGTATTGGATAAAATCTTCAAGAGATTGGAGGAATACAAGGTCCATTTGAATCTGAAGAAATGTGTCTTTGGGGTAACATCTAGCAAAATTTTTGGATACATATTTTCTCGAAAAGGTGTTGAGGTCTACCCAACCAAAGTAAAAGCAATATTAGAAATTCCTCCTCCAAAAGGGATCAGCGAACTTAGGACTCTAAAAGGTAGGTTACAGTCTTCAGATGCTTCATAGCACATTTGGCCAAAAAATGCCAACCATTCCAGTATCTTCTATGCAAGGGGATCCCCTTTATGTGGAAAAGTAAATGTCAGGAATTTTTTCAATTAATAAAAGATTATCTCTTGTCACCACCTATTTTGATGCCACCTATCGAAGGGAAACCTTTGATCCTATATGTTTCTGCAACCACTTCAACACTGGGGGAATTATTGGCATAGAATGACCATGAAGAAAAAGAAAGGGCCATATATTATATCAGTCGAACATTGGTGGGATATGAGTTAAATTATACTACCATTGAACTTGCTTTCCTAGTAGTTGTCTTTGTTGCTCAAAAGCTAAGAAATTATATGTTGAGTCATAGAATACAGTTGGTAGAAAAAATTGACCCCCTAAAATATCTCTTGGGCCGCGTGGTGCTGATAGGACATCTAGAAAAATGGGTCATGGTCTTGAGCGAATATGGCATTCAATATGTAGAAAGAAAAGTCATAAAAAGACAAGTGATAGAAGACCAAATAGAAAAAGTTCCTATACAAAGTGCTCATCCATTAGTGGAAAAATTTCTAGATGAATCCATATTTCACACAGAGCCTAAGTCACCTTGGAGGCTATACTTTGATGGGTCCCATACTAATCATGGCTCGGGGGTAGGAATTTTTTTATCACCCCACAAGGAGATTCCATCCCTAAGTCTTTCTGCATTGCTTTCCCATGCACAAATAATATCTGGGAATATGAGGCACTTGTGATAGGACTTCGAATGGAAATAAAATGGAAGATCATAACACTTCATGTTTACAGAGACTCTCAGCTCATCATCAATCAAGTCAATGATGAGTACAACACCAAGGATGAGAAATTAATGCCTTACAAATGAATGGTTGACAACTTCCAGACATACTTTCACATGTTGACTTTTGAACAAATTCTGAGAGCATAGAATAAGGTAGTAGATGCAATGGCTACAATTGGCTCTCTTTTGGACATCCTAAGTAATGTGCCATAATTTGAATTCTTGGGAGAATAGTTGTTGGTCCTTGCATATGATATCCTAGAATCAGAGATAGTATGTGAGCTTTTTGGTCCTGATTCTCCCTAGTATCAAGAAATCTATGAGTACCTCAAGTCCCAAACCCTTCCTCCTAACCTATCCAACAATCAGGGGAAGTCCTTTATACTAAAAGCTACTTGATACACCATCATTAGTGACACCCTTTACCACCGTAGCTTAGACAACACCCTTCTTCGATGTCTTGACACTAATGAAGCACACACAACCTTACGCAAAGTACATGAGGGTATATGCGGGTCTCATTTGAGTAGTCCTAATTTTTCCAAAAAGATAATGAGACTTGGGTATTATTGGCCAACCATTGAGAAAGAAACACTTGAGTTTGTCAAAACTTGTCACCAATGTCAGATACATAGTGATTTAATCCATGCTCCAACACAAGAAATTTGGCCGATCACATCTCCATGTCCCTTCGCATAATGGGAAATTGACCTCATGGGCAAGATCCACCCTACATCCTCCAATGGCCACAAATTCATTATCACCACCACTGAGTATTTTACTAAGTGGATTGAAGCCATCCCTCTTACATACATAACTAACAAACAAATATCTAAGTTTATCCTCAACTATATCATTTGTCGGTATGGTATTCTACAGCCCATCATCACTGACAATGGATGCCCATTCTAAAATTAGGATGTTCATGAGTTATGTAAGAGATTTCACATCCAACATCATTTTTCAACACAATATTACCCACAAGGAAATGGTCAAGCTGAGGCATCCAATAAAACCATCCTTATGATTCTCAAAAAGATTGTCAATGACATTGGTCATGACTGGCACATCGAACTCAACCTTGCTCTGTGGGCTTACCACACTAGTATCCGCACACCTACAAGAGCCACTCCATTCACCCTAGTCTTTGAAGCTGAAGCCATATTGCCCATTGAGGTTGAAATTCCATCCTTACGAGTTTCCCTAAAGGGTCTAATAGATGATGAAGAATACAGATAGTCACGAATACACGAGCTAGAGATGCTTGATGAAAGAAGACATAATTCCCTAAACCATCTATAGGCATATCAGAATAGGATTTGTCGCAATTATAACAAGAAATTCATGGTTAGGAGATTCGACATTGGTGATTTAGTTCTCATGCAGAAACTTAAAAATCAAACCGACAGAGAAAAGCCTAGCAAGTTTGAACCTAATTAGCTAGGTCCTTATGTCATCATATCTTCTTTTGGTTTTGGGGCATATCAGTTGGCTACTCTAGATGGTGAACAATTGAAAGAGCCTATCAACAGTCTCCATCTTCACAAATTTTATGCATAGCATCAGAAAGTCAAGCTGAAAACCTTAAAAATACAAAAAAAATGAAAAATAAAAAAATTGTCACCTTGATGAAAACCTGGCAAACAGACTATTGGTGACGCAATTTTTTTTTAGAAAAATGACAAAATAGTAAAGAGAAATAATTCGTCCAAAAAATGAAAAACTATTAAACATGCTCCATGTGTAGTTGGTCATTGCTCTTCCATCTACTATCACTCTATCTGCCTTAGGTCATAATAAACAACCAATTCTCCAACATTAATTTGACACCTACCACAAAGTGTCGTCATCGTCTCCCCTGGTTAATAATGATTAATATCAAGTCTTGCATATCATCCATCTATCATCTGCATATGTCCTTTCCACATCTGTCTAACTGGCTAGTCCTAGACCTGACTAGGGGTAAACTTTCATCATGTGACTACAGTGGGTATCGCACATGGCTTCATTCATTGAAAAAGTCCTGAAAAAATCCTAAAAATCCTAAAAAGTCCTAAAAAATCCTAAAACTCATAAAAAGCCCTGAAAAAATCCTAAAAAGTCCTAAAAAAGTCCTACAAATCATAAAAAATCCCAAAAAAATCCTAAAAATCATGAAAAAAATCCTAAAACTCATAAATATTCCTAAAAAAAGACTTAAAAATTGAAAAACGTCCTAAAGAAAACACAAAAAAATTGACATATCTCAAAAACACAAAACAATGTCATTTCTTGTCAAGTTTGCCCAGCAGTTAGTCTTGGTCATTTGTCTAAACTACATTGTCTCTGCGCATTTTCTACATAGGAAAGACTCATCTTTGACTCTTTGAGACATTAGGTCAATCCTTTTTAGGTTTGTCAAAATAAAATCATGACTCAATCTTTTGTCATCAAGACAAGGTCATTGATTGTGTCGAACTATGAGGTCTCTAAATGTATGGCGTAGGCAAGGCCATCTGTCGATGTGCCCCTGAGGCCACACCAGGTTAGTCCATTAGGGTTCATGACACTGCATTGGCACACACGTCAAAAGGTTTAAGTCAAACAAATCATTTCAAAACAAGAAAAACTCTGGCTATTCTTTAATAAACATGTCACACAAATCAACATGTCAACATTGACATGTAGTCAAACTTCAATCAATTCCAGTCAAAACAAGTCAACTCAATCAAATTATCAAAACTGGTCACACAGTCAACTCTTGTTTTTTCTTTAGACGTGTCTTTCTAAAGGGTTACCTATGTCATTTGTTTATACCTTAAGATGCATCCTTCCTAGGTACCGACATTGTCACTTGGCATTTCAAGGGCTCCTCTTGACATTTGAGGATCACTTCTTTTGACATCGACATTTTTTAGGATGTGTCCTTTTGAAATCTGATAACCTTGACACTTGACAATATTTGGCACCCTTGGCATTTGAAAAATCTGACACCTTTTGACACTCAACATCATCGAACCTAACATCTTGACATCTAAAACTTGGCATTCCGACACACTTGGAAAAAACTTGGCATTCTGTCTTTTGATATTTTGTTATGCTACTAGTTTCTTAGCAATGTCCTAATAATGGGGTTTAGAGAAGCAGCGACGTATCATGATGATGGTATTGTCTTGTCCTTTTGGAAGTCATGTTACTAGCTTCTCAGCGATGTCCTAACAACGAGATTTAGAGAAGCAACAATGTATCATGATTGATTGTCTTGTATTGTCTCTTTGTTAGTCATGTTGCTAGTTCCTGGAGGATGTCCTGACAATGGGATTTAGAGGAGCAATGATGTTTCATGACTTTTCTTTCTTGTCACTTTTCTTGTGGTTAGTTATGACAAAAAATTGGGGCAATTGCACTCTTGGTATGAGTCATGGTCATCCTTGTCTATGACTACTTGTATTGTGTGATGGTACGACCTTGCACACCATCAATCTATGTCATATCATGGTGTTTGTTGGCCATTACAATAATATGCCCAATGATGATTAAGAGCAATTGATATTAAAGTCCTATAGTAATATGTTGAAGGATTTGGTGTTCGCGCTAACATTCATTTCCTTATGTCTTGTCATCTTGTCTCGTCCATCTCTCGATGATATCATATGGCATACAAAAACATAAGTGCATACATGATCATATAGGCATTGCATTAGGTCCATACATACATCATCTATATCATTAAGATCATACGCATTGCATCACACGTGGCATCATATACACATTGCATCACATGTGGCATCATATACATATGATCATGCATTAACATAGTCATACATATTGAATCCATTTAAATAAATAACATTATGCATATCATTATCGTCCATGGCATAACATCATCATGACGAATAAATAAACATCACGTTATCATCATCATAAGGACATACATGGCATGACACATAAATAGCATCATCATCATCATAGAAATAACAAATGCTTGTCACATAGGCATCACATTGTCATAATCATGTAATCACATCACATCAATATACATCATAATACATAAATCAAGTAACATCACATAACATACATATAGGACACATCAAAACTACATCATATATATATATATAGGATCATCTCAAAATAAAATAATGTCATAGGATAGAGTCATGAGATATCCCAAAAATATGAGCACGCAGGCTCAATGGTCAAAATATAAATATCATAATACATGTGTCTACAATGTCCTCAAGATAAAAAAATAAGAGAGCTATGATGCACTCTCCTCATCTCATCAAGGAGAAGACTTGGGGGATCAATTCTCAGTCAAGGGACCTGAGGCCATATTCATAATAGTCACCTGTGTCTGTGATGCAGAAGGATCTGCCACCATGGTCTGTATCTATGACACTAATGGAAGAGCAAATGAAGGCCGCAATGATGCTATAACTAATGGGTCTACTAAAGGAGGTTGAATCTAAGAGGGCCTATGGTTGTTCCCAGACCTATGGGAGTGACCAGATCCATGTCTTGATAACTACCCTATAGATGTTGAACCCCTCGTACTGTTCTGGCTACCGCTGCCACTGCCTGACCTACTCCCACTACCTATCCTCATTTGTGTCCTCATTAGGGCAAGATCCCCCGTCTCTAGTGGCATGGCCTACTCATATAGTACTATGTATCACCCAAGCCATGCACTAACCCTACCAATATCTTGTGCTAAATCTGTAGATGGTCTCGTACATAATCATGCAAACTCTATGCACCATTAAGCTACCTCCTATTAACAGATCACTACCTGATCCCACTCTACATGCATCACCTCTAACTCTGCTTGTAGTGCTCTAACCTGTGCGACACTCTCATCCAATCTCCTCTACAAAACTACCACCCTCTAGTCTATCGTGGCATCATGGGGCAATGTCGAGCTGGATGGTACCTCCTCATCTCCCTCCACCATGTTGTCTCAACAATCTCTTGGCCTCATCAATGGCCTCATCCTCCTCCTCCCATGTATCCTCCTCTCCTTTGACTCCCTCATCCTGTGGCATATCCACCTCCATCTCAGCCTCCTATCAAACCACCTCCTCTTTGACCTCCTGCTCCTGTCTGGTCTCCTCCTCGGCCACATGCTCCTCATGACCCACTCCCTCATGCTCCTGTCTAGGCTCCTCCCCCTCTCTCTCCTCCTCAGCTGCCTATGGGATAGCATCCAGTACCCCTCTCACTACATGTTGTCTCACCCTCCTTCCCTGCCTCTTACCATCTCTCCTCTATCTCCTACCACCCCCTCCATCATTTCCATCATCTCCATCATCTCCATCAGCTCCATCTCTCCCTCCACCTCTGCCTCCATCTCTCCCTCTACCCCTCCCTCTTTCTTCACCTCTACCTCCTCGCCCACCCCGTGGCACACGTGGTATAATAGGTCTCCTGTCAATCGATGTTCACCCATCTGGATCTGTTAGTGGTATTGGGAAATGTACTTTCCACCATAAATCATAGTCCGCTGTCGTCCTAGCAACTGCAACACCACCCTACCATCCCCATTGTTATGCCACTAACCCATCAATCTACTGCTTGAAAAATGCTATAGAAATAGGTGGTCCCCAAGCTGACTTCCTAGAAGATATGGCATACTCGATTGTGCCTATCAGTACACCCTACTACTCACCGAACTGTTGCAATACCCTCTAGGGTAGGTACATCTCAAAGATTAGCTAGCTTTGTACTGTCCTACCAATCAAATATTGAAACTATTGGCAAAAGCTCAAATGATCATACTCACCCTCCTACTGCCCATAGTCCCTGTAAGGCCTCCAAATAAAGGACATCATCATGTCGATATGGTGTCACCACCAACTTGTCTCTCCCACCCTCATCTATTGTAGAGTACCAGCATAATAATAAACATACAACATCACATCTGCCAGTTGTGGCCTCTGAATCGATGGTCGAAAGATAGCCACATGCTCCTAGGCCCATAAAATCAGAAGTGTCATACTTTATCCAATGCTATGTGCCCTCCTGTAGGCCACCTCATGGAGCTGATGATAAAGCATACCTAGCAAGAAGGGCTTCTAGGCATAAATAGTCATATCTCGTCTCATTCCCACTAGAAAATCTCCCCAACCAATGGGAAACATGTGTCTGCGACGGTCCAAAATTGGAACCCCACTGATCAATGTCACCAACAGTGCATCAAACCAGTCATAATGCTCTGCCATGAACTCCCAATGGATCACGTACCCCTCGATGCCAAGTCTTGCACCTTTGTCATGGTAATAGGTTGTAAGGGTCTGATAGCCATGTAGAGGGTCGTAAACAATCCGCTCCCATCGAATTGGTAGACGCAAAATACGGTAGAAATCCTCAAGCATAACGGTGGCCTCTCTTATTGGAAAATGGAAAGAACATATCTTTGAGCACCATCTCTCGCATAAGGCGGTTAGTAGTCCCTTATTTTCCTAGATAATGGGCATATATGTGGCATAGTACAAACCCAATCACATCAACCACCACCACTCCCTCTCGCTGAGTTGATCCCAGAATTTGTAGGTCGATGGCCTACTCTCCCACGTGTAAATAGGTGCTAGTTGTCTCTGTACATGGTCAAACAATGCATCAGCTCCTTATAGACAATCATCATTATCATTTACCTAACTTAAAATCATGACAAATGTGAAACCCATCAAAGTCAGCCTTAGTTAAAGTCAAAGTCAAATGCGTTGCATTGACTTAAAATGCATCACGAAGAAGCATTTGTGTCGCTCTATACTTCAATTGTGTCTTGATCTGTTGAATGCATCATTATGGCTCATGCTTGCATCCCATTAGGGCACTTGCATCGTTACTTTTGGCATATGTGTCATTTAAATCAAATGCGTTGTTCTAAACCACAAATGCGTTGCAATGTTGTGGATGTGACATTCTATCTGTCGATTGCGGCTCAAATTTTTTATTGAGTCATGATTTTAGGCAAATGTAGCACAATCAGTGGCCCTATCCTAAAACTCCTTTGTGTTTGTGTCGCAGTGCATTTGTTGTTGACCCTAAAACCCTAATTTTTGCACGAAAAATGATAAAATGACAAAGTGGGTTAGGAGTACATACCACTGGCTCTGAGCCCTTTGGCCTCCTATATGTCCTCATGATCTCTCTATGATGCTCAATCATTGGAATCACCATGTCTACTATAGTCCTCTTCACTCGACACTCAAAAAATTGCTAAGGTGAATAGTGAAAATGAATTGATTTTTACCCCATTGTCAGCTTATTTATAAAGTCAAAATGGCATTTGTCAACCCTTTTTATTATTGGAGGTTGTTTTGACCAACTTTGACTGCACTTTTAGCTTCTTTAAACTCTTCGAAATTAGCAAATTGAGAAGGTGTAATGGAGGTTAGCTATGGAGATTGAAGACATTTGGTGAGATCTTTATGTTTTTTTCATATTTTTCCTTTGCACTTCATTGCTACTTTGGTTTTTTATGTTTATGCATTTGATTTTCTAACCCTAGGAAAGTTTCCCTTAGTTACAACTCTTCCTCTTTTAACAGTCATATTTTTCATTTCTTCATCAATCTCATGTTGTAGCTCTTTTTTAAGGCATATGCTTCATTTTCAAGGTCAATGTCTTTATCCTTTCTCTTACTACTTTTCCTTTTTACTCATAGATGAAAGCCTTGAATTCAAAAGTTTGAATAAATGTGTCATTTACAATGAATTCCTAAATAGCATGATGTCTCACATCATTAGATAGCACATTAGAAGCTTCAAAGGTAATCATATTCCTTTCTAGTGGCATTTAATGTTGGGGAATAATAGGAATGTTGATCTATGCGACCTCTTCCTCCCCATCAATATCATCTTCAACCGTGATTGTGGTGTCAACTGAGAAGCTTACCTCTAGAGTAGGCTTTGGTGACAAATGGCCCAGTGGTGTTATATTTTCTACTTGCCTCCTAGAACCAAAACTTCTCTTTTCAAATGCTACCAAAGGTACATCCTTTTTTATTTTTTCATGCAAAAGTAGTTCCATAGGATCTTGGATTTCATAGAAGGCTTCTACGTCGGTTGGGTTATTATTCATTCTCCAAGCCTCAACAATAACAATTATATTGTAGGCATTCATCCTCATTATCACTTGATTTTCCTCATAGTTCCTAATGACATCATCCACATGGAACTCGTGCTCATATCCTTTAATTTTTTGTGAAATCTTGGCATCATAAATAAAGTGTTCAGGGTCAATTTTTTCTCTTTTATTTCCTACTGGCAAGCCATAATAATCTAGCTTGCTACCAACCAAATAATATCATATATCAACAATAATAGTGAAGTCACCTAAACATAGAGTAGAAGGCATAATTTTTTTCCTTTCATAGCTTTTTATATGTATGAAAGTTGAATAAGACAATTGTCTTATGATATCAAGGTATGCAACCCTACCTGGCATAGTCTTAGGGAGTAAATATGGTCCTGCCTCAAATCCATATACTCTAATAATAGTACAATTTTCAAATGCATACCAATCTCCCCAATTGTGATTTATTTTTCCATCATGACCCTTCTCCTTTGGTTGTAGGAACCTTTGTTATTCTAGGGACAAATTATAATCACATCTATGGCCAAGAAACTTGTATAAGGGTTTGACAAAATGTTCATCAAAGTAAAAGTAGTGGGATCTCCCATACAGATGTCCACATTTGCACTGGTCTAGAATTCCCATCACTATCCAAATCTTTTATTCTCAATTCTTCTCCCCATATTTGATCACTTTCCCTTCATACAATATCATGTGCGTAAGAAGTGAATAGTGTTTGACATTGATAACTACACTATTATTTTTATAGCATTATGAGCACTATTGATGGCCTCAAATAGATATTCTATATAGTCATAGGGTCTAGCATCTTGTCTTTGGATGTCTGCAACCAAAACCATGGGAACTATAGTAATGTTAGCAAGGGCATCAACTCCCAGTACTTGGCCAGCTAAATAGTAGGTGTATTGATAGTATTCTTCAAACAAATCTATAGGGAATGGGGGCCTTTCATCACTAGGAAACCTCCTAGGTTGATTGTCTAGACCTTTAGGCCTGCACAAAGGAAACTTCCACCTTTTATAGCTCATATCCACAGTGCGATATTATTCCAACAAATCTCTCATCTATAATTTTGTTTTCAAGGAGGTATCTAATTGAAAAACCATACACATATAGTCCCATGTTATAATCATGAATTTTGGCCCATCATGTAAGTGAATTTCCATCCTCTTTGGATTGTAGTTTCTATCCAGTGCTCTGATTAGTTCTATGTTCATGAAAACATTGGGAATCACAAGCTTTCCTAGATTCAAGTTCCATGGGTTTGAAACTGGTCTATGTCTGTATTTCTTCCTATAATGATAAATGAACAAGTTATAACCCCTATGTGGAGTCCACACATCTCCCAAATTCTTTTGTTTATCTTTTAACGTTTCACATGATGGGTTTTATTGAGTTGTTCTTCTTGATTTTGGCCCAAACCTGGGACATTGATCTATTAAATCTTGGTTTAAAGGCCTATTCTCTATTTTTTCCCTTGTTTCCCTTTGTTGCTCTAGGTTTTTATCCATTTTAACCCTACTTATGTTGTACTTCAAGCTATCTTTTGAAAAAATATGTTCAGTTGGGCCAAGATCACTTACTTGTATGAATGTTGTAAATTTTAAGCTACCCGTCGTCATCCAATTCTATCCTCTGGATACTCAACCATAATTTGTAGTGATTTTTGATTTCTTAGAGGTTGTATTTATGAAAATTTAGCATGCTTGAGCCAGCTCTAGTTCATAAATGATTCTCATTCCATCGTTCCAATCAACTTGCATATTAATAGTAGTTGTCTCTTTGATGACTTCATCAATCAAATCAATTTTGTGAACATTATTTCAAAAAAAATCAAAGAGACTTTAATCATGATGCCTATTTCTCTATTCGATGTTTCATTCACCATCTTTTGATAAATTTCTAGGAGACATTTAGATTTCTCTCTTTGATGTTGCAAGGTCTCTTCAATTTTTACATTTCAAGCTCTTCCCTTGTGGACCCCTTTTAGTCAATGAGACTAGTGGATATTTCTTGCCAAAAAGCCTATCTCCTTGACATACCCTTATCTCTCCCTTTGGCAGTATTACTTGTTAATGATCTCTATGTGACTTTTTAATGTTGAGGAGACCTATGGTCACCTCTCTCCAATTCCTCTTAGTATCATCGATAGTATGTGTTTACATTTGTGCCAGAATTTCATGGAGACTTTTGATAATGTCTGTTGGGTACTCTTGTGTCTCCTCAACATATCATTGTTAGGATGTTGATGAGACCTTGATCAATGTCTATTCGATGTCTCTATGTCTCACCAATATTTTTCTCCTCAAATTTTGAAGAGAGTTACTTCTCTCTTTGATAAATTGATGTCTCCTTGATTGTCATTTGTCCACATTGCTATACTAGTGATTTACCATTTATTTTATGATAATCTCTCAATGTCTGAGAGATGTTTTTCTAATTCCTGAATGTTGAATACTCCACATGATTTGTTGGTGAGACATTTTATATTTTCTCCTCGACATGTCCAAGTTTCTTAGACATGTTATTCATTTAGGCTAGCGAGAATACATTTGAATATGTTTCTTAGACCTTCAAAGGTCTCATCTATATTTCTCATTGACCCTTCTTGGTTGTGTTGAAGAGACTATGGCTAGACTCTCTTTGATATGGCATTGTCTTGGTGACATACCATGTGCTACTATGGGAAAATTTAAGACATGGAATTCACCTCAGTGTTATGATCAAAGGGCCAGATCTATTAATTTCAACCACTATGAAATGAATGGAGATGGAACATATGGTGAGTGTGGGAGGATGGGTGAAAATGGAAGTATGGAAGAATAACCAAGGTGGATTTTTTGGCTCCAACACGGGGTCTAGACCATAGTCTAGGAGAACAACACAATTAAATCCTTCATGTGAAATATTGGAAGGTAAATATAAGAATCTTTGAGATCTGTGGACTCCACAAATAGGTTATGATATGTTCATATATCACTATAGAAAGAAGTACAAACACAAACTTGTCTCAAACCTATGGAACATGAATTTGCAAAAGCTTGTGATGCCTAATGCGTTTATCAAAGTGGAACTAGTCAAGGAAATAGCTAAAAGCTACAACCCCAAAACAAGGGCAATCTATTCCCATGATGGTTCAAAATTTATCATCATAACATGAGATTACATCTCTAAGTTTTTCCAACTGGATACCTCCATGAAAATAAAATTGAGAATAAGAGATTTGTTGTAAGAATATTGGACCATGGATACAAGCTATAAGAGATGGAAATTACCTTTCCATAGACCCAAGGGCCCAAGAAACCAACTTAGAGGATTCTCTAGTGATGAGAGACCCCCATTTCCTATGGATTCATTTGATGAATACTATCAACATACTTATTATTCAGCCAACCAAGTCCTAGGAATTGATGCTCCCATGGTCTTAGCAGTAAATATTTAAATCCAAGATGGTATGCCTTATGACTACACAGAATAGTTATATGAGGTCATTAATACCTTGCTTACTACCATTAAGAATAATAGTGATGGCATCAACTTCAAGAAATACTCTCTACTCACGCATATGATATTATATGAAGGACGGGCATTAGGCATGTGGGGAGAAGAGTTAAAAATTAAAGATTTGGATAGTAATAAGAATATGAGACTAGTTCAGATGTGGACATCCATATGGGATAGTAGATGTGGGAGATCCCACTACTTATACTTTGAAGAATATTTTGTGAAACCCTTGTATAATATGCTTGGCCATAGATGTAATTATATTTTTTCTCCAAAGATACAAAGATTCCTCAAACCATGGGAGAAAAAACCTGAGGGAAAGATAATCCACAATTAGGGGAATTGGTATGCATTTAAAGGTTGTACCATGATAATAGTATATGGTGAGGTAGCTCCATTTTTATTGCCTAAGACTATACCAAATAGGGTTGCATACTTGTATATTGTGGGGAAATTGGCCTTTTCAAACTTCATGCACCTCAAAAGTTATGAAAGGAAATCTCTCATGCCCTCCACCTTGTTGGTGTAATTAATATTTTAATTACACATTTGCATAAGTTTACTTAGGAATATTTAATTCCTAAGTTATAGGTTTTATCCTTATCTTGTTGAGCTATCTTGTTGCTCAAGATGAGATTAGGTTTATGCATCTTTTCTTTTATAAAGCAAATTATCTCTTGTAATATTTGGTACTTCGAATATATCAATTTGCACATCTTTTGCAAATCTTTGCTTTTTCGTTTCTCTATTCTGTGGAAGGTGATTTTTCTAGTTTGCAATCAGATCTTGGTTTCTAACATGGTATCAGAGCCTTGATTTGCAGCCCCTTCTCAGCTTTTTTGGAGGATTTCATTGTAGAGCTTGTTCGGAGTCCTTCGAGGGTTTCATTCCTTGAGCATCTTTATGTAGTATCTTGGATCAGATCAAGGTTTTCCATTGGATTCAGAGCACTAGAAAAAGTTATAAATGGATTTTATTTCATTTATTTTCATCACAATTTTCCAGATCTGCAAGGCTTTCAAGCTTGGTGATTTTTCTGATAGATCTGGGGGTCACCTGATTTTCAGAGCACTTTGGGCCCAAACGGACCTCGCTGTTGGATTCGCAGCATCCAAAAACACCTATTTCCATATAAATTCATCTGATTTGGACACAGTCATCTGGAGAGGCAAAAAAATTTTGCCCAAGGGCCGTACGACCCCCAGGCATGACTCTCGAGGCACATATTTTGAGAAAAAATCAAAAAAATATTTAAAAAATCAAATTTTTTGTTGGAAAACTCGCACAGCCAGTTTAAATTCAATCCGCTGCCCAGTGGTCACCAGGTGGTAGAGCCAGCTCCACCACTGACCTGGCCCTTCAGCCCTTAGCACTAAGCCAACAGCCTTATTGGAGTCCGCTCGCTGATCTCATAGCCCTCGCGGGCCTTTCAACTCCTGTGCATGGTCCTATGGGTGACCAACGCTTGACCTAAGCCCCCTGTGCTAGTCTAGCCCCCAAACCGGTCATATCGGCATCCAGGGGCTTCAGTCCAACCCCCTGCGTGCCAGCCCCTGGTCCTGCATGCGACCAGGGGCCTTATTTTTTTAGCCCCTGAGGGCTTCACATGGCCAAATTAGACATTTTTGGAGCAATTTCATGGAAACGAGCATAACTTTCACATACGACGTCATTTTTTTGCAAATGAGATATCACCGAAAAATCTATTTCTAAGCTCTATGCAATGGTTTAAGTGTGATTTTTTTGTTTTTCTTTTTTGATGATTTTTTTTGCCTCAAAAGTCAGATGTTGCCTTTTTCACTCCGAGAGACGTATCTTGTGACTCGCTTATCCGTTTTTCACGATTTTCATGGCATTGGAAAGCTGGTTTTGGTCTTTATGCAGATCTAAGGTCATTTATAGAATATATGTACCTTATTTTATGCATGCATTCATTTTTTTTGTGCATTAGGTTGGCATTTTCACTCATTTTTATGTAGTTTTGCATTCTCTCCTTCTGCAATAATTGGGTATTGTAATAACGAACTGATGTAAAGTTACATTAAGGGGGGTTCTTGCATCCATCCTTCATGCTGGTGACAACTCTTATGATATTTTCTGGTTTCTTGTTGTCTCCTTTTAGCTTCTTTCTTGCTTAGCTCGACACATCATTGGTTTGCTTCAGTTCACAATTCACATTGGGATTTTATAGTTCTTGATCCACATTGGTTCAAATCTTTCTCATTTGAAGGCCATTTTTTTATGGTTAGTGTTCCAGAATCTTGATGGTACTCGTCCTATGGGCAGGTTTAGTTTCAGTTTGGCATTTGCTTCAAGAGACAGCTTCCAGATTTGTCATCATTATGGGTCCTTTCATCCTTTCATCTACTGTTTCTTACAGATTCCAGGTTTGATCTAGTATGTGAGTTTCCAGTGTTCCTTGGCATTAGGTCTGTTGTTACATTTGTGATTTTGATATGGTATTTTGCAAATAGAACTATCTTTCCTTGCTTGCCGGATTTGGGGTTCCAGTGTTGCTTAATCAGAGTTCTTCCAGTGCTTCTTCACAATAGTTCATCTCTCTGAGGGGGGGTTTTACTGACTGGGTTTTCTTTCTCTTTACATGTGTACATGAGTACCTGATTAGGCCTTGTGGTCGAGACTCATATTTGCATAATAATCTGCTTCTCCCTAAGTTGTACTTATGGGGGGGTGTTGGTGTAATTAATATTTAATTACACATTTGCATAAGTTTACTTAGGCATATGATAAGAAGAATAGGCGGGATGGCGCTGTGCGGAAGAATGGCGCGGGCTAGGGCCTGCGTGCCCTAGCTTCTTCTTTGTCTGGCGTCCGTGCTCGAGCTCCGAGCTCTCTGCTGCTGTTGGGGGGGGTTTTATTTCGCTGCAGGGGTTATTCCTGGGTTGGGCAGGGGTTTTTGTGTGTTTTTGGCCCGCGGGTGGGCTTTCTCCCTGGTCTTTGGGCGTGGGGAGTTCCCAGCAAGAGGAGTGCGGGGGTTTGAAACGGTGGGTGGCCTGATCTATCCCTTTCTCCCTTTTTTGTTGCTGTTTTGGCGTGTTGGCCCATGGAGAATCGTAGTCTAGCTGGTTATCAAGTATCCTCTAGGGATTTGGAGATGATAGAGCCTTCTTCTCCTTTGCATGCCAGTTGCAAGGAGCAGTCAGGTAAACCCCAATCTGGGGAAGGTGTCTCCTCATCAAAAGGAATGTTTCGGATAAAAAAAGTAAACGGATGTTTGGAGAGATCTGAAGATCGACCAGTCCTGGTCATTCAACCTGAGCAAGTTTTGGAGGATGTTGAATACTGGTGCAATCATGCCCTTATCTGCAAATTTTTAGGCCTTCGTCTTTCACTACCTGTGCTGGAATCTTGGGCACGTAAGGTTTGGAACCCTGAAGGGGATATGGAGATCCTTTTAGCAGCCAATAACTATTTTCTGGTCATCTTCTCGAGCATGTCAGACAGGAATAGGGCTTTTGAGGGAGGCCCTTACTTCTTTAACCAGGTGGGGCTCTTCATTAAGCCCTGGCACATGGGCTTTAACTCTGCTGAGGAGATCCCCTCTCGGGTGCCGGTGTGGGTTCGTCTGCCAAGGCTTCCTTTAGAATTCTGGAGAGAAGATATTCTTCATTCAATCTCTTTGCTGCTTGGAAAACCTGTGGGATCGGCGTCACAAACTCAAGATCGCAAGGTAATTTCTTTTGCTCGTATTTGTGTAGAAGTTGATTTAAGTAATCCATTACCAGATTCTATGGAGATTTGCATGGGTTCATCGTCTTGGATCCAACAGCTGGATTACGAGACCCTACCATTTAGATGCAGAATTTGCCACGAATATGGTCATCTACATCGCAGATGCCCCAGATTTAAATCTTCACCCTTGGCTACCTCTGGACCTCCTAAGGATGATAAGGGGAAGGCGCCTTTGTCTGATGTACCTGTTGATAAGGAAGGATTTACTCAGGTGAAATCTCGTAACAAAGGAAAAGGCAAGAAGAGAACCTGGATGGATAGACAGAATGATGGCACCTTTAATAGGTTTGAGGCTCTTGATAGCTTAGCCCAAGAGGAAGGAATTCCAGTTGAGCTCTCTTCTGGGGAGATAGGTCAGCTGGAGGCTCAGGATGAGGATGCTAAGAAGGAGGATCAGATTTTATCGTCAGGTGACATACAAGTTGATCAGATGGGTATGGATTTACCTCCTCATGCTCAGGGTATCGGGGATCTCCAGGAGTCTCAGGCTCCGATGGGGTCTGTTACGGTGGCTCCTGTTCCCCCTGCTTCTAAGGGAACCTCTGATCCTGTGAAGGGTAATAAGGCTTCTCCTGCCTTAGGCCTGCATCAAAAATCCTTTAAGAAGGGGCTTCTCGACAAACCGTCAAGGAGTGGAAGGAAGACTGATCAAGAGAAGGTCAAAATTATGGGTGATACATTGGTTGAGTCTGGGTCTGTGAAACCCATCGATTCCCACTTCTCCCATCCTCATAAATGATTGTTTTATCATGGAATGTTAGGGGGTTGAACAACATCCCTAGACAAAAGGCTGTTCGCTCATTAATTGAATCTCAGTCTCCTGATTTGGTCTTCATTCAGGAAACCAAGCTTACTGTGGATGGATTGGCTAATTGTGCCCCCCCGTATTTGGCCCCAAGGTTATTGGCAGGGGGTGGGGGCTTTGAGCAGTTCTGGGGGGGTGGCTTGTTTCTGGAACCCGAGGAAAGTCTCACCCTTATGGTGGATCTCTAGCCGGTTTTCCATTACTTTGGTTGCTTCTATTTTTGAGACTGGAGAAAGATGCATTTTCTCCAATATTTATGCTCCTACTGATCTTTCAGGTAAGTTACAGCTTTGGGATCACATCAGATTCATCCGGTCTCTGGACCCTTTTCTCCCATGGATTATGGCTGGTGATTTTAATGCTATTATAAGTTTGGAGGAAAAACGTGGTGGATTAGCTAGGCTAGATCATTCTTCAAATCTGCTTAGAGATAACATTGGTTTTCTAAATCTCATTGATGTGAAGCCAAACAATGGTGTATTTACCTGGAATAATAGGAGATGTGGTGCTGAGGCTATTTCTGAAAGGCTTGACAGATTTTTGGTATCTTGCTATTGGTTGCACAACAGGTGGACCACCAGTTCAGAAATTCTTGACTGGAGGGGTTCTGACCATTGGCCCATCAGACTCTCTGTCTCCCCTTATGGTGTCACCAAAAAGCCATCTTTCAAATTTCAAGTGATGTGGTTAAGAGATCAATCTTTGCAGGATCTTATGCTGGATTGGTGGTATGAAGGAAGGCCCGCCCATGGGACGGCCATGTTTACTTTTAGTAAGAGGCTTCAACATGTGAAGTACAGGTTAAAGAGGTGGAATAAAGAGTGTTTTGGGAACCTGCATGCTCAGAAAATAGCGGCTCAGTCCAAGTTGGATAGCATTACCCGGCAGATTCGAGACCAGGGGTTCTCCCCTGAGCTAAAGAATGCTGAGTCTTTGGCTCTCAAAGGTTTAGAAGAATGGGAGCTTCGGGAGGAGATCTTTTGGAAGCAAAAATCTCGCATTGATTGGCTTCAGGAGGGAGATAGGAACACAGCTTTTTTCCATAACTCGGTTAAGGCTCGGAGGCAGGGGAACTCTATTTCCTCTCTTGTTTCACTGGATGGAGCCCAACTTTCGTCTTTTGCTGAAATCTCCAGGGAAGCTGTCAACTACTTTTCAAACCTGTTTACCAGGGAGAACCTTGTTGTTAGGATGGAAGAGAGGGCTATCTTGGATTGTATTCCCCACCTAGTCTCTGCTGAGATGAATGGGGCTCTTCTTTGTCCAATCTTGTTACCGGAATTGGAGAAAGTGGTGTTTAGTATGAAAAAAGGTAAAGCTCCTGGCCCTGATGGTTTCCCGATTGAGTTCTTTCAGGAATTTTGGGAAATAATAAAGTATGATCTCCTTGAGGTTGTTCAGGAATCGCATAGGAACAAACAAATGCTTAAGTCTTTGAATTCTACTTTTTTGGCTCTCATACCTAAGAAGGAGGGAGCTAATCGGTTGGACCAATTCAGGCCTATTGCTTTATGCAATGTCGTCTACAAGATCATCACTAAGTTGATTGCTGAGAGACTCAAGCCACTCCTTGATACTTTGATCTCTGTTGAGCAGGGTGGCTTTGTTGAAGGAAGACAAATTCTTGATGGTGTTGTGATAGCTATGGAGGCTATTCATTCTATGGCTTCCTCTAAAGAGAAAGCTATGTTCATCAAACTTGACATGGCTAAAGCTTATGATCGGGTGAGTTGGGAGTTCTTACATAAAATTCTCTTGGCTTTTGGCTTTGATGAGGAGTGGGTGAATTGGGTTCTCAGTTGTGTGACCTCGTCCTCCTTTTCTGTCATCATTAATGGGGAACCTTCAGATTTGTTTAGTGCTTCTCGAGGACTTCGACAAGGGGACCCTTTATCTCCCTACCTTTTCATTATTATGGCGGAAGGTCTTGGCAGATTTATTAAATCTCAGGTGAGGCAGGGTCTTATACAAGGTTGGTCCTGGAACAATAATCTCCCTCCTTACTCTCATCTTCAGTTTGTGGATGACACTGGGCTGATGGGCTTGGCTAGAATTAGTGAGGCTCTACACTTCAGGAGAGCTTTGGACATCTATTTGAAAGCTTCTGGTCAGAGTATTAATGATGATAAATCTTCCATTTATTTCTTTAATACTCCTCGGCTTATTCAGAACAGGATTGCTAGGATTCTCAGATTCCAGATTGGTTCTCTCCCCTTGATGTACCTTGGGATTCCTTTGGCTTTGGGTTCCCAGCGTAGAGAATTTTGGCAGGGGATTTTGGATAAATTTCGGAGTAAGGTCAGTCATTGGACTTATAGATGGCTCTCTTCTGCTGGGAGAGTGATTCTCCTAAAGACTGTGGTGCAGTCTCTTCCCATTTATAGGTGTTGTGTGCAGATTCCCCCTTCCTCTTTTGTGAGGGACTTTGATGCTCTTTCTCGGAAATTCCTTTGGTCGGGCAACCTTCTCTCTTCGAAGTGGAGTTTAGTCAGGTGGGAGTCTGTTTGCAGGCCGAAGCATGCTGGGGGCCTTGGTCTCAGGTCTATGGCTCTTGTGGTCACGGCCTTGGCGGCCAAGCTGTATTGGAGATGGTGCAACAGTCAGGATCAGGACTGGGCTAAGGTTCTTGCTCTCAAGTATTTACCTGGTGCTGAGAGCCAAGATGTGTCACGCCTTGCTTTGTTGGGAAAAGGCTCTTGTATTTGGGATACTCTGAAGAAGGGAGCCCAGCTTATTAAGGATGGTCTCTTTTGGATCTGTAATAGAGGCTCTGATGCTCTGTTCTGGCAGGACTCTTGGGATGGTTACCCCTCCATTCTTTGTAGCTTCCCTCAGCTTCAGCCTCTTTACCATATCTTTTCTGATGCTGGATGGATTAAGGTGGAAAATTTTAAAACAGTCAAGCATATTGGTCAGGTGGAGGTGTCCTGCTGGAAGGATCCCCAGGAGTGGCCCGTGGGTGGCTCTGACGAGGATCGTGCTGTTCTGTTTAAAGTCTTGGAGGGTAGGCTTTGCAGCTCCCTTAATGAGAGGGACAAGTTGGCTTGGAGTCCCAGCCCAAAAGGTAAATTTACTGTTGCTCAAGGCTATGTTGTGCTTGACAAGAACCTTCATGGTCCTACGGAGGTGTCCTGGTGGAAGAAGGTTTGGAATAACTTCTCTTGGCCCAAGTGCAATTTTTTCTTATGGTTGGTTGCTCAGAAGAAATGTCTCACTTGGGAGAATCTTCGCAAGCGTGGTTTTCATGGGCCTTCTATGTGCTTCCTTTGTTCGAGCAATGAAGAATGCTCTTCCCATTTGTTCTTTCATTGCCCTTTTTCTAGAGAAATTTGGCACAGGTGGTGGGAGGCCTGGCATCAGGGTTGTGTTCATGCTTCTTCCCTAATTGAGTTTTGGGAGAGCCTGGGCAGGCCTCCTGCGATGACTTCTTTCCTTCAGGTGGCTTGGGCTGTTGGGCCTATTTTCATTCTTTGGAACCTTTGGCTGGAAAGGAATCGTAGAGTTTTTTGTGATTCTAAGCTGGGAAGTGGTCAATTGTGGAAGAAGATTATTAGCAGGCTTCAGGAAACTATTTCTGCTAAGTGTGATATGGATGAAAAGATTGATCCGGGTGATTATGCTATTATGAGGAATTTGAACCTTGGGGATAATAGTAGGGGATGCAGTGCTAGAAATAGACCCCGACATGGCAAGCAACGGGTTTGTCGTGATGGGAGGTGGACGCCCCCCCCAGTGGGGGTCCTGAAGATTAATACTGATGGCTCTTCTCGGGGGAACCCTGGACATGCGGGTGTTGGTGGTATAGGTAGAGGTGAAGATGGGGCTGCTGTGTTCTTCTTCTCTGTCTACAAAGGGCAGCACTCTAATAATCTGATGGAGGCCCTTGCCATTAAGATTGTCGTTGAGCGTGGCTGCTCTTTAGGCTGGAGGAGGATTATCTGTGAGGCAGATTCTCAGATTGTTGTGGATATGCTGAACAACCAGAGATTGGATGATGTTAATTGGCAATTAGCCTCGGTGGTTAGACAGATTCTAAGTGTTTGTCATTCCCTTGAGTCTGTCTCCTTTTGTCACATCCCTAGAGAATGGAATCAAGTGGCGGATTGCTTGGCGAAGTGGGCCTCGGAGAATGGGGAGGGCTGGAATATTAGTGGACAGGATGAGTTATCTTCTGGGTATCGTCAGACCCTGGAGAGATTATTATTGGATGACAGGAATATGTAGTGTTGTTGATGGTCTTTTTGGTTGTATTCCTGTTTTGGTGGGCCTTTGGCCTATGCTTTGTACTTTGGATTTGATGGAATAAATTTTTACCCTTTTTCTAAAAAAAGTTTACTTAGGCATATTTAATTCCTAAGTTATAGGTTTTATCCTTATCTTGTTGAGCTATCTTGTTGCTCAAGATAAGATTAGGTTTATGCATGTTTGCTTTTATAAAGAAAATTATCTCTTGTAATATTTGGTACTTCAAATATATCAATTTGCACATCTTTTGCAAATCTCTTCTTTTTCATTTCTCTCTTCCGTGGAATGTGATTTTTCTAGTTTGCAATCAGATCTTGGTTTCTAACATACCTTATGCTTTGGTGACTTTACCATTATTGTTGATAAAGTGTATGAATCAATTGGTAGAAAAATATATTATTATGGCATGCCATTGGGAAACAAGAGGGAGAAATTTTACCCTAAGCACTTTATTCATGATGCCAAGATCTCACAGAAACTGAAAGGATATGAACATGAATTCTTCATGGATGATGTCATTAGAAATTGGGATGAAACTCAAGTAATGATGAGGAAGGTTGCATACAACAAAATAGTTATTGCAAGGGCATGGAGGAAAAGTAATAATCCATTATATATAGAAGCTTTTCATGAAATATAAGATCCTATGGAAAGGGTTGAGCAATTGATCATACATGAAGAATTGACTAAGGATGTACCTCTCATATCTTTTGAAAGAAGAAGAGATACTAGTTCTAGGAAACAAGCTGAAAAATATAGTACCTTTAAGTCATTTATCACCACAAGCTACTCTAGAGGTCAACTTCTTAGTTGATAGTCCTATTATAATTAAGGATGACATTGAGGAAGAAAACGAGGTTGCATAGATCACCATTCCTACTATTCCCCAATATGAAGTACCACCAGAGAGGAATGTGATTACCTTTTAAGCCTTTGATGAATTATCTAATGATGTAAGACATCATGCTAGCTAGGAATTCATTGTAGATGATACATTTTTTCAAACTCTTAAGTTTAGGGCCTTCATTTATGAGTACAAAGGAAGATTGATAAGAGAAAATTTAAAAGAAATAAACCTTGAGCAAGAGGTGAATTCCTTAAAAGAAATCTAGTATGATATTGATAAGGAAATGGAAAACATCACTCCTCAAAGAGGGAGAGCATTGATACAAGAATCTAGAGTCATGCTTCTTCAAGGGTGGGACATCAACTTAGCCATAGTGTTTGATGATTTCCTAAGAAGAGAGAATAAAACCCTGCAATTGATAGATGAAGCCACTAATAAGATATACACTAGATCATGTTATAATCCCGACAACATTGCTTTGTAGATTTGGGCCCTTTACCCACCACGAAAAAGGCCTTCCCTTATCAATGATCATGTTCAAGTCTATGGCCATCTTCTAGTATAGAGAGTAGGGGATAGAAACCCTATTGAGACTACTGACCTAAATGTTAATGTTGCCAAGTTTACTAAAGCTCATATTCAGAAATTAGTTAGAGATAATAAGGGATTGATTGATGAAAATGAGAGGTTGAAGAAAAATGTGATCAACTATAAAGATAGATTACCTCCCTCCTCAGGACCTTATTCACCATTGATTGAATGTGAAAGGAAAGTTCTTGAAGCAATTTTTGAGACCACTTACTGGAAGTGCAAATATGAAATAATCCAAAAAGGGAAATAAGAACTAAAGAGAAAAATAAACACTACTATATTTGAAATGGCATCAGAAATCAGGTGTAAGAGGTTTGATGATATGATTAAACTTGCTGATAAGGTTTTGGTTATCCATGATGATAGGGCATATGCAGCTTTGCAAGAAAATAATAGGTTATGTGATAGAATGAAGGAGGTAGAAATATAGATAAAGGTGAAGAAAGGTAATAAAAAAAGTGTACTTCAAGAATATAAAGAGCTTATGAACACACATGACAACTTCCATAACATACTGACACAAGAATTGAGTGACTTCAATTAGTCATTGAGTATGGCTCTGCCAAATTTCTTTGAGGAAATAGACTTAAAAGACCAAGATGTATGGAAGGACGAGATAGCTCAATATCTACCGATGGCTCTTGACGAGATTAATGACGAAGATGAGGTGCTCAAAAAAATACAGGTGCAACTAGGATGAATCTTTGAACTTGAATATGAAATGAAAAACATCATAAACAATGCAAAAACTTATGCAAAGATAGGATATATTGAGCATGTGTCAAAAATTAATGTATTCATCACATGGGTCAAGTAAGGAGTGACAAGCTAACAAAGTTTTGTAGGTGCGAGTGCATTATCATGGAGCATGAGCCTTGAACAGGTCTTAAATGATCATGGGTGATTGTTGGAGACTAATAGATCATGGTGCATATACTTACAAATTACCAAGTTTCTATGTTTATGTTAATCAAGTTTGATCCTCTAGTTATCAAACGATGTAACTTTTTGTGAACGAGCTTGTAGCTTATTGCTTCCCATATAAAAAGGGAAACCAAGGCCCAATTTTGGATCATCATCAATCATTACCATCATCATTAGAATTAGTAGATAGGTTCATCTATTAGCATATTACACTCATCCATTTCCATACTTCATCAAAAACTTCGATTATTAATGTATATCTTTTGAAGCAATATAATGGAGAAGACTATCCATAGTCGGTATTTCACTTCCATTGTTTAATTGTTGTGTTAATATTCATTCTTATATGTTTTTGTGTTGTCTTCAAAGTGGTTTTCCTTAATTATTCAAATTTATACAATTTTTCAAGACACATTTTCTATTGCTATGTGATTTTCTTTATTGGGTTATGACTGGAGTGAATTAAATTCCTTTCAAGTGACTCATTTTAATTATTTCCTGCTAGGGATTAAAATCCTTTTAAATTGATTGCTCTAATTGGTTTCCCTCAAGTTAAGAATTAAAAATCCTTTCATGATAGCATAGTAATTTGAGAAAATAATATTGGGATTCATAAAGAATACTATAGTAACTGACAAACCTGCACGTTTGTACAAGGTGAAAACATCCAAAGTTCCCAACAAGTTAGAGTTAAGCTGAGAAATAGATCCACCTATCTTACATATCTCTCTCCATCATCATCATCCACCCATCAACTCCATTCACCCAATAGGATTAGGCACTAGTCAAATTTAGAACATTTTATACAAACTCTACTCATACACTTTATTCTCAAAGACATCTACAATAGGAACTAGTCATTAGCCTTGCATTTACTTCACACCCACATGCCATTGTGAGTAGATTTCCCAAATTAGAGATCATATTCAAACCATCAAATCTACCTTATCATTTAGGTACACCCACCTAGGTTTAGTGGAGCCTAAAGAGTAGGGGATCATCAATGAGATTCACCATGTTCATTAGCCAAAAATGTACTAAGAGACTGGCATCCTTTTAAGGTTCAAAACCCACATTTTTGAGACCTAACAGTTGGTCTATGTGTGTGAAAGAATATTGCAATCAATGAGAAAAGTATGTTATTGTATCAATGTGCCAAAATATGAATGTATATTTGAAGTTGTTTATAGTTGAGTGTGAGAGTGATCAAAGAGAGATGTGTAATGTACTAAATTGATGCATTGTAGGTTTTTGTAGAATCAGTTTATGTACACTTGAAAGTGTAAATCTTCAGAGTTTGTAGCCTCATTGTACTAAGTTGTAGCTAAAATTAGGTGATTGTAGTCTCCTTGTATGTCACGTCTCAAACTTGGTTGATATTCACTTTTACTTTATATGGAACTGAAACATGAATAAATGTGTGTGGTAGAATAATTGTTGTGAAGTTTGAATAAGAATTAGGTGAATTTTTATTTTATTTGGAAGATGAAAGGCAATGGATGATATTTTATTTCAATAAAATTAAATGTGATGATTAATATGATGTAACATAGAGAATGATATGTATTTCTTTGATTATACTTTTGGATACTAATCTATTAATGGGTGCCTAAGTTTATATGAGATGCAAGTTTGTCGAAGACCAAGAGTGTGGTTGAGGTAGAGGAAGTTAGCCACCTAGCAGGGTTAAGTTGGAACAAATTCTCTCACATGCACACACCACTTAGTAATCATGTTAAATTTCATTTAGAATGTTATTTAATTAATTGTTTATATTTTTTTTACTTTGCAATGTTGTTTAAAATTAATTAAGTGGTAAATTAAATGTGTAGAAATAAAATAATTAGTTTAGTATATTTTTAGTTAATGTTTTATTTGAAGATTAAGATGTTATTTATTTTGTTAAATTGTGGATAATGTGTGCATAGAAAACAAATATTTCTTTATTTTAAAATCAGATTTATTAGAAAACTTAGAATAAAATGAAATATAGGAAGATTTTTTTTTTAAAATGATAAGATAGAAAACAATAAAAATAGAAAAATATGAGTAAACTTGATTAAAAATTAGAAAAACAAAGCAAAATAAAGCTAGAAATTTATTTTTTTATAAAACTCTTTAATTTTCAACAAGAGCAGGCATTATGAAGTTTTATTATTTTCTTTCATCTTCTTCATTTTTCTCGAAAAAAAAATTTTGAAGCAAGCAAGAATGGTTGATTCAAGTGAAATTGGGAAAAGAAGAGGAATAGAACAGGAAAGGCCAACTAAACTAGAGCAATTTTATCAAGTTGGCATTGGATTCCAGGTTTTTAAATCATTATCTCCATGAAATTTCACTTCAGTTATGTGTGTAAATGATTCATTTTGTTCTCATGAGGAAAGATTTAAATTTTCTTCTAGATCAATTTTGTCTTGAAAATATATATTACTTTTCTATAGAAAACCCAATTAGACTTTGTTTTGTCTGTAGAAAACCCAATCAAATTATTATTTTATTCTATATATACAAATATAACTTCTTGAGTCTATATATATACATACAAATAAATATATATTCATATATATATATACCTGAGTATATATGCATATATATATATATATTTAGCACAGTATTATGAAAACCAGGTATGATAGTAGAAATTGTTGTCTTTATGCACTTCAATGTTGAATTATTTTTTTAGGTATCAAATATTTGAATTAAAGTAAAATAATAATATTAAATAAGTTATATGGCAGTTGTAGCTGCACACAAAATGGACACTGTGGAGAGGGCGCTGCCCTCCCCATAGGGGCTGGGCCCCCTCCTACCATAACATTTATTTCAATCCTTGATTTCTATTCAATGTTTAAAACTTAAACTTATGATTATTTTTTAGACTTCAAACTCAGTTAAAAATCTGTAAAAATTTGCCTTTGGCCATCGACTGTGATGGAATATTTATATAAATAGTAGGTTGAATATATATATATATATATATATATATATATATATATATATATATATATATATATATATATATATATATATCTGAGTTGTTTATCTACAAATGTATATATAACCACATAATGAATATATATAGATATATAAATATAGTATGTTATTTCATTTTATATATCATAAAGTATATACATTGTTTTTTCAGCAAGATTATGGTACTTCTCATAATTCTGTATTTTTTTTAAGCATATGTATATATGGAATACAAATTAAAATATACAAATCTGAATTAGAACAACTTCCACTCTTCCAAATGATAATTATAAATCTACTGAGAATGTATATATATTCTAATTTAGAGTGATGTCTTAATGTAAAAATCTTCTTTTTAAAATGATATGTGTAAATTTTGAGTTTCATTCCTGTCATATACATATTTCCTTAAATATATGTATGTATTTATATATATATATATATGATAATATATATATATATACATATATACATATATATTTAGAATTTTGAAGAGTAATTCAAATTTGTTATGAATATATTTGACATGCATGGTGACTTATGAGTTTTTATTGGAATTTCAATCAAACAATAGTAAACAATTGAAACACTATCTTTTTATGTGGAACATAAGAATTTAAATAGTTGAATTGTTATTCGCTTGGATAGTTATTATTTGTTATTTCATTGTCAATGATATCGAAAACTTGTAAACATTTATAAAATTTCATGATGAAACTATGCTTGGCAAGCTGAATGAATAGAAAATACTTGAAATATTATAAACTTGAAACAATTCATACTACATGTATTTCTTTTATGAAACCACTTCCAGGACATGATGCTAAGTGTGGATATACAGAGACGATAGTTTCCCTTTGCAAAACTATCATAATTTGTTATTTTGTTGCTTGGCCAAGCATATGCACCATTGAAATAGATGGAATTTTAAAAGCCTAGATATTATTGATATTAGTCTCTACCACATCTTCCATGCAAGAGTTATGTCATTCTAGATTAGATTACATACAAGCATCAGGCTTGGATCAAGAGTTCCCTCCTGCTTCTCCATTCTAGGTTGCTAGGCTCCTTGTGGAGGGTCAAAGTTTTCTCTGAGCTAGGAAGAAATCCAGGGAAGTATTTATACTTTGTGGTTGGGCGGAAAAGGCACCTGGACCCATTCTTGGTCTCGGCTTTGCGGAAGACAAAATAGTGTCATGGCAGTCGAGCACCAAGGATTTATCATCACATGGATATTTATATATACATTTCTTGGATTATTTTGTATGGCTTGCATAGCTAGTTGTAATTTAATTTGTAAACTTATTGTAATCTTTGATATGTACTCACATATGTAACATTGAAAAAAATGTTGTAATATTACTTGATGTAAACATTTACATTTGACATTGTAGTTGCTTTTTGCTTGGAAGCAATCTTATTAACACACACACACACACACACACACACACACACATACACACACACACACACACACACACACACACACACACACACACACACACACACACACACACACACACACACACACACACATATATATATATATAGTCTCGTTTTTCTTATGAGGAAATGAATTTTCTATCAATATCTTGAATTGGTAAAGTGAATATTCTTGAGGTTTCTATGATTAGTAAGTAAGGTTGGAGTACCTTTACATTTGGTATCAAAGCCCTAGGTTCAACACTATGGCCTCAAGAATTCTATGCTAGAGGTTGCAATGTGAACCTATTGATGACTGGAATCTCTAGGTGCATCGAGTGATTTAGCACCCTAATTGGGGTTGAAGATTCCTTTGATTAGTTGGAATCTCAATGATTCTTGGATGGTTTAGTTGGGAACCGAGAAGAAGAATAATAGTCATTGTATGACTATATTAGTTGAGAGTACTCCTTGTTTTAGTGGCATTTTCATAAGAATTCCCAACAAGAATAATGCCATGGTTGAAACAAGGATTAGAGATTGTATCTTTAAAGGGAATGTTGAGATATTTTTATGTATAATCCTAAGCCAAAATGGCTAAGTCATGATGACAACCCATGAAGTGACGATGTAGGAATAGAGAAAAATTGTGAGAAAAGAGATCTCTCTTTAAGAACATAAAGGGTGAATGAATATGCTATAAGAGTAATAAGTTACAAGATTGCTAGGGTAAAATAATGAATTTATCACAAGTAGAAAGAACAATCACCTACAGCCAAAAATGGTTTTAACTATAAAAGATCCTTATGGAAGAAAAGGATTGAAGATGGATGTAAATAAGAGAGCACAAATGTCTACAATGGCAAAGGTATTAGACTATAAGTAAGCTAAGCTTTAAGCAATGCTTTTGTAAGAATGTAATCTCTGTGATTGAATGCAAGTTAAGTTGTCTTAAGGATCTTCGATATGGATCTAGGACATAAGTTGCTCGGATAAGTTACCATGAGTAGCCCGTTGACCAGGTAGGTGTTGATTGATATTGTTGAACCTTGTGAGTTGTAGTTTAATAATAATGATATTTATAAATATGATTTTTTGTGAGTAATGAATCATGTGAGTCATGCACTTTTCATATATTGTGTGAGTTATGTACATATAATTGTCTTATATAAATACATGTTGTGTGAGTAATGAACTCATGACTAATATATATGTGGTGCGAGGAATGCACTTATGATTGTTTTGTAATGGGTGTGGTTAATGCACTCAAGCTTGTTTTTGTATTATGTTAGAGATTGTATCCTTAAGTAAATTATTGTCTCCCTATGAGTGATGTAGCGTGAGACATTTCTCATACTTGTATGAATGAAAACTTCATGTAACTATCATGTGAATGTTGTATTAATGTTTTATCCATATGAGTGGTGTATTCTTGTAAAGTGGGAAATGGTAATTGCTCTCTACTGTGGGAATGAAGTGTTTAGATACCTTGGGTTGTGGATGTTTGCTAGTGTATGACTATGTGTGTCATTGCATGGCGATTGAAATTTCCTTGAATGGGGTACAATTTTGTTGTGTGGCATCTTTAGTGAAGTTGAATGGATCTCATGCTTAGTGAGATTGGAATTTTTGACAACTCGTTAATTACCATTATTGAATGTGTTCTCTTAGTTACCTCAGATCTTGGAATCTAGGTATAGTTTTGTATTGTACTCCCTCTTTTGTGACTGGAATCAGTCAGATAGTTCATGTGTTGTGAACTTGTAAAGTTTGATATTTTAACTTTATTTCATTGAATTTTATTAATTTACTAAATGTTGTAAAGGCCAACATTGATTTTTATTTTTGTTTGTGAGTAAGTATAGCCATCATATTTTGATACTTATCTATCTTGTGACCATTGTGGTGTGTGACTTATTGTTGAAATTGTGCACATTTTATGCCTTGTTGAAATCAAATTTTACTTTTCCTTGGTTTGAATTATTTTCTAATGGTGGCTATGCTTGAATGTTTTAAACTGCTGGTCAAGTTTCATGTTATGTGCTCTATCATGTCCATGATGGGCCTCTGATAGATTGTATGAGGGAGTAGAATATGGAGAACATACTAGATCTAGTGTGTATGATGTTAGAATTGATAGATTGAAATTTCATTGATTCGTTGTTACATACAAGTGTTTATTGCGTAAAATGTCAAGAAAGTTTGAAATCATTTGAGTTGCTATGGATCAATTGATTTGAATATCTTGTTAATTATTATTTGTGAGGATGTCATGTCTAGATAGTTAAAAGGGAATTTGAGAATATACTTAAATGATGATTTCAACTATATGTGTCCATGAACATTCTTAAAGGTTGACTCCTAATTATGTATATTCCATGAGTTATGAAAGAATTTTTTTTGGAATATGATGAAATAATAGGTACTGGTAGGAAGAATGTTATTGGAGAAAGCGAAGTAGTTGTGTAGTGAACTTCAGTTAAAGATGAATAAAATAGAGAAGTAAGAATGACAAAATTCTATAGGATAAATGTAAAACGTGGAATAAGTGGTAAAAGATAAGATAACAAAATATGAGATTGTAATTAAAAAATAATTAGAATAGTTGTGATGAAAAATGAAAAATTTTGATGTGTGGTAAGTCAGGATTGTTACAAGGTTGTTGAATTGAATTATGGAGTTGTAATTAGAATGATAGTCAAGAAAGTATGAGGAAGTGGATGCGGTAGGAAACAAAAATGGCAAAGTAGAGAGATGTTGCAGGTGGTAAAAAAAAAGTAGAGTAAAGAAACACTTTGGCAACAAGTATTGCTAGAACAGAAGTAGATATTTTAGAATGGATAAGGATATAGGGAGGAAAATTCCTCATAACTTTGTAAAGAATAGAATGTGTAATGTTGTAGTAACACATAGTTTGAATGGAAGAATGAAAGACTAAAATGACAAGATAATAATAATGGAAGTTGAAACTAAGAAGAAACCATTGAGACAAGAAGATCTGTGTGGAAATGAGAGGAAAGGATAAGATTGAAAGTGTTGATTTAAGTTTGACAGATAGAGTGCATTGCTAAAAAAAAAAGAGTGTTGTAGAACTAAAAATTGATAAGGAAGTTAGTGGAAGGGATTCTAAACTAGAACCAACCAATAGATGGTAAAGGAAGTAAAAATACAAGATAGAGAAGGATGAATATAGATTGGTTAAGGAATATATAATAAAGTAAGATGGAAAAGATGAATTAAATGAAGTATAATTCAAAATGAGATGAATATATGATTCAAATTCGAATTGGGCACTAAATATAAAGAAGAAATAGTTCAATAAATGAAGATACATATGTAGATAATAATGGAAATGGGAGAAGTACAAGAAGGTACAAGTCAAGATACATGGAAAGTTCAAAAATAAGAATTATCAAAGGAATGGATTGTAAGTATTCTAGTCTCGAAATAGTCGGTATGCACAATGGTCAATTTGGAGCTAGTTGGTGCACCTTTGGAGTTTATCTTGTTATTTTGTAACCTCAACCTAGTGATGGTTAGGAGGTGAGATATTTTGAAAATATATAGTGTTCTATCAAATTTGAGATGCTTGTTTTCATGCTTAAAGTTTCATTGATGGATTATGATTTATGCCTCATCTAGTGGGCGTCAAGAGTGTGATTAAGTTTGTATGTTTGAATATTGTGATGTTATTCCTTTATGATCTGAAAAAGGAGCCATATGTTACTTGGATGTAATTGGATGGTAGTAGTACCATGTTTTGTTAAATGTATAGTATAAGTAGATGTACATTTACATTTGGCATACTTAATAGGTAAGGGTGGTGCCAGTGTAGGCCATCAAGATTTTTAAAGAGATGTAACGTTAAGTTGCGGAAACAAAATGTTGTGCATTATATTGTCCAATGGGATGAGTATTCAGTGGGAAGAGCAACCTAGGTGAATGTAGAGGATATTGATAGATCCTCTCTGCATTTGAGATTCTAGCATACTTAAATTCTTTATGCTTATTATGACTTTTATATATCATGGATGTTTAAGACTCTATTATGTAGATGCTTGTAATAAGACATCAAGATGATGTATCTTCCAAGTGGGGAAGGATGTCACATCTCAAAATTGGTTGATGTTCACTTTTACTTTATGCGGAACTGAAACATGAATAAATGTGTGTGGTAGAATAATTGTTGTGAAGTTTGAATAAGAATTAGGTGAATGTTTATTTATTTGGAAGATGAAATGCAATGGATGATATTTTATTTCAATAAAATGAAATGTGATGATTAATATGATGTAACATAGAGAATGATATGTATTTCTTTGATTATATTTTTGGATACTAATCTATTAATGGGTGCCTGAGTTTATATGAGATGCAGGTTTGTCGAAGACCAAGAGTGTGGTTGAGGTAGAGGTTAACCACCTAGCAGGGTTAAGTTGGAACAGATTCTCTTGCACACACACACCACTTAGTAATCATGTTAAATTGCATTTAGGATGTTGTAATTAATTGATTATATATTTTTTATTTTTCAATGCTATTTAAAATTAATTAAGTGGTAAATTAAATTCGTAGAAATAAAATAATTAGTTTAGTATATTTTTAGTTAATGTTTTATTTGAAGATTAAGATGTTATTTATTTTGTTAAATTGTGGATAATGTGTGCATAGAAAAAAAATCTTGCTTTATTTTAAAATTAGATTTATTAGAAAACTTAGAATAAAATGAAATATAGGAAGATTTTCAAAAAAAAAAGTGATAAGACAGAAAACAATAAAAATAGAAAAATATGAGTAAAGTTGATTAAAAATTAGAAAAACAAAACAAAAACAAAGCAAAATAAAGTTGGAAAAAGTAAATAAAAGTTTATAAAACTCTTTAATTTTCAACAAGAGCAGGTGTTCTGAAGTTTTATTATTTTCTTTCATCTTCTTCATTTTTCTCAAAAAATAAAATTTGAAGCAAGCAAGAATGGTTGATTCGAGTGAAATTGGGAAAAGAAGAGGAATAGAACATGAAAGGGAAACTAAACTAAAGCAATTTTATCAAGTTGGCATTGGATTCCAGGTTTTTAAATCATTATCTCCATGAAATTTCACTTCAGTTATGTGTGTAAATTATTCATTTTGTTCTCATGAGGAAAGATTTAAATTTGCTTCCATATCAATTTTGTCCTGAAAATATATATTACTTTTCTATAGAAAACCCAACTAGACTTCGTTTTGTCTATAGAAAACCCAATCAAATTGTTATTTTGTTTTGTATATACAAATATAACTTCCTGAGTCTATAAATATACATACATATATATATATATATATATACCTGAGTATATATGCATATATATATACTTTCAGCACAATATTATGAAAACCATGTCTGATAGTAGAAATTGTTGTCTTTATGCACTTCAATGTTGAATTGTTGTTTTAGGTATCAAATGTTTGAATTAAAATAAAATAAAAAATAAAATAAGTTATATGGCAGTTGTAGTTGCACACAAAATGGACGTTGTGGAGAGGGTGTTGCCCTCCCCATAGGGGTTGCGCCCCCTCCTACCATAACATTTCTTTCAATCCTTTATTTCTATTCAATATTTAAAACTTAAACTTATGATTATTTTTCAAACTTCAAACTCAGTTAAAAATTTGTAAAAGTTTTCCTCTGGCCGTCGACTATGATGTAATATTTGTATAAATAGTAGGTTGAATATATATATGTATATATATATATACATATATATGTATATATATATATATATATATATAGATAAACACAGTCTTAATCTGGTAAATTTGATATTTGTAAAAATATGAATGATGTATGTAATTATAAATTTGAAATCTAAGTTGTTTATTTACAAATATATATATAACCACATAATGAATATATACAGATATATAAATATAGTATTTTCTTTTATTTTATATATCATAAAGTATATACATTGTGTTTTCAGCAAGATTATGGTACTTCTCAAAATTCTATATTTTTTTTAAAGCATATATATATGAAATACAAATTAAAATATACAAATATGAATTTGAACAACTTCCATTATTCCAAGTGATAATTATAAATCTACTGAGAATGTAGATATATTTTGATTTAGAGTGATGTCTTAATGTAAAAATATGCTTTTTAAAATGATATGTGTAAATTTTGAGTTTCATTCTTGTCATATACATATTTCCCTGAATATATGTATGTATTTATATATATGAGAATATATATATACATATATACATATATATTTAGAATTTTTAAGAGTAATTCAAATTTGTTATGAATATATTTGACATGCATGGTGACTTATGATTTTTTATTGGAATTTCAATCAAACAAAAGTAAACCATTGAAACATTATCTTTTTATGTGGAACATAAGAATTTAAATAGCTGAATTGTTATTCGCTTGGATAGTTATTATTTATTATTTCATTGTCAATGATATCAAAAACTTGTAAACATTTAGAAAACTTCATGATGAAACTATACTTGGAAAGTTGAATGAATAGGAAACACTTGAAATATCATAAACTTGAAACAATTCATATTGGATGTATTTCTTTTATGAAAACACTTCTAGGATAGGATGTTGAGTGTGGATATACAGAGATGATAGTTTCCCTTTTCAAAACTATCACTTTTTGTTATTTTGTTGCTTGGCCAAGCATATGCACCATTGAAATAGATATAATTTTAAAAGCATAGATATTATTGATATTAGTCTCTGCCACATCCTACATGCAAGAGTTATGTCATTCTAGATTAGATTACATGCAGGCATCATACATGCATCGAGAGTTCCCTCCTGCCTCTCCGTTCTAGTTTGTTAGGCTCCTCGCGTAGGGTCAAAGTTTTCTTCGAGCTAGGAAGAAATCTGGGAAAGTATTTATACTTTTTGGTTGGTCAGAAAAGGCACCGGGACCCACTCTTTGTCTTGGCTTTGTAGAAGGAAAATTTGTGTCATGGCGGTTGAGCACCAAGGATTTATCATCACATGGATATTTATATATATATTTCTTGTATTATTTTGTATGGCGTGCATAGCCAGTTGTAATTTAATTTATAAACTTGATGTAATCTTTGATATGTACTCACATATGTAACATTGAAATAGATGTTGTGATATTACTTGATGTAAACATTTACATTTCACATTGTAGTTGCTTGTTGCTTGGAAGAAATTTTATTAACATATATATATATATATATATATATATATATATATATATATATATATATATATATATATATATATATATATATATATATATATAAATATATATATATTGTCTCATTATTGTTTTGAGGAAATGAATTTTGTATCAATATCTTTAATTGGTAAAGTGAATATTCTTGAGGTTTCCATGATTAGTAAGTAAGGTTGGAGTACCTTTACATTGTAGTTGTGGCTCCTAAAATAGGGTGTTGTAGCATCCTTGAAGTTATGGGTTCTAAACATGGAGTTGAAGCTTTCTTAGAGTTGTAGCTCTTAAAATTGTAATTGAGCTTCATTTCTTGTGAGGTTGGATTAGGATAGTAGATCCTAGCAGCAATTCTCACGGTGGTTTTTCCCATCTTGGGTTTTCCATGTATATCCAGTGTTATGAGTTATTGTTTCATGTGCATGAGATTGTTATATTGGTTTATATTTTAATCTGCACATATGAGTTGTTAGGTTGAATTTGAAAATTGATTTTCAGGTCTAAAAGTTTTAGTATCTATTGATTCACCCCCCTCTTTGTATATTATTGTGTTCTAACAAGGTTTTCAGATGTACTTTCCATTATATGAGTTTTGCAAGATAAACCCTACTTTTGTGCTTCAATAATTGAACTGGTTTGCAAATACTAAAATTTTCAGCTCAAGCTTTGGGTACTTGGATAGCAAGAACCTTTTCCTTTTCCTATTGTCATCATTCACTACTATACTTTGTTTCCTTTCTCTCTTTTTGCCTAATGATTTCCAAGTATTTTTAGAATTTTATTTTTAATGCCTTCAAATCTGGTTTATTAATGTTGTTTGATGGAAATTTCATGTCATTGAGAGTGTAATTAATTGTTTTGAATATGGATTTTTGATCTTCCATCATCGCTGCCAAATTGTCTCTTTTTCATGTCATTGTGTTGTCAACACTTTCACTTCATTGGGATGACAATATTTTAATCTTATTTTTATTTCCCTTTTCCCTCAATATCCTTTTTATTGGTATACCCTCTTTCTCCTCTTTGATATTTTGAAGAGACTCCATATGGCTTCATCCTGATATTACATTTTCGAACCCTTATTTTCAAGTATCCTCTTCAATATTCCCTTATTGCTTCAATAGGTTTATTGAATCATATTTTATTCTGCAGAGCCCTTCTTCCAAGGCAATACATGTTATTACTTTATTGAAGGGACCTGTGTCCTTGTCCTTCCAATATGTATTATTTTCTTCAATGGAATCCTTAGTTTAGTCATTCACTTGTTTTATTTTAGGGCTATCGAAGAGACCGGTAATTGGTTCTTACAGATATAGATCCCTTTCCCTAATATCTTTCCAATTGATATGTTGGTTTTCCTTTTCTAGTTTCTGGAGGGACTAAGAACCACTTTCCTCTGATATTCCAAAGTCCTTTCAAACCCCTTTAGACATTTTCTTGTTCCCTTTTGTAATAAATGCTATCACCTTATTGAAGAGACAAATTTCCTTGTCTTGTTGATGTATATCTTTCTATTCATGTAACACCCCTCCGTTTTGGCTCTTTGATCGGCATTGTTCTTCCATGTTATGATTGTGTCAGATTATACTTTGACTTTGGAACTAGGTTGCTTTTGATTGCAATTGTTATACAATGTGGATGTTATATTTTGATGTGATGTTATCCTGATGTTACCTTATGGCATGTTTTGGAATAACTTAGAAGATATTTGATTTAACGATGTTTTATGCTGTTGATCATGTTATTGATGTTAGATGCGCCTGTTAGTGATATTGTATTGGTGAAGGGGATGGGATTGTATCACTCGCTTGCAAGTGCCCTACGATTATGAGATTTCCTCTTCATGGTGTAATTGATTATATTATGTATATATGCATGTTTGACATGCTCCTTGTTGCCAGTTGGCAGGTACATGACATCGACTCCACCTAGTTTCCAGGTTTGAGTGTGTCCATTGACCAAGGAAAATTAATTGGGAGATAGTAGCTAGGTTTTCTGTGTCAAGTCGTTACCCTAGTCACCGTGTGTCATCGGGTTGTAGTCGGGTTTGGCTGTTTCATGTTGCCCTTATCACCTTGGTCTTTAATTAAATTCAAGTTAAATGGCTTATGTTGCTTAACTATTGATTAAATGCTTTTGATTATAATGCTAGGAATGTTACTTTATTAATTAATTTAATTAAGTTAATAAAATAATCTAATACTGGATTAGATTTATTTTATTGATTAATTAAATTAATTGTGGAATTGATTAAGTTATTCCTTGAATTAAAAGTGTTAAAAGATTTAAATTAGTTTGTGTGAAAAGAAGGTTTCAAAATATGTTGAATTCTATTTAGAAAATTGAAAATTGTTTAAGTTATTTAAAATTCCAAATATTTCAATGCAATGACTTTGTAGAAAAGATATTTTTTGGGAATAGTTGACTATTTTTGGTAAAAGATATTTGTGAACTTGAAATTGAGTTTACAATTTAATTTGAATTTGAGTTTGCAAATTAAAATTGGAGGAGATATTATATTTCATTTTGGAGGTTTTGTTTTTCCTTCTTGGACTTGGATTGGTAAAGGAAGTGGAGACTTTTGCTTGGGATGGATTCAATGGAGGAATTGGAAAACTCCATGTTTGAAGGCTTCAAGTTTTGGAGGAAGAAACCAAGTTTTTCTTTGTTCTTGTTTTGTTCATTTTCAAATAGTTTAATCTTTGTAATGCTTGTTTGAAAATCTTGTTGAATGTGTGAGAAATCTTTGAAAGGTTGATTGAAACCAATAAAACCCTTGAGTTATTTCTTTGAAAATTTTCCAAATGGTTGAGATTTGGAAATGAAAACCCAAAAGGAAACTCCTCTTCAAATTAGATTTTTAAACCCTCTTGTTGTTTGGATAAATTTGTTGAGTTTGGAAAAATGTTTTTTTTCTTAATTGAAACTGGAAATGTTAATTGAAAATTTCCCTTTCAAAAATATATGTTGTTTACTTCCCTGTCATTTTTTTTATTATTCTGGTTTATACCAGAAAAGAGGGAAATGGAAATTTTGTTTTGAAAAAAAAAAGATAAAATAAAATTTTGATTTTGTGGGGTGGGGAGATCAATCCCCCACCACCACCATCGCCACCGCCGCTGCCGTTAGGCGGTTACTGTGTGCTTGGCACACAGCCCCGCCGCCGCAGGCGACGGCCACTGTGTGCGAAGCTCACAGTTCCGCCGCCCGCAGGTAACGGCTGCTATGTGCTTTGCACATAGCCCCACCGCTGTGGGAGGTGGTGGACTGTGTGTGGAGCACACAGTCCCGCCGACCACGGGGAGGCAGGGGCCGCGTACTTAGGGCTTCGGCCCCTGTTCAAAACACAGAAAAGAAAATGCGCTTTTAGTATTATTTTTATTTATTTTTTTTAATAAAAGTTTATATTATATTTTATATATAATATTTAATATTATATATTAAATATTTAATAAATAATATTATATATAAAAGATTTAATATAATATAAGTGATATGTAATATTATTTAATTTGGCTTTAAATAATTTGTTAGCATGTAAATAAAATTATATTTTATTTGGCATATTAAATGAAGTTAAAAGGGATAGATTTAAATTTTAGATTATCTTAAGATGACTTTTGGTTACGAAATAAAAGCAAAGGAAGATTTTATATTTAAATGTATTATTTTGAATGTTGAATCTTAATAGTCAAATGTTTTATGTTAAAAAGGTAGTTTTTAAATGATCAAGTGTTTTCATTTTCAAGGGTTGATTTTATTAATAAATGTAATTCCGAAACGAAATATAATTATTGGTTTAAACTCCTGAAGTGGTCAACATGCTTAACATGCTTTATAAAACAAGTGGATTTAATTACCTTATATGATTGTGGGACGTAGAGTTATTAATTGGATTGATTTCGATTCAATGATGTTATTTATTGAAATGTCTAGATTTAGAATATGGTTGTGTAATTTAGAGTAAATGATCTGTTCTTTGAATATTTCTATGTCATGAAAAGAGATGGGATCAATTGATTGGATAAATGCAAGTCATGAATACTGTGTTCGATTAGATTTAAGAAATCCGAACATTAGCTCACTTCATTGTCTGAAATGCTTTTAGTGTTTGATTGTTCGTCTTTGATGGTGGGGAATTAGAGTGAATGTTATGTAAGTCTTCCAATGTGTTATCTTGAAATGATGTTGTGCATCATGTGTTTGTTATTGTTTTAATTGGGAAGTGCTTGAGTTATGTCCAATGGATACCTGGTTACCATGTCATGATGTGTGACCTTATGGCTTAAGGTTGAGTCATGTTTCAGTTTGTTATGTGGGTTGTCATTATGTTAGTCAACCTTGTGTTAGCCTTGGGTAGTGCACGCTTTGGTTTCAGTTTTGTACATCTATAGTGATGTGTTACCTGTTGAGGTGTTTGGTTATTTGTGATCAGTGTTAGTGCATTGTCTACCCTTGGCATGTGGTTGAGTTAGGTGTTGTTGATAGGGGAGTGGCTTTCAACGAGCGCCGGGCCCAAAGTGTTTCCAGGATAACTCGTGTGAGAGTCAGTTAACTAAGTGAAAATTAAAATAACTTATACTAGGGATAGATTATCTTGAACATTAATAAGATAATTTAGCCTCGCTCATTGGCTCAAGGGCTTGTACGAGACTTGAGATGAGTCAAGAAGGCCTGGAATGGCAAGATCGTTATCTCATCCTTATGAGAGATAATCGATTCTGCTATGGTGTGTATGTGGGGCCAGAAGTTGGTTTAGGTTTCCAGGATATCCCTAGAGGGGGGCTGGGACCTAGGAAGACTTGCTAGGAGATCCCATGCAACCTTTGCAATGACACTCCTATGACAGTAGTCGGTATGGTGTTGTACCGTTGGTTTATTTTGTGTAGTGATTGTACTCGAGTTTGGACTCTAGAAGCATTGTAACCATTGTGTTAAGTGATGTGGAATATGTTCTTGTTTGCAGTTTAGTTTTTGTGTTAGCCTATGTTTAGTGGTAGATGGTCTTTCTAGGAAATCCTTGTTACTATCTCCTAGCACGAAAGGGAGTGGGGCCTTTGGGTTCCACATGGTTGGGTGGCGTGCATCTTATTCCATTGGTTCTTCTTCATGTTCGTGTGTTCATGATTTCCAGCTGGAGAGCTCGTGGGAATCAGTTTCTTCTCATGCCTTGTTCTCTCAGTTCTTATTGTATTTTATTACCCCTCATTTGTTATTGAGGTGGAATTTGTAAATTGTAATCATAATTATTGGATTTACCTCATTCGGGGAATGAGTGTTGTAATCATATTGTTTATATGTTGTTAATTGGAATCTTGAGGTATTTATCATCCTTGTTGTAATTTATCTTGTATGGAATGTATGTTGTCCCATTTCCTTAATTGTTTAATGTTTTAGTTTATATTATTGTTTGTTGTTGTTGGGTTTTAACGTAATATTTTTCTCATGGCCTTAGAGGTTGTTGGCAATGTGTATTCACCTTACATGTTATTTGTACTTAAACAAAAAAAAAAATTGGTGCATTTAAGTAGTGAATTGCAACTTCCTCTAGGGTTGCGTGGCGAGGCGTTACAATTCAATAAAAATTTTCACTTAAGTGATATCAAAGGGACTCATAAATCACTCATCCTGATATTCCATAATCTCTTTGATTCTTCAGGTGTGTAAGTCAAGCATTGTCACTTCGATATTGATGACTCATGTATGAGAGAAGTTTTTCTTTTTCATGAATACTGAGGTGTAATCATTATGCAAGTCTTGTTGGAGTAATCGTACAATTTAAAATATTATATTTTTGGTGGTCTATGTCTCGGGTTATCGAAGAGACCTCAAAACATTACCTTTGATGTATCAATGTACCTTCAATAAGATCTCATCTAGATTGTCGAAGGAACACTAAAACAAGTTTCTTTGACATGATTTAGTCTCTTCGAAAATGTTGGTATTGTCTTGCTCCATCACTTCTTCGAAGGGACCTTAGAATGACTTTCATCGATAGAGTGTAGTCTCGTCCACATGAATTTCTTCTTATATGGTTAGGATAATGAAGGTGATGACTATAGGGTAGATAAATGTAGTATGTTGAATGATAAATGTTTAAATGGCATGCTAGGTGATAGGATAGTTGGCAAAAAGATGGATGTTTTGTGGGAAATTTAAGGCTAATTTTTTAGTCCTAACAATGGCTCTGGTTGGGGATGAATGACCATGAGGTCATTGCAAGAATCCATAAGTACTCTCTGGAATGCAAACCAAGGGTGGGGGTGGTGAAAAGAAGAAAAAATAAAAATCCTAATCTACTATGTATGGAAAGTAATAACTTCAAGAAAAGAAGTACTTCAGGAATTGTCCATGCACTAAAAACTCCTTCTCTTCACCAATCATATTCTACAAGTAGTATGAGTCTTCACCATATTTACCAATAATAATAAATGGGCCCAACCATAGTGCTTCAAATTTCCCATGCTTCCCTTTATCCTGGCTTCTGGCATTCCACATAAGAACCATGTCATGCACCTTAATTTTTCATCTTTTTCCCTTTTGTGAAAAAGGTACTTTATCTGTGATTGAATCTTCATATTTTTCTCATGTTCCTAAGATGTGAATTCATCAGATTTAGCCAATTGTTCTATCCTCTCTTTCATAGTCTTAGGGATGTGTATATCTTCTTGTAGGATGAACGTGTATATTAGTAAGAGGTTATGTATTGGGAGCCTAGCTTGGGCTCCATACACCAACTCAAATGGAGAATTTCCAATGTCCCTCTTTTCAATAATCCTATATCCCCATAGAGCCAATATTAATTTGGAATCCCATGCATTCTTATTTTTATCCAGTATCCTTTTGATTATTTTTATGATACTTTTATTACTAGACTCTTCCTGTCTATTTTTTTGGGGATGATATGGTGAAGCATATGAAATTATTATGCCATAAGAGTTACAAAATGTCTTGAATTCATTCGAGCTAAAGCACATGCCATTATCTATTATGAGCCTCATGGGAACCCCAAATCTAGTGATGATGTTCTGTAATAGGAAGTTAATCACCACCTTGCCAGTGGCCTATTTTGTTGGGACTTCTTCTATCCATTTCATGAAATAATCAATGGCCACCAAGATCCATATGTGTCCACCACTAGATCTGTCTATAATATCTCCTATAAAGTTGATTCCTCACTAATAAAAATGGGCTTCAATTTACATTGGTCTCAATGGTAGGGCTCCTTGATAATTTGGTTTTCCAAAAAACCTTTGGCACTCCTCACACTTCCTTACATATTTGTGGGAATCATTGAAGGCTTTAGGCTAGTAGTAGCCTATTCTCAATATCTTATGGGAAGTGATTTTTGCTAATAATTTCCCTCCACATACACCTTTATACATTTCTTTTAGGATATACTCTACTTGTGTCTCATCTAAGAATAGTAGTAAGATACCATCCTTATTCTTCCAATATAGGTCTCCATTCACAAAAACATATTTTAACACTTAGAGCTTTATGGTCCTTTTCTAGTTGTCATTTAGGTTTTCAAGAAACTTCATATGTTTAAGATAGTAAGATATATTTGTGTACCAGGGAATCTTCTCAATTCTTGATACCCACTTTTCTTCTCCTTCCATGTTGCAAACCTGTGTTGCTTCCAAATTTGATTTGGCCATCAATTTTTCTAATCCTTTCCCCCTCACTAATTTGGTAATTTGAATATCAATGTTAACTTTTGGATATGGTTTATCCATCTTCACCTCCTCCCCATGAATTCTATTTGGGAGAAGACATCCTTAACTATAGAATTTGGTACATATGCAATTACTTTTTCCCCTACTAGGTAAGGCCTAAATGCTTTGACTGACTTTACCAACATGTAGGATTATTTATTAGTGATATCATATTTCAGTTCTACCCCTTGAAGTGATTTACTAAAGAATGAGATAGGTTGTTTATATCCTTCTTTATTCCTTTGTAACATTACAATTCCACTGTATGAAATGATACAAAGGAGAAGATCTGAAATGGTTTACCAAAGTCTAGAGACTTCAATACAGGTGCTTCCTTAATTGTTCTCTTAATTGACACAAATGCATCAATGGAATCTTCTATCCAATTAACCTTTGAACCTTTCTTCAACATCTTTTAGATTGGCGTTATAATCTCTGTAAAATTTGAAATAAATCTCTTGACAAAATTATTTTTTCCAAAGAAAGACTAGATGGATTTGACAATCTTTGGAATGCAAATCTTATCAATAGCTTCCACTCATTCGGAATCAATCCTTACTCCATCTTTTGATACTATGTGTCTTAACAATTTACCTTTTGTGACAATAAAATGATATTTCTTTAGATTCAGAGATATGCCATGTTCTAATGCTCTAATGAAAATATTTTCTAGGAGTGCATAGTGATCTTCCACCCTTTTGGAATACACTGTCAGATCATATTGATAGAGCACCATTATAACATTGATCATGTCAGAAAATGATACATCCATATCCCTTTGAAAATTTTCTCCAACATTAGTGAGGCCAAAAGGAATTCTCACATAAACATGCATGCCTAAACGTGTGGTGAAGGATTTTTTGTATTGTTTTGACTCCTTAGCCTTTACTTGGTTATACCCTGAGAATCCATCCATCATAGACAACACCTCACAACCTGCCACCCTTTGTAGCATTGCCTCCATATTTGGAAGAGGATAATTGTCTTTGAGTGATGAGATATTTGAATTTCTGAAATACACACACAACCTTATGTCTCCATTTTTCTTCCTTATAGGTACCAGATTTTAGACCCAAGAAGAATGTCTAATTGGCTTGATAATACCATCATCTTTTATTTTCATGAGATCTTCTTGCATCTTAGGTGATAATTTGGGATTTATGGACCTTTTCTTCTATTTGAATGGTTTAGCATCAGGCTTCAATGGTATTTCATGCTATAAGAGGTTTTCTCTATATTGTTTCATATCATCATACAACCAAGTGAACACATGCTTATATTTTCTAAGAAAGGCTATAACCATTTCTTTGACTTTAGGTCTAATCCTTTTTCCAATGTACATCCTTTTAGGAGCCATTTTTGTCCCAAGATTGATTTCTTCAATATCTTCATGTTTGACAAGTGTAGGTTTCAAATTAAATTTGTCATGCCCATCAAATACACTCTCCAGGGCTACAAGGCCTTTTAGTATTTTGTTTTTCTTAAGCTACACCACCTCTTGCCCAAAGACATTTATTTCCCATCTACTTCCTCCATGAATGCATTGAAATCTATTTCTTCAGTTTCATATTGATCTATATAATGAAGAAACTTAATCAAGTCCTCATCATCATTAAACACTTGCCAATTATAGATGTTATCAAGGATTACAAGTATAGTTTTAAAATCCACCTCTATTATTCCTGCCAATGTAATATCATCTCTCTTTAGAGCTATATTTTCCAAGAAGTTTGCCATTATGTTTTTAGATCTCTCTACCCAATCTATAGAGAATGCATCAAAAATTCCAATGGTGTCCCAAACAACATTTCTATATTGTTTTAACCTCTTGTTTTTTGATGAATATTTTTACCTACTTGTGAGATAATTAGTTTGAAGTATCCATACACTACTAGAAATTTGATTCCATACCTTATGGAAATATTTAGGCCTAATAGCAATGCCTCATATTTTTCTATATTGTTAGTGCATTCAAATCTTAATAGGAATGAGTACTTGAATGTTTTTCCAATTGGTGAGATGAATACTACTCCTGCTCTATTTCCACCTCTACTACAAGCACCATCAAAATACATTTTCCATACAGTGTGTTAATCAAGTTCAACTTCTCTATTGATGGGATATATGTTTTGTAGCTTAGGTTGTGAATGTTCAATTTTGAAGCTTCCAAGATGAACATCACAAAAATAATTCATTTGGTTTGGATCAAAATTCTCTATAACATGTTTAGATCTTGGTTCTCTATACAACTTGACCTATTTTCCATTTACTAGTATTGTTGCATATGACAAGTCTAATTGGACATTTTCCCTAACTACAACAATCCACTATTTGGATAACAACATACCATAATATGGTGGAGTGTCTACTATAGTGATGGCAGTTCTATAAGTGGCTTCAGTATATGAGGCTAATTTCAATTCTACATCACACATTACTCCAACAATGGGAACAAACCTATTTTCCATTACATAGCGTTTCCCATACATAGTATCCACCCACAAACCCAATTCTTTCATAACAATCATTGGTATGATATTTATTGTTGCTCCAGAGCCGATCATGCAATTCTTTACTAGTTTATTGTTGATCAATAGTGTAGTGTAAAATGGACCTATCTAAGAAGGATTCTTAGTTAATGTGTCACCAAGATAAACTTTAGGTGTCTTTGTGATCTCTTGTCCAACATTATTTTCCTTGATTTATGATCTTTCTTTGTTCTTATTTTGAGTTTTTTTCTTGTTTGGTATATTTGAGATCAATTTGAGAGCACTATCTCTATATTCATCCACTTTCATCATCTCCAACAATGTTACTGACATCTTAATCTAAGACAATGCTTGTGCTATGTCAAATGAGGGGATGGTCACTGATTGTTTTGTTTTCTCTATCTTAATGCAATTATTTTCCTCAACTTGCAGCTTAACACTGTCCTTTATCTTACCCTACTCAATCTTTGTTTTCTCCTTTGGTACATTTTTCTAAGCCTTTTCCTTTTCACCTTTCTTTTCGTTATCCAATGCATCCTTATTATTCTTTTGATATTTTATAAATAAGCTTCCAGGTGTCCCCTGATCTATATTTACAATTTTGTTCCTTAAGTTGTAGTTTCTTTTAGCCTGTGCTACAATAGCTATTGTAAGAGCCTTTTTCTCTTCTTCAGTTGGTTTCCTTAACTGGAATTGTGGTGTTGCATTAGATGTGTAAACTGTTTCTTCATTATCATCTTCCTAATTGGAGAATATTTTTCGTTGACCCATGTTGACATTGTATTTTTGATTACTCACATCATATTCAAACCCATCCTCTTTAGAAGATGAGTATTCTTCATCAATTTGATGGGGTCTCATCCCTAACATGTTTATGGTATGATCATCCCTCTCCTAATCATAAGATATTTCATTTTCTTGTAGGGACTATGCTACTACCCAATATTTAGGTGAATGTGGTAAATTACATGCTAAACACCATGGATTATTTTCTACCATGTGCATCCTATGCCTCTTTAGCGGGTCATGGGTGTCCTTACTATAATTTTTTATATTATTATTGTCCATAGGTCTCCCATCTTCTCAATTAGTATTGTATGGCACATCATGTAGTCTAGGCCTCTCATTTTTATAATGATTGGCTTACTTGGTTTGATGGTTATTAGAATTATGTGGAATTATATGACATTATCTCTCTTGCTAATCTTCCCTACATCTCTTTTGTTATTTTCAAAGTTCATAATATACTTTTGAGCCTCTGCAAGGGTAAGGAGAGCTTTGTTTCTAAATTCATACCCAATTTTAGGATCAAAGGACTTGAGGTAAAGAGCCATGGCCATACCATCTGGAGGTTTCAATTCAGGTGAGATTTTATGGTATAGTTTTGAGAACCTCATGTTGAAATAAGCCACTAATTCATTGTGGTTCTTTCGGATGCCTGTTAATTCATGCATGGGAAAATTTGGATTGCAATGATTTCCATACTATTCTTTAAATTGACCTTTAAATTTTTTTAAAGAAATGATCGAAGCATTAGGAAAGTTCTTAGACCAATCCCAAGCATCCTCAATTAGGGATAACATAAATAACTTCATGAGGGCGTCTTCATATTAAATTGAATTTATTCATAACTACTTCAAAATGTCTTATATGTTCTTCTAATGAAATGGCATGATTCCCAAAAAAATTGGGGATTTCATTTCTCAAATCATTACTAATTAGATCTGGAAAGATCTGATATTCATATAAATCTAGTTGCCTATACCTATTTATATTCACGAGTCCTTTCAAGAAGGGGTTTTGGTTAGGTTGGTATTGTTGATATTGAGGGCCCTATTGATATTAGTGTTGAGGCACATTTTTTTGTATATTTTGGTGAGAATATACATTATCCTACACATTTTTCTAAGGTATGTGATGTTGATGAGGTGGGACATACTTTTGACTAGGAGGTGGGTAAGTATTAATCATGGGTTGGGAAGGTGTAGGAACATTTTGTGATTTTGGGATTTTGGGTGGAATATTCTATTGCACATAATTTGTGTTTCTTGGATTTCCTATAGCACTTTGAGGTGATTTTGAAACCTTGGGACCAATTGCATTCTGGTGTGAGCCCATTGAATTACTTGTGTTGGCATGCCTCCCTTGCTTGTGGGGAAGTATATATTTTGAGTTGCTTGTTGCACGTTGAGATTTTATCTATTGTAACTCTTGTTTTGCTCACTCCTCCTCTTCCTCTAGTTTGGCTATCATGAGCTCTTCTTGTAATTGTTGTAAGCTTTGTTGCACTTCCTCAATAGTCCATTTGTCTTTTGGGGAACTGACATGAGTCTCTGTGGATTCCATGAATTCATATTGGGTTTCTTCACCCTATTGTTGTGATATTCTATAATCATACTCTCTTTGTTTTTGTATCCTTTCTTCTTCAGTACATGTATGAAATTCCTCCATTTTTGGGGGGTTGGCTTTGAAATTTTGAGCCATATTATTTAATTTTTTTTGTTTAGGTTGGGTATGATAGTCACTTGATAGAAATCCTTCATTATTGTGATAATTTGATCCATGTCAAGGGCTAAACCTTTTGTGTATTATAAAAGGTTATTCTGATGTACTTTCTTGGTTGCTATGGGCATTGTTTTGTGTAACCTCTGGTGGATTTGATGTTACTGCACTCTTATTAGTAGTGGAATTTCAAAATGGGGGGGTTTCTTATCATTTTATTTTTTACCATCTTTCTTTGGAACTCCCTTATGTAAATACCTTCTACCATCCATGTTATAGGAGACTGTGATACTTTGGTGCCTAGAATTCACCCTTTCTAATGTATATTTTAAATTTTCACTCATGCAATAATTTAAAAAATTTGGTAGAGTCACCACCCACTTTTCATAAAAGTGAGAAAATGGTATTAATTTAGTGTTGATGTCCTAATGAGATTATTCTTGGTTTATCCCCAGCAAAATCCCCTACTCATTTATATGAAGATGTAATTACACAAATGTTAAAAAAAATTATGACTCTATAATGAAATGGTCTAGATTCAAAGTTTACTAGGCTACTCCCCAATGGAGTCACCAATCTATTGGTTGTGTGACTTAGATGGGGAGTGAAAATTACACAACTATGAATCTCTGGTTGAAGATCATACACAAAAATTTATTGACTCTTTGACTACATAGGTTGGAACTGAATTTCTTTATGAGTTATCCCCACTTGAGTCACCAATTTGTTGGTTCCAAAAATTACATATTACAAAACCAAAGAGGATTCCAAGCTATATGGTCATACTTGCAATATTTTTTCCAATGAACAAAGTTAACCAATATGGTTTAGAACTCCCTGCACTTTAGGTTCTGCTAGACCTAGGTGGGTATACCTTTGACAATAAGGTAGATTATGGGTTGTACGTACTTATAAGTTCTATGGAAATATATTCCACAATTGAATATAAATGGGAAATAGATGCAAAATTAATAACTATTTTTTCTCCTAATGTTTGAAATTTGAAGGTGTGAATAAGGTTTATATGAAGAATTGTTGTAAAATGAGTGTGATCAGTGCCTAGTCTTATTGGGTAAATGGAGTCAAGATGTGTATGGTATGTGGATCCTCCTTCTTGGTTTAACTTTAATTGTTTGGAATTTATAGAAGTTTATACCTTGTATAAACATGCAAGGTTGTCAGTTATCAGACTCTTCTTAAAAATCCAAGCGATATCTCCTCAAGTTACTATGACTTGTGGAAGGATTTTAATTCTTGTTTGAAAGAAACCAGTTAAGATGATTAATTTGAAAGAATTTTAATTTTGGGTGGAAACCAATTAAAAATAATCTCTTAAGAAGAATTTTAATTCTCTTCTTACAGAAACCAATCAAGAAAATCACACAAAAGTAGTGAATGTGTCTTGAAAATTAAGTATATGCTTGATATAATCAATTTAAATGACAAGAGCATACCACTTTGGAGACAAGATAACATGCATGAATAAATTTTGATAAACAATTGATCACCATAAATTTGGACACCAGATTAAATTTTCTCCTCCATTTTATTACTTCAAAAGATAATACAATTCATATAAGAAGTCTTTTATGCATACTATTCTATAAGTATGAATAGATAAAATATGATGCTTATGATCATTCAAAACTTAGTCTTGGTTTCCCTTATATACAAGAAGCAACAAGACTCAGACCGTTACATCTAAGGTGGTGTCTCTTCATTTACATGTTTTTGATCATAAACTAAGAACTCTAACAAATGCAATTAACAAAGATAAATAATTAAGTCCACAACATACATAATATGCTATAGTATGTTTATCTCTGTAAGGTACCCATGATCATTAAGATCTATTCAAGGTCCTTTCTCCATTATAGTGTACCTGTTGTTGAGTTACCTCGATGAAACTTTCAATCCTTATGTTGCTTGAGCAATGAACATGTTGACTTTGGGAAGGTGCTCGATGTATTCTGTTTTGGCATATGTATCGGTATTGTTGATTATGTCTTTTATAAAAAACTCAAGTATGAAGATTTTTTCCAATTGTGAATGTGTATTTTCCAACACCATTGATTCATTGTTTACTTTTTTGAGAGCCACTAGTAATAGTTGAGCCAGTTCATTCTCCCAAATGCTCTATTATTTTGGCTCCCCTTTGTCATGAAAGAAATTAGGTAAAGCCATATCCAGGGGTTGGTCAAAATCACCAAGCTCTTGTGTCATCACAATACAAATTTTTTCATGCATATCAATTAATTCATCATAAAATTTAAACACCTAATTGTCAACACTTCCCTTGGCTATTAATTCTTCCTTCTTTTCCATCATTCTAAGATATAATATTTTGTTCTCTTCATATGTAGCATGTGTTTTTCTGTGAACTACCCATACTTTTTCAACACTCTCAAACATTTTTTCAAACCTATTCTTTATTATTTTAGAGACAATATTGAACTTGATTGATTTTATCTCCACTTCCAATGTATCAACTTTCTTCTAGAATCTCTCAGAGTTGTGCTTCCAATAGTTAGTTTCAGCCATGGCTTCTAATACCCTATTATTATTATCTTCCAATGGGGAGTAGGCACTTGAGGAAGATGGCAACCTATCTTTATAATTGGCTATTTTTTGTCTCAAATTCTCATTCTCAATCATATATGTTTTATTATTCTTCACTAGCCTTTCAATTTGGGCTTTAGTGAACCTAGCAACATTAACATTCAAGTATACAGGATTACTATATTTAAATCATTGCACAAGGAGGTGGCCAAATTCCTTATCAAGATCATCAATAACTATAGGTTTCCTGTTTGGTGGGTATAAGGCCCACATCAACAAAGTTGCATTATCTAGATTGAAACCTAGTCTATTATATACTTTATCTACTCCTATGATCAATTATAAAGTTTTATTATGATACCTCTGGAAGTTATCAAGCACAATAGCTAAGCTTATGTCCCACCTAGGGAGAAGCATGGTGGATGCCTCTTCTAACAATTCTCTTCCTTTTTTGGGGGTAATATCTTCCATTTCTTTGTCAACTTCTTCTTGCAAATCTTTTAGAGCCTCTTCTTCCTTTTCAAGTGTGATATCTTTAATCTTTTCCCTAGCCAATTTACCTTTATACTCATAAAAAAATGTCTTAAATTTGGGGGTCTTAACATAATCATCATCATCATTAACAAATTTTTGATTGGCACAATGTCTTACATCATCTAAAATCTCATTTGGGAATTCCATCACAACAATGTTTCTTTTTGTTGAGGGTTCATAGTTTTAAACACCTACACACCTTCATCACCATTCCCCACTTCTTATTCTACAATAGATGTGTCAACAGAGAAAATAATATTCAGTGTAGGTTGAGGAGATAGCTGACATAGTGGGGTTTCATTTTTAGTTTGTATTTCCCAAATATCATCATTTCTCTTCTTTGTGAACATCTAATGAGGAACATCCTTAGTTAATTCTGCTTCATGTGAAATTAGTGCATCAATCCTCTTTATAGGATCTTCAATTTTGAGAAAGGCTCCTTCATATAGGGGATTGTTGCATGTCTTCCAAGCTTCTGTTGTCATCACTCTATGATACAGGCATCTCTTTCTAGCTATAAAATTTTCATCAACATTTCTTATTAAATCACCCTCCACAAAAAGTATGTCATAATACCCTTATTCTTAAGTGTTCACTCCACATTTCCATACTTTTTCCCTCATAAAAAATGAGATGCATGAATAACGATTAGTGTGTGAATTTGATACCTTCACTTCTATTTTGGATAGAAACAAGTGCATTGTGGATAGCATTGGTTAGGTATTCAATGTAATTAAGGGGCCATGCATTCTGACTTTGCACATTAGCTATTAAGACCATTGGTGCTATGTCCATGAATACAATTACATCCAAGTTAAGCACTTGGAAAATAAAGTAGTATGTGTATTGGAAGTACTCCTCAAAAAAATTCTTCAAATATGGAGGGTTTTCCTCCCTTGAAAACACCTTGAGCCAATTTCCTTCGTCATGATGCTTGTGTAATGGCAATCTCCACCTTTTGTAACTAGTGCTTAGGTTGTTCTATTCATTTAGGAGATCCCCAATCTTAAATTTCATGTTGATACTAGTTTGTAATTAGAACACCATGGATATGTAATTCTTGGTAACTGGATGAAAGTAGATCCATTTTCCAATTTAATCATGTGGGTCTGAGTATCATATCTATTAGCTAGTGCCTTGATCAATTTGATATTAATGAACACATTAGGAACCACCAACTTCCCTAAATTGAGTCTCCATGGGTTGGAGACTGTTTGGTGCCTATGCGTCTTCCTATAGTGGTATATAAACAAATCATATCCCCTTGTTGGGATCCATGTATCACCTACTTGTTTTTTATCCTCTAATTTATCAACTTGAGGGTTTAATTGAGCATTTCTCCTAGACCTCTATCTAGAGCCAAGACATTGATTGATCAAGTCTTGATTCAAATGTCTTTCTTCCAATTTTTGTCTCTTGTTTTTAGGGTTTTCAAATGTACTTTCCATAATATGATTTTTGCAGAAAAACCCTACTTTTTTGCTTCAATAATTAAACCAGTTTGTAAATACTAAAATTTTCAGCTCAAGCTTTAGGTACTTACTTGGATAGCAAGTGCCTTTTCCTTTTCCTTTCATCATCATTCACTGCTATACTTTGTTTCCTTTCTCTCCATTCGCTCAATGATTTCCATGTATTTTCAAATTTTATTTTCAATGCCTTCAGCTCTAGTTCATTAATTTCATTTGATGGAAATTTCATGTCATTGAGAGTTTTATTAATTTTTTTGAATATGGATCATTAATTTTTCATCATCACTACCAAATTGTCTCTTTGACATGTCATTATATTGTCAACACTTTTGCTTCATTAGGATGACTATATTTTAATCTTACTGATATTTCCCTTTTCCCCTGATATCCTTTTTACTGGTATACCCTTTTTCTTCTCTTCAAGATTTTGAAGAGACTCCATATGGCTTTATCCTAATATTACATTGTCCTCTTGAACCCTTCTTTGCAAGTATCCTCTTTGATATTCTCTTATCACTTCAATAGGTTTTATTGAATCATATATTATTTTGTAGAGCCCTTCCTCCAAGGTAATACATGTTATTGCTTTATCAAAGGGACCTGTGTCCTCGTCCTTCTGATATGCATTCTTTCCTTTGATGGAATCCTTAGTTTAGTCATTAACTTATTGCTTTTAGGGTTGTTGAAGGGACCAATGTTTGGTTCTTACCGATATAGATCCCTTTCCTCGATATCTTTCTAATTGATATTTTATATTTTCCTTTTTTAGTTTTAGTTTTTGGATGTTCTCTTATTCCCTTTTGTAATAAATGTTATCTCCTTATCTAAGAGAAAAATTTCCTTGTACCATCGATGTATATATTTCTCTTCAATGAACTTTTCTACTTATGTGATATCGAAGGGACTCATAAATAACTCATCCTGATATTCCATAATCTCTTTGATTCATCAAGTGTGTAAGTCAAGCATTGTTCCTTCTAATTTTCATTGTCACTTTGATACATTGATGAGTCATGTCCAAGAGATGTTTTTTTCTCCTGAATGTTGAGGTGTAATCATTCTATGAGTCTTGCTAAAGTAATTATACAATTTAAAATATTATATTTTTGGTGGTTTATGTCTCGAGTTATCGAAGATACCCCAAAACATTACCCTTCAATTTCTCAACGTGCCTTTGATAAGATCTTAGTCAGATTGTCGAAGGGACACTAAAACAAGTTTCTTTAACATGATGTACTCTCTTTGAAATATTTTGTATTTTATTACTCCATCGCTTCTTCGAAGGGACCTTAGAATGACTTATGTCGATAGAGTGTAGTCTCATTGAAATGAATTTCTTCTTATATGGGTAGGATGATGAAGGTGATTTTGTTAAGGTGATGACTATAGTCTAGATAAATGGAGTATGTTGAATGATAAAGTTTTAAATGACATGCTAGGTGATTGGATATTTAGCAAAAAATGGATGTTTTTTGGGAAATTTAAGGTTAATTTTTTAGTCCTAATAGTATCAATCATCATAGAAAACACATTCTCTTGCAACAATCTTATTCTCAAAGAGTTGACACCAATGATTGAACAAGATTTTTGACATCAATGACAACACCAATTGCTCATACTTGCAAAAATCTCCCACTTTGTCATTGATGGCTACACATGATGTGAAAAACCATCATAGACAATAGCTCTACTCCATGCCTATTTATTTTTCTCTTTTCTCATTACTCACTCTCCCTCTCAACTTATCTTTTTCTCATGCTCTTCACTATTCTTCCCTATTTTTCAAATAACAACTAAGCATTCTTCACATGATTATTTCTCCCTTAACTACCTTCCTCTTCACACAACTCTCTCCCCCTTTGACATCAATGGAAAAGGAAAAAATATTTGCATTACTTATGTTTCTCCTTTGACATCAATCAACCTTATAACTTCTTTGCAACTTCTATTTGTTTACTTCTCAATATACTACCCCTTAGGAGCACACACTATACTACACCAATCAACAACCACTGCATAATGATAACACACACTACCCCAGACTACAACAACCAACAATGTTACTACCAACTCCCCCTGAGAGGTAGCCACCGACATTAGTCTAGATGAAAGAGTGTATCTTGAAATCCACTAGAATGATGCATCTCCATATGCATCTAGTTCAAATAAGGAGGGGAAATAACCTCAAAGGTACTCAAATGTATCCTTAGGAAGAGCCTTAGTGAATATATCAACAAACTAATCCTTTTAAGGAACATACTCAAGCTTTCCTTCATTCTCTACAACCTTTTGTCTCAAAAAGTGATGTTGGATTGAGATATGTTTTGTCCTTGAATGCACTACCAAATTATTTCAAATATTGTTAACACTTGTATTGTCGTAGAAGATAGAAATTGGTTCATTATATACTACCCTAATATCCTTCAATGTTTGCCTCATCCACAACACTTGTGTGTATCAAGATGTTTCTATAATGTTTTTTTCCTCTATAGTACATAAAGATATTGAATCTTGGTTCTTACTTAGCCATGACACCAATCTACATCTAGGAAAAAATGCACCGCCACTTGTACTTTTCCTATCATCCACACAACTAACCCAGTCTACATTTGTGTAAGCAATCAAAGTAAAATTAGTATCCTTTGGATACCATGGGCCATGATCCAAAGTTACCTTTAAGTATTTGAATATCCTCTTCACTACTACAACATGTGATTCTCTAAGATCTTGAAATCTAGCCATAAGACAAACTGCATGCATGATATTTGGTCTAGTAGCAGTTAGATAGAGGAGTCCTTCAATCACTAATTTGTACTTGCTCTAATCAACCTTAGGAGATTCATCATTCTTGCTCAACTTGCAACCAAAAATCATAGGAGTACACACTAGTTTAGAATATTTCATTCCAAACTTCTTTAAAATTTCCTTAACATACTTTGACTGTGAAATGAAAATACCTTTGTCTGTTTGATTTATTTGTAATCTAAGGAAGAAATCCATTTCCCCAAACATGGAGATTTCAAATTATTTCTACATTTCCTTTGCAAACTTCTTGTACATAGCTTCATTACCTCAAAATATTATGTCATCAACATATACAACCATAATCAATATTTTATCTTTTTCAACTTTAAAGTAAATATTGCTTTCTATAGTAACTTTATTGAATCCTTGTTGTATCATATACTTATCCAACCTTGAATACCAAGCTCTAGGAGATTTATTTAATCCAAATAATGTCTTCTTCAATCTACAAACCATATCTGGTTTGAAATCCTTTTGGTTGTTCTATGTATACCTCTTCCAATTCTTCATTCAAGAAAGAAGACTTCACATCCATTTGATAAAATTTGAAATCCTTATGTGCTGCAAAAGCAAAAACATCTTGATAGATTCCATTCTTGCCATAGAAGCAAATTCCTCCTCAAAATATATTCCTTCAAATTGTGAGTAGCCTTTACACACAAGGATTTCCTTGTTCCTCACCACTTCTCCATTCTCATTTAGTTTATTTTTGAATACCCACTTAGTTCCAATCACATTTTTGTTTGCTAGTCTTGGGACAAGTTCCCAAGTCCAATTCTTCTCAATTTATAATAGTTCTTCTTTCATAAATTTGATCTAATGTTCATCCTTGTATGCCTCAATCACTATTTTAGGTTCAACTTTAGAAAGTAAACATAGATTTACTTGTTCTTTAGTAGCTTTCCTTCTTGTCGCTACACCTCTACTCTTATCTCTAATTATCTGATCTTCAGAATGATTCTTCCTGTAGACATGTAAAATTGACCTAAACACTTATCGCACACCCTAAATTAAATTTTATCATCAACATCATTATCACTAAATATCACTGCATTCCACATCAATTGCATCAAAAACCCTAATTTCCTCTATTAATTGAATAATATAACATTATTTAATTAATTCACTTTTTCACCATTTTTGATGAATTAAATAAATTTCATTTATTTAATAAAGTTCAAAAAAATATAATTTTTTCTATTAATTGAACAATACAACATTATTTAATTAATTCACATTTTCATCATTTGGACAAATAAAATAAAATTTATTTATTTAAGAAAGTCCTAATATAACTTCATTCCTGTAGATTAATTAAATAACATCAATTATTTAATTATGTCGCTAATTTACCCTATTCCCTTAAGTCAGTTAAATTATTAAAATATAATAGTTTAATTAAATCATTTTCCCCTAAACTTGAGTAATTGAATCTAATTATTCAAAACACCATCAAAAATAAAATCAATCAAATACAACTTTGTTTGCAAAATCCAAACTTGATTTACACGTTCAACTCCAAAAAGGATTAATTAATTATCCTCACTCAATTTCATGATTGAGTAAATTTCTCTAACATAATTTCCTCAATCCCACTGAAGGCTCAAATTGATTTCATCAATTTGATGAATTGCTCCACCCAATTTCCTCAATCCCATTGAAGTCTCAAATTTATTTCTTCAATTTCATGAATTTCTCCACCTATTTCCTCAATTCCACTGAACACTCAACAAATATTTCTTCAATTACACTGATTATGTAATCAATTTGCATTGATTATTCCTATCTAAATCCTCTTGACATCTTTCAACTGTCAATCGAGATATTCTACTATGCGATCTCAAGCATTCATTTTGAAACAAAAATTCTATATAACAACCATCTTCCTCAAAAATGATCAGAGAATCAACCTATTTTACACAATGAAGTAATGCGAAAATCTTAGTTGATATTTTGATAAAGCTTCAATACATATCTTCGATCAACACATGGACATTCTTCAGGATTTCACACAGACAATGGAGGCTTTGCATTGATACGAACAACCCAACATCTTTGCGAACACACTCCAACATGAGATGGTAATGCTACTCTTTTTTGTGATTTCATTGTTGTTTTCTTTCAATTACGTTCTTGAATTCCTTAATTTTTGTAGTTTCATTTCGTGAGTAATGGGCATGAATCTAGATTTTTATTTTGAGTTAGATTAGCTTTAATTCAATCCATTTATCTTATTTGACTCCATCGATTTCCCCCTTACACATTTTGGCACACTCGGTGGGACCACGGTCCTTAGCACTAATCATTTTATAAGCTAATTTTGAAGTTGTAGGTTCAAGAAGCGCACTAGAAAAATTTTCATGTAGAAGCTATAGGAATTTCACATACTACATTTCACATTTTCCACACACTTGACCTTTTTTTGGCCATTTCTGACTTTTTGTTGGGATTTTGCAAAAATACAGAGGCACACTTGAGTTTTTATGTCACTTCTATTTAAAACCCGAGGTCACTTTTGAAATTTTTGTTTTCTTTTGCTTTCTGATAGGGCCACTTCTGCTAAACTTTTTTCACTTTTGCTTTGTTAAGTTTTTTCCAAAAGTTGAATGTTAATTTTTAATTTCTAACACTAATGGGTACTTGATTTGAATATTTGACAGGTGTTAATTTTTTTTATACAATATTTTCATAGGTATGAAAATACATATATCTAAGAACCATTAACATGTTTATTGTAGAGAAGGTGAATGGTTGAAGATTTTAAGTTTTCAAAACTTTCATAGTTAGAAAAATTTAAATTAGTGCATAAAAAGAACCCCACAAAAAAAAAATTTCAATTGTTGCATCTAAAAATAATCTTTCAAAGCTTTCTTAGATTATATTTTTTCTAATTTGGTGCATAAAAAGAACCCCACAAATAAACGCTTTCAATTAGTGCTCTAAAAAAGAAAATTTTGAAGCTTTCTAGCGTAGCGAATGTATTCAATTGGTGCTATAAAAAGAACCCCACAAAATAAATCTTTCAATTGGTGCTCTAAAAAGGATTTTATTTCAAAAAAATTGTAGAACAAATAATTCCTTTTTTGTGCTCTAAAAAATGTTTGATTTTTGTTGACCAATGCTTTCATTTTTGTTGACCAATGCATGTGTTTTTTGTTGACCATTAAGAAGGGATTTAGAAAAACACTTTGGTTGGTGCTTAAAAATGAACAAATCAAATTATTGTCTTGCACATTGCTATCTTTTTATTTGAAATCCAGAATATTTCGTTTTGGTGCACATAAAAAGAACAAAAATTTGCTATCTTGTACAAACCTTCATTTTCATTTTTATTTTCTTTTTTACTTTCTTTTTATTTTTTTTATTGTTTGAAGCTTAAAATAAAAATTGTGATGAAGTGTATACCGTGTATTTTGTGTTTGAAAAACTAGGTGTCTATCCTCTCCCCTCATCTTTTGGTGATCTTGGGTGGCGAAAAATAATCTTGAGTTTCATACATGTGTTTACATTTCAAAGTATACCTTTAGAGGGCCTACCTCCCAACTTGTTAGAGGGAATGACCCAAGTGGTACTTGGTTTTGGCCCACTATATAAATATTTGTGTGTGTGAAGAAAGTTCTCACCCACCTGGTGTGGATGTTCTATACCAAATAAAGTCTCCCCTAGTATCTATGTGATACATAAAAACCCACAAGTGCTGGGAGGCCTCTTAATTGAGTGAATCGTCACATGCATAGACACCAGTTATCTTGAAACATGACTAAGAACCAATGTTTGTAGAAGCCACCCCTTTTTATCCAAATCATTCTCTGAAGTGGTGCATCAAAAATTTGATTATGAGAAGTTACTTACCAATTCCTACTTATGTTGAGCTTAAAACACTCTCCATTTGTTGCATGTAAAATCATCCCTTCGGGGAATGAGGTAAGCCCATATAGGAGGAAGTGTATATCCCTAGGGTGTACATTGTCTTCACAAAATTTCCAAATCTATTTAGTTACTTTCAAACATCAAACTTTTTCTTGAATTAAAATGAACACATCCAAACAAGCATTTAACATGGTTCTAAAATGGTAAACCCTTTTGACTTAGTGTGAATCCCTTGAAAAGAGCCATATCTATGCACTCCTAAAGGATATATTAAAATAATATCTTTTGAAGGTTTTTGGATATTTAGGCTCACATTTCAAATCACATTAAGGATGAAGTAAACCTTGGAAACTATAACTTTGGAATTTCTACTTCCATGAACTTTGAGCTTTCATGGAACGAAACATGCTTAAGTTGTAGACATTTATGTCACATAATTTTTTATTATTGTGTTGCAAGATATCACTTTCCAAAATTTGAAGCAAATCAAACAAAATCATCCAAAAAATACTGAAACTGGAAAATTGATGAGGGCACAGCCTAAGACATATAAAATAGCCCACAAACAAGAGAATAATTTGTTTATTCAGAAAATGGAGCTTCTTACATCCGAGCCACTGCCAAATACTGAAACTGAAAATTGATGAGGGCGCAGCCTAAGACATAGAAAATAGCCCACAAACAAGAGAATAATTTTATTATTTAGAAAATGGAGCTTCTTACATGCAGAGGATCTCAAATCCCCAAGTTCTACAACACATGCAAGTTACAGAAAACTACAAAATCACCCTTTCACAATATGCGAGCTTGTCCCCAAAAAGCTACCCAAAAATTAGAAACCCGCCCATAAATAGAGCTCTTCTTTAGTTCGGAGCCAAAACAACATTCAAATTTGAGTTTAGGCAGTTTGGCGCTGAAAAATTACAAATTGAAGTTCAAATTTCAAAAGAATATTTGCAATTGTATCTTCTAGAAAGTGCGCCAACTTCCCGGGGCCATAACTTTTGATCCAGGACTCCGATTCGCCAACCGTTTGAACTGTTGGAAAGGTCTTGAAGTCAATAATGCACTTGAAATTTTCTACACCAATTTTGGCAAGTTTTAGGGCCGTTCTAGAAACTCTAAGTGCCCCAAATCTATCTCAGAAGATTTTCAGGTGCAAATCTAGGAAACTAAAACTGCAATATCTTCCAACCCAGGAATAGAAAATAAAAACCATAAATTGGGAATTTAATTATGACGAAAAGGGTATCCAAAAATGTAAAAACATATAAAAATTGAGAAACTTGAAATTTAACTATTTTTGGGTGATGTAAGATTGCCCTTACACCACTAGATGCTCCTGCATCAGACACCCAAGGTAATTTGAGAAGTGACCTCATCATGTCTCTGATGGTTGAGGAAAACCCAACCAGTCAACCACTGCCTTAGATAGCCAGGATGAATCTTCCACAGGCCTTCCTCTCCATTTCACCAAATATTCTTTATACTGCCTATTTCTGGTACTCCTTCCCACACGACTATCCAAGATTGCTTCAATCTCCTCCCTTTCTGAAGTAGGTGCTGGAATGCCATACTACCCTATTGTTGGTGCTTCCTCCGTTCCACCTTTATGATACTCTGTCAAATCTGAAATGTTGAACACAGGGGAAATGTTGATTCCATCAGGCAACTCTACCTCATATGCATTCCCTGAATCATACTTCTTCAAAATCTTAGAGGGACTGAATTTCTTCATTTTCAATTTGTTATAGGTTCCCATGGGAAACATTTCTTTCCTTAAGTGGACTATTACTTCATCACCAATCTAAAACTCCTTATTCCTCCTTTTCTGATTTGCCTTAGCCTTATATTGCATATTAATCTTATTAATGTGTTCTCGTACCTTCTCATGTATATTCTTGATGTGCTTTGCAAAATCTTTGGCTTCAACACTTATTCTCTTTTCTTGGTCCATCTTCCTTAATTTTGGAGCTGTTTTGGGGCTACCTCCATACACAATTTGGAACGGTGATCTACTAGTGCTTCTGTTGACAGAATTGTTGTAAGAAAATTTTGCCTGGGGTAAGATCAAGTCCCATCCCTTGGGTTTATCTCCTACCAAAAATCTTAGTAGGTTACCCAGACTCCTATTAACAACCACTGTCTACCCATCTATTTGTGGATGGTGTGCAAAACTGAACTTCAACTCTCTCTTCAGCTTCTTCCACAAGGTCCTCCAAAAGTACCCCACAAATTTGGTGTCACGATCTGAAACAATACTCTTTAGCAGACCATGTAGCCTCACCACCTCTTTGAAGAACAAGTCAACAATGTGGACTGCATCATGGGTCTTTTGACATGGAATGAAATGTGCCATCTTTGAAAACCTATCAACCACCACAAAGACTGAATCATTCCCTCATTGTGTCCTTGGAAACCAAGAACAAAGTCCATACTTATATCCTCCCATGGCCTCTTTGGGTATAGGTAAGGGCTGATATAAGCCTATATTCGCTCACTCCTTTAGCCATCTAACATACCCTGCAACTTTGTACAAACTTCTTCACATCCTGTGACAACTGAGGCCAATAATAATGCTCACTAATAATGGCAATAGTCTTATCCCGACCAAAATGTCCTGCCATTCCTCCACTATGCTTCTCCTTTATCAGGTTCTCCCTCATGGAACTCCTTAGGATACACAATTGACTTCCCTTAAATAACATGCCATCCTGATTATGAAATCCAGCCACCTTGTCCTGGCCACTATAATAGGTTCCTTGCAAGCATTCCAAGCCTCTGGAAAATCAGGATCTTCTGCGTACAGTGTCTTAAGTTCATTGAACCCAACCACTTTAATCTGCATCTTTGTCATCAATGTATGCCTCCTACTTAAGGCATTTGCAACCCTATTTGACTTCCCACTCCTATGTTTCAAAACAAAGGTATAACTCTGCAAAAACTCGACCCATTTCATATGCCTCTGATTTAATTTTCCCTGACTATTTAGGTACTGCAAGGCCTGATGATCAGTATATAGAAAAAATTCCTTCGGGCAACAAATAATGTCTCCATTTCTTTAATGCTTGAACTATTGCATAAAATTCCCGATCATATACAATACTTTCTCTTGGCATCATTTAACTTTTCACTAAATAGGCAATGGGCTTACCTTCTTGGCTCAACAATCGCCCAATGGCACAACCACTCACATCATAATCCACCTGAAACACCTTTTGAAATCTAGAGGGCTAGAACAGGTTGCTCTATCACCTTCTGCTTCAACAGTTCAAAACTTTTTGCGCTCCAGTGCTCCACTTGAATTCTTTTCTATCCCCTCTCATTGTTTCAGTCAGGGGTCCACAAATACTACTGAAGTTTCTAATGAACTTTCTATAAAAACTAGCCAAACTATGGAAAGATCTCACCTCGGTAGCAGTTCTTGGGGTAGGCCATTCTAGAATAGCCTTCACCTTCTCTGGGTCCATCTTGAGACCTTCTGCTGAGACAACAAACCCTAAGTACACTAACTCCCTCTTCACAAAATTGCACTTCTTCAGATTAATCAGGGTGCTTTCTCTTAACTTCTCAAAGGCTCTCCGAATATGCATCAAATGCTCATCCAACGTCTTACTAAAAATCAAAATATCATCTAAATACACAATAACAAAACTTCCCAGAAATTATTTTAGTACCTCGTTCATGAGCCGCATGAATGTGCTCAATGCATTGGTTAGCCCAAAAGGCATGACTAACCACTCGTACAGGCCCTCTTTGGTCTTGAAGGCAGTCTTCCATTCATCTCCCTCTCGAATCTGGATCTGGTGATATCCACTCTTCAGATCAATCTTTGTGAAGTACTGAACACCACTCAAATAGTCCATCAATTCATCCATCCTTGGTAGGGGAAATCTGTACTTGATTGTTATCTTGTTTATGGCTTGAAAATCTATACACATCCTCCGCTCCCCATCCTTCTTTGGTGCTAGTACTGTAGGTACTGCACATGGACTCAAACTCTCCCGTATCAAACCCTTTCTCAACAACTCTTGAACTTGTCTGTTCAACTCCTCATTTTCTGCTGGAGTCATTCTATGAGCTGCCTTATTTGGCAACTGACTCTAGAATCAAGTCAATCTGATGACTGATCTTCCTTATTGGTGGTAAACCCTCAAGTACATTATCAGAAAAAATATCCTGAAACTCATCCAACATCCCAGAAACTTCTTCTGGAACCTTCTCACTATCCTCCTTACCACTCTAGGAATCAATGCATAACACACACGCTCATGCTTCATACCTTCTAAAATTTTTCTTCCATGTACATAACAAATTCTAGCACTACTGCATACCTTTTCTTCGGTCTCCTTCAGGGGTTTCAACTTGTGACGAACCCCATCCTTTGTCAAGGAATAAGTGTTTGCATAGCCATCATGTATAGCTCGCCTATCGAACTACCACAACCTCCCCAACAACATGTGACATGCATCCATGGGGATGATATCACAGAAATTCCTCATCATGGTAGCTCCCAATCTTGAACTTTACTAGGGCACGCTCATTGACCAAAACTTTGTGGTCTTTCGCGAACCAAGAAATCTGGATACGGATGTGTGCCTTCCCTTTTCAGCTTAACTTTGTGACCATCTCCTCTCGACACCAGATTATCATGTCTCACCATCAATAATGACATCACAACATTTTCTTCACACTTGCACCTTGTGTGAAATGATTCTTCCTCCTCGTTTCCGTCTTTTCCCTCACCACTAGGGCTCCCTCTAATCACTAGGGCTTCTCCCCTTTCAAGATCATCTCAATGTTTAGATTGGGCCTCCTCATCCGCATGCGCAACCCTTCCATGACCTTCTGGCCTTTTGTCTGCCCTTCCTTGGTGTTGTGGACATTCATAGGCTCGATGCCCTTCTTCACCACACTGGAAACACGTTCCTTTGAAACCACCTTTTCTAGATCCTTGTCCATATCTCCCTCGTCCTCTACCTCTTTGATCACCATTGTTTTATCACTAGGGTGGTAGAAGTTGTCATTCCTTTGGCTTCGGGATCGGGTACCCACATCTTCACTTTTCTTTTTCATCATCATTTCAGCTTCCTCAAGGTCTCTCCTTTAACGCTTCCTTCCACTTTTGACCTCCTTATCCTTTTTGCTTGCCATCAAATCTTTTTGTTCGCTTATCTTCCACTTTCGTAAGCAAACTCATACACATCCTCACGGTGGTCATATCGACTAGGCTTAAGTCCTCCTCAATGCTCGGTCGAATCCCATTAAGATATCGCTACCTTTCCTTATTGGCCTCTCAGGTGACCCATTCTCGATGATTATCTTGTGAAAATCTTTAGTATATTCTTTCATAGATCTACTTGCATCAACTCCTTGCAATTTCTTCAACAGATCTTAACTCTCAGAGTCCACCGTATGAACTCCGCTTCTTCAGCTTCTACCATGCAATCCCATCTAGTGATATTTCCTTTTCCTCTTCTTCGGGTTTATTTCCTAAACTAGACCTCTTTTCCACCAAATACTAGCATGGCTCCTTCACCATTTTCGCAAACTTAACCCGACTGGGTCCTCTATTCTCATACTCAAAGTATCTTTCTAGCTCATTGATCTAGTCGATCAACTCTTCAAGGTTCGTGACTCTTTGGAATAACTAGGACTTCTACTCGGTCTTTTCCCCGATCTTCAAAATGGCCCTATTAGCTATATCGGTCTTGATCAATTCGTTTCTTCTTCCTCTTCTACATTTGAACCTTCTTCCTCTCCTTCATCCTCACTTTCCTCCCCAAGGTTTAACAATCTTCTCAACTACTCTTGTAACGCATCAATCTGTCTTTGGAGGGCTACCACTGCATCTCTTCCACTAGCATTTATGCCACCTCAACCACCTCTGACACCACCACACCTACCAAGAATCACTCTTGGAGGCATCTTTCTTGACCTTGACCCAGAACCACGGTCCTGGTACGAACTGCCTCATGATCGGTGATCTATCCACACACTCAAGAAAACCTTGCTCGATACCACTTGATGAGGGCAGCCCAAACTTGAAAAATAACCCACAAACAAGAGAATAATTTTATTATTCAGAAAATGGAGCTTCTTACATGCAGAGGATCTCAAATCCCAAGTTCTACAACACATGCAAGTTACAGAAAGCTACAGAATAACCCTTTCGCAATATGCAAGCTTGTCCCCAAAAAGTTACCCAAAATTAGAAACCCGCCCATAAATAGAGCTCCTCTTTAGTTTGGAGCAAAAACATTCAAATTTGAGTTTAGGCAGTTTGGCACCGAAAAATTACAACTTGAAGTTCAAATTTCAAAAGAACATTTGCAATTGTATCTTCTAGAAAGTGCGCCAACTTCCCAGGGCCATAACTTTTGATCCAGGACTCCGATTCGTGAACTGTTTGAACCGTTGGAAAGGTCTTGAAGTCAATAACACGCTCAAAATAAGCTATGGCAATTTTGGTAAGTTTTGGGGCCGTTTTGGAAACTCTAAGTGCCTCAAATCTAACTCAAAAGATTTTCAGGTGCAAATTTGGGAAACTAAAACTACAATATCTTTCAACCCAGGAATAGAAAATAAAAACCGTAAATTGGGAATTTCATTATGATGAAAAGGGTATCCAAAAATGTAAAAACATCTAAAAATTGAGAAACTTGAAATTTAACTATTTTAGGGTATCCAAAAATGTAAAAACATCTAAAAACTAAGAAACTTGAAATTTAACTATTTTTGGGTGATGCAAGATTACCCTTACACCACTGGATGCTCTTGCATCAAAAAATAATCTACACAAAATACAAATTTCATTGGTATTTATGGTCGCACTTGCCAAAAACAACTTACCCTTTCTCTTTGTCTAATGACAACTGCTGGTAAAAATCTCACTTTTGACAAAATGAGCACACTTTCTATAAAATTGTCTGCACTTGACATTTTTGAGCTGCAATTGACAAACTTTTTTGGCCACAATTAACAAAAAATCTATTTCTTTTGACTGTGCAATTTACAAATTTGAAAGAATACCCACAAAGGCTACACTTGAAAAACCTCACTGCATTTTCTTTTGTAAACTAAGCACACTTGACTATAATATGGCTGTAGTTGACTTTTTGAGTCACTTTTGCCTCAAAAATATTGCTTTTACTCTGTGTTCTACTGAAAATTAGAAAAAAAATCTAGAACTGGTTACAAGATCCTTTTGAAACAAAACAATTGGAATCCCAAGATACATCATATAGTCCTTCATCCATTTTCAACACTCCATCCTACTTTTGGAAATGAAACTCAAAATAAACAAACTTGGATTATTCCATCACCCACACTTCTAAGATATCAACATTTTCTTGAACCTCAAGGATAGTCCAAGTAAATTTCCAACAACATATCCTCTAGAAGAAGAAGTGAAATATTGTTCCAATCCTTTCAACATTTTTGAGTTCCAAGAATAGCGTCATCCCAAAAAATCACTCAAACCTTAGGGTCTTGAGAATCACAACAACCATATCAAAACACCAACACTTTCACCTTATATGACCATTTGGTATTTGATTTCTCTAGTTCAAAAACTAAACCTTACACCAACGATCATACAACCAAACTTTGAGCTAATTGAAGGAGAAAAAATAGATATAATCAATAATTTGAGAAGCTTCATATTTGAGACAAAGGAAACACAAAACTAGTGGAGAAATGTAGCGAACATCCTAGATAAAGAGGAAGAGAAAGAAGATCTTCCAACTGAAAGGACCATATTACCAACTTCTGCGTGACAATAGGTATCCATCCTTCGTGATGTCTGGCAAGATAAAAGTCCTTTAAAAAAAATCCATATTCTTCCTTTTAAAGAGGCATCATAGTTCAAAGTCTATCAAGAGGCACATCTTGAAGTCTTACCGAAACTAGGACATCTTGCTATGAAACTTTTATGCTCACTTTTTAATGGGTGAACTGTACTTGCATGGCAATTAAATCCTTGAGTTCTTAGGGTTCTATCACTTTAGAGCCCATATTACCACCTATTGCATGGCAATAGAAACCATCCTTCAAAAATAGAAAATTCCAAAAACAAAAGCAATTTCATTTTCCTTAAAACAAAAAATCTAAGAACAAAAGCATTCTTTTCCATAGTTAGGAGTCACAAAATGTTCACAAAGGCTTGGCATTTGTTTATGAAAATTACAAGATCACAACATAGAAAAAAGATGAAAGAAAACAAAAGTAGTGCTAGCATATCACCAACAAACACCACAAATGATGAAAGTGGCCCATGGGGCTATAGGCCAAGTGACCTTAAAACCCCTCAAAAGAGACCCACATTAAAGGAAACATTTAGTGAGGAGGAGATAAACCACAAATGACAAGAAATGATGGAGAAATCAAACCAAAACCCAATATAAATGTTCATAGAAAATGTGGATAGTGAGGAGGAAATAAATTATGAAGAACTCTTTCAACATTACAACAACCCCAAGGTACTCAAACTAATGGAAAAACTGTTGAAAAAGGACCCAAATTCTTACTTCTTCAAATTACCACAAAGTGGTATTAAATTGCCAATAGACTTTAATGTGGAAGTTCTCAAAGTGTAAGAGAGGGAGACCAACCACGCCAAGGCTCTAGGTCACAGAGACTTGAGAGTGGAGGGATGCCCTAACTTACCTCACTCTAAAGGGGTGTTTTAGATAGAGGTCAAGAATGATGAGGACTATAAAGTACTTCAATCACCCTTTAGACCCAAAATCCAAGTTTAGGCTAGGTGATCTAGTTTTTAGAGTCAATATTGCACCTCAGAAAGTTCTTTTTCCAAGGATGAAAGTGTAGTTCTAGGACAATAGCATAGTGCACTGGTGTCTCTTAAGTGCATTGGAATCCACACAACCAGAGGATAGCAAGTATAATAAAAACTAACAAAAAATGAACTAATGGCCTAGCTAACTACTCTTGAATGAGAAAAATAGAACAATAAAGTAAAAAATTACAAAATGATGGTGATAAATTAAATAGAGGAGTAAAAAAGTAATGAAGATGAACTCACCAAGGAACTAGTTTGCTAGCTAGCTCCAAATGCATATCCACCTACACACAAGAAAGAGGGGGAAATTGTTTGGGATGTATAGGGGTTTACCTCAGTCAAACCCATGTTTTGGTGTTTCCACCTCTATGGATAGCCAAATAGCAATGAGAGAGAAATATGCGATAAAGAAGTAAAGAAAGTACAAGATGCAATAAAAACTACAAAATAGTAAAGTGCTACTCAATCGAATCTCAAAGGAGAGGAGAAAAACATTACCACATCCACCCAAAATATTACAAGAAAATGGAGGAGAAAGTGGACTTGGAAAGGTCACCATAGCTTTGACTATGATGGAAGGAGGTCTCACATGACTCTAAGCCCATGCTGCTATGGCTTGCTTCACACTTGCTTTGTAGAGTTGATGGAGTGTTGAAGTGTTGCTAAAGAGTGAGGAGAATGTTGAAAATGTTTGAGAATATGAAAGAAGGATGCAAGAGCTTGTGAAGAGATTGCAAGAGGATTGCTAGAGGATGAAATGGAATGAGAATGGGTCAATTTAAAGGAGAAGAGAAAAGAATCTACCATTTTCGAGGTCAATTGGTCGAAGAGGGATGTTACAAATCAACCCTAATTGAAAGTGTAACAACTCTGATAGCTTCAGATGTAGGAATCCATTAGGGATGTAAGTGCACCATGAGGACATCTACATGTCATGTGTGTGTCTTTGACAAATATTCACTCACCCACACAAGAGACAAATTCCAAGTGGAAGGAAGGTAGTTGGGTGATGTGGAATTTTTCCTTTGGATTTGAATTTCTAAGGTGAAAGTATGTGAAAGGGGAATTTGCATAAAGGGTGAAAATTCACTCTTATACATTTCCCCCCCACTTTAGCAAGCACAAGTACTAATGAGTGATTCAGTAAAGTAGATCAAAAAGTTAGTAGGGTTAAAGATGTATACCTAAATCATTGAGGAAGTAGATCGTGATCTGGTGAGCTTGAAAGCATAGGCTAGAACAAAAGACTTCATAGCCATGAAAAACTTTGAAGTTGCACAAGGTACACTAAAGGCCCTCAAACCAACAATGGACAAATCCTGCAAGATGAAAGCATCTCATAGGCCCACAAACCTTCAAGGATGCAACCCCCAAGATCTCTCACATGAAGTAATCCCCTTGAATTATGCACCTTACAACCCTACAAACCTGCAAGAAGGTGTCCCCCAAGATCTCTCACATGAAGGAAACCTAGATGAAAGTGCCTTGCAGGACCACAAACTTGTAAGGAGGCATCCTCCAAGATCTCTTTCATGGAGGGAACCTAAATGAAAACACCTTACAGGCCCACAAACCTACAAGAAGGTATCCCCCAAGATATCTCACATGAACAAAACCCAAATGAAAGTGCTTTATAGGCCCCCAGACCTGTAAGGAGGTGTCCCCCAAGATCTCTTTCATTGAGGAAACCCAAAGGAGGAGAATCCACAGAGTCCAATTGGAAAGTGGCTTCACAAGCACACCTACAAAGTGACATGTTTACCTACAGATAAATAATTTTTGAAACAAAGTGACCACATAGGTAATAAAGCAAACAACCACAAAGACTATCAACAAGTTTGAAAAATTTCAAAGGGGTCTCTTAGGAACCTGGCATAAGAAGAGGGTCCACCCAAGCGATGTGTTGTTTGAAAGTACAAAGAGAGGAATTTTTTCTCAACTTGATTCACCATCAAGGAATCCTTTCGAAAGATGCTCACTTCATTAGGGAATTCGAAAGGAAGAAAATGCTCCCTTGTGAGGGGAAGGTAAAGGTTTCTCCCACCTCAAAGGAAATTTCTCAAGTTCTTTCTTTGTGAACCCGTGATGAAGGAAACATGTTCCGTTAGGGGTTCTAGTTGTGAATATAGTTTTAAAAAAAAATGTTTGTGAGGATTTTTGAGAAAAGATTCATTGGTAGTGAATGCATTTTCTAAAAATTGTAGCGTCATAAAAATGGCATTGTCACACATGAAAGGGAAAACTTAAGAAAGGAAGAGAAAAAGATAAAAGGAGAGTGAAAAAAGACAAAGACATCACAAATAAAGGGCACATGGGTGATCTGATATTTCAGGGTCAGAACTGCTCATAAATATATATATAAGTATAATAATAATAGTATATAAATGAATTGTCATCAACCCCCTACTATATCAGACCATGTGAAGAATGCATGAGAAAACAAAGTAAAAATTAAAAATTGGGTCAACATGGAAGGGAATCCTAAATGCCCCCAACACTTTGCATCATCCCCCATTTTCTAAAAATCAATCACAAACATGGAAGAATGATAATACAAATAGAAGAAAGTTTACAACATAAAAACCACTCCTACATCCAAGCACCAATAAGGGTGAAAAGGGTCATCTAGGAACACAACATGAGTACAGGGGAACACATCACAACACACACATCTAATCTAAAGATAAAGAAGACACCTCCCCCTAACACTCATCAACCAAGAGGTCATCTACTTCCCATTCTAGATCATCATAAGGGGAAGGAGGATGAACCTATAGTGGTGGAACATTAAGGGGAGGAACTTATGACCCTCCCGCAACAAGGGCTAAGGAAGAAGGCCTCACAAAGTCTTCTCCACTTAGCTCTTGTGGAGCTATGGACAACAATTTCACGAAGATCACTGACAAGCACAAAACTTCATCTAGAGAGCTAAACATGCACTTCACTATAGTTCCATGTTGTACCTCAATGAATGGAGAGGGTTTTCTCTCAAGATCCATTGATAGACTCACCAAGTGACTCAGAAGCGGTGGAAAACTCAGGGAAAGTTGGGGCTAGTTCAATCACCAAGAAAAAATAGGCCAACGTAGGACCACCCTTTGGAGAAGGTGGGTTCCTCTTACACCCTCCATTGCTAGAAGGGCCATCCTCCATCTTCTTCTTTTTTGAGGGATGGGAAATCCCCATCGACAAGCAAAGAGGCATTGACGAAGAGGAGTAGGAGAAAACTGCAGCACACACCATCGAAGTATTTGACATATCCATGGGTTTTCAGAAAGGTGGGACGTCTAGAAGGGACATCAATAAGGATAGCTCAACCGAAGGAGGGATGAACACCTACAAATTTTTGGGGTCAGGCGCACTCACAATAGGAGCTTGAAGTAATATGGAGCTTGGTTGAATAGAAGTAGATAGGAGGAGAGAGGAGGATGTAGTAGGAGGCCCTAAAGCATGGGTGGTCATCTCCCCTTCCTTCCTCTACAAGGTAACTTGCTTAGATGTGAGAGCCATTCACCAATGCTAGTACTCATGCACAAAGAAATTTCTACAACTCTTTGAGCTAGAGACCAGAGGTTTGGAAGGAGCAGAAGAATCATTCTTATCCATGGGAGTTTCCACCACAATTGTTTCTAGCAGAGGGACAAGCTCCTAAGCTAGAGTAGGAGGAGTAGGTTGAGACACAATTGGGGAGTCAGCTCTAGTGCCTTAGTAGCAGGAATCTTCACATTCACTACTTTTGGAGCAAGAGCGATGGGAGGTTGTGGAGGCTAGGACATAAAGGATTCCCCATGGGGATATTTTCTCTTTCCATACAAGTAATACCAAGGACTGGGTGGTTTGGTAGGGAGATTTGATATCCTAATCTTAGGTCTACACCAAGCAAGCACCATTAGACTTAGAGGGTAAAATCCAAGCCTACTCATCCAAAACTCTTCTCCAGAAAGAGGAGTGGGAGAGCCATCCCAAGGATATGGTAGCTTCTCTTTTCCCTTTTGAGAAGTGGCAACTAACTGTTGCACTATTAGAAGGGTCAGTTTCAGCTATCGCTTTCCCTCATTCTTATACTTCACATAGTTCTTGTAAATTAGGTCCATTCTTGGAGGAAGCAAACCAACTAGGGTGGACCAAAAGTGATCTAATGAATATCCCCCATGGAATACCAAAGGATGGTACCTAGTGTCATGCACTATGTGCACAACACCTTTGTTAGGACTATAAAATTTGGAAATTTTTACAGTCAATTGCACTCATGAGTTTCCAAAATGAGTCCTCGTCATAAGCACAAAATTCCCTCTTCATATTGCCTTACTTATATTCTGTCATATGATCCATTTGAAACCATCTAATCTTTGAAATTTCATTGTATTACTCATATTGGCAAGATAGAGTGAAGGTCTCCTTGACCTATGTATTTTTCCACTAACACTTGTTGTAGACTATCAGCAAGACACATCTTTTGTTTTGGCGACAGAGAAGATTCATATCAGCATAAGAATCATATTCAGGATAAGGTCATAGCAAAATATTTTGTCTTGCTGACCAGCGTATGAAAAGTTACATCAACAAAGGTTGGGGCATCGATGTAATGTCAAATTCAATATCTCTTACCGACTAAGCACTTAGAAGGATCATTTCGGCCAAACTAATTGGTATCGGCATGAAGTCATAACGAAATCATTTTGTCTCACCGATCGGCTCACAAGCAAACATTTCGGCTAGACTAAAGGTATTCAGGAGGAGGTCTTGGTGAAATCTTATTCTCTTGCCAACTGGTGATAGAGATATTCATCTCGGTAAGACTCAAGTGCATCAGGGTAAGTCTCGGCGAATAATATGGAGGAATGGGTTCAGCGAGACATTTGGCATCGATATGAGTCTTTTCGAAGGTTCATTGTCTTGCCGATAGAATTACTTCATCGGTAAGACTTATTTCATCGGTGAGAAACTTATTGGTCATGCCGAAATAGGATTTCATCGGCGAAAGGGTGATTATGTCTCAGCAACCAGAGAATACATTGAAGAATGCATATCGGTGAGACGCAATGAAATCTATGAGACATCTGCCCGACTCGGAATTGTCACAGCGACATGAAAAATAGAAGCGATAGTCATCAATTTGATTCCAAGTGTCGGTAAGACCACAAAATGTCTTGGAAAAAGGTGTAATAAATGTTGCAAAAGGACTTTGCCCCAGATTTAAAAATTTCTCACCAACAGGACATTTGATGTGATAGTACTAGTTTCAAATGAGTTTTCGTTCGTGCTTCATTAATGGTATGACGAGATATAATAGGGAAGGTTTAATCAATGCATTAGTGCTGAATTGACAGCAAAGGAGTTAGCAAGGTGAACAGAGAACTAAGACATCTTTCAGTCTGAGGAGCTCAAGTAGAATACTATAAGTTGTTGCATCTCAGCCTTCCAATTTTCAGTTCTGTGATCTTGAAGAATGGAATCCCCTAGTTTTGGAAAGGCTAAAAGTAGAAAACTTGGTGAGAGTAGTCATTCAAAAGGAAAGAAACAAAAGGTTGATACAGAGCATGAGGGTGTTGAATGAAGGTTAAACTAGGACCTTACTGATCAGTTACTTGGTTTAGGGCCTAAACCCAGAAGGTCTGCACAACTTAGGGAAAAAGTTGATAAATTAGATGATAAATGCAAATTCATAGGTGATGTCTAGACTACCATAAGGGGATATGAATTTTTTAATTTTCATTATCATAGAAGAAGTCATTTTGAACCAATATGCAATCCATGGAAGCTAAATTTGGGAAAATTGGTGTGCCCTAATGTGTTTGTGAATGCTGAACTGGTAAAATTGTTAGCCGATCACTATGACCCAAAGCATAAAGCTATATGTGACCCATCTAGAAAGCCACAAATATATCTATCAAAAGAGGAAATTGGGTAGGTTTTCAATTTAGAAGGGTTTTGCAATGAGGAGATCATACATGAGGAATTGGGGAAGGAATTCTCGAGAATGGATACAATCTATAAGGGTTGGAGGTTGCCAATTCACAGAGTTAAACAAGGCAGCAAGCCAGATCCTCAGTAGGATAGTGAGGGTCCCCCTTATCATGTGGACTTGTTTGAACCCTATATGAAATACACCTATTTTTCAGTGTGTCAGGTATTGGGAATGGATGCCCCAAAATACATGTCAATTATGCACATGATTATCATAGCAAATATCCAGTATCATAATTCTTGGCCATTTGAGTATGCCTCATACATTTCTAAGGGGCTTGATTCAAGACTGATGGCTATAAAAGGTGGATCATCTACTTTTTATCTCAGACATTATTCATTGTTGATGCATCTGGTACCCTATTTTGGATAGGAGTTGGGAGTATGGCCTCCGGAAATGAGAATTTCTCAGCTTGGTAAAGATGGTGAAGCATTACCTATTCAATTGTGGATTGCTATTTGGGATAGCAGGTTTTCTAATGCTAGTTTCATTCATTTTGAGGAATATTTTGTGAAAACATTGTACAGATTGTATAAATATCCCTATAATTATTCATTATCAAATGAGATAAAGAGATTTCTTTGGCCAAAAGATTTTAATGGGCCAATTGATCATAACTAGGGAGATTGGTATTGCTTGGAGGGATCCACAATGATCAGAGTGTATGGGTGTGAAGATGCCCCTTTCATTCTACCAAAGATAGTTCCAAACAAGATTGCACATCTGGAGATTGTTAGACAGATGGATTACTGTAGTGTAATGAATTTCAGTTCTTTTGGGAAGTAGGCTTTTATGCCTAGCTCATTGTGCTTTGGTGATTTCACTATGTTGGCCAAGGAAGGATACAATTTGATCCTTGACAAACTGCTTTAGTACAATATGAAGAGAGGACCATCTAGGAAGAACTTTGACCCAGAAGGGTATATCCATTCTGCCAAAGAGAAGATAAACTTTGGAAAGTACTAGCATGTGCCCTATCCATTTGATGATATGATTCAGAATCTAGAGGAAGATGGAGCTGAAATGGTAGTTGAAAGATATAATCAAGGATTGCAGGATGTTGAGTTGTTATCTTCTGATGAGGAGGAGACACCTAAAAATAATGTGCCACAAAGCCAACTTGAAAAAGTATCCAGGTTGAGAACTCAGCACTATGTTTTCCCAACTAGAGAGCAGAGTATTGAAAGCGGTGATGTAGCTACAAGGCATATTGAATATAGATCATTTGTCTTAGATGATGAGTTTATAAATTCCCCAAAGTTCAAAGCATTCTTGTATAAGAAGAAGGGGAAGGAAATAAGATAAAATGTTGATGATGTCACTTCAGGGAATGAAGAACAATTACTGGGTCAATTGAGAAAATGTGTGGATGATGAAATGAAAAATATGACCCCTGAAAAGGGGAGTAAAATGTTGGAAAGTGTTGGTGTCATGATCTTTCCTGGACTTGATTTGAATTCTGCATTAGTTTTTGATAGTTTCTTGAGGGACAGTAATGCTACACACAAGCTTTTCAAGGAAAAGGTAATAGAGGTGTATGCAGGCTCTATGTACAATACTGATGAAGGATCATTGATGATATGGGATATATACCCACCCCACAAGAAATAAGTGGTAATTGACACAGAGAAGGAATTTGGCCATGTTATGACCCTAAAATTTGGAGAGGCTGATCCTATAGCTATTGCAGAAATTGGGGTCAATATTGCAAAATTAAATAAAGCACAAATTCATATGCTGATAAAAGAAAGAGAAATGTACAAGGCAAATAATGAAAGGATGATGAGAGAGAATGATAGAATGAAAGATTTGGTTGATATTTCAATGGGGCTAGCCAAAATGCTCACTCAAGGAGAAAGCTCTTAGGAAAAAGATCATTGGGTAGGATCAAGTGCTTATTCCTAAGGAAAGCATGATGCTATTGCAGCAATTATCAAGAAGAGGCAGGATAATTTGACATCATGGTTAAATAAACTACGGGGAAAATACTATCATACCCTTGCCGATTAAAGGATCATACAAGAATGGATGGATGAATTATGGAGAAGTTTCATGAAATAGCCCAAAGCGATGTTTCTAATAGTACAACACTTGAAGCTTCTAATCATATTATAAATCATCATCAAAACTTCTATGTTGAACTACAGGGGGATGAACAAGGGTTGATAGACATTGCTAAGAAGACTATGATTACATTTTATGATGACAAAGGGGAATTGAAAGAAGCCACCAAATGGAAAAGTGAATGTGAGTCAATACTGAATGAATTCATGAGGTTAGCCTCTGTAGAGGATACATCATTGGAGGAAGTGAGCGAGCAAAATGAGGAGATGATAAAGATGGAAATCATGATCCAGAATGCAGTTGGAGATTTGGACACATACGAGCGCTGGGATTATTTGGATCATCTTGCTAAAACTCACTTGTGGCTAAACAAAGCTTAGTTACTCTCTAATTTGTTTTGTTATGTAAAAAATAAGATTTCTGAAAGGACGTGTCCTTTTGTGTATGCGATGTATAAATATCCATTTCAAATTATGAAATAGGATATAGAGAGAAGTTAGTAGAATATAGTAGGATAGAATAGATACAGTACAAAAAAATGTTTCACCAAAATGAGACTATGTTGCATGTATAAAATCATGGAGATATCAATGGAAATATTTTAATATGGTGCAGTCAATTCTGGTATCAGTTGTTTATTGTGTTCATTGAAATTATTATTGAAGTTGTCTCCAATGTGATGTTCTCTGATTGTTTAAATTGGTGTAACAAGTTTATCTCTAGTTTATCAATGCACATTTGTTGTACCTATATGATCAATTGATTGGTTCTTTCTAGCAAAGATTAAATCCTCTAAGTTGATCATAGTAATTAGAAAATATCGTATGGATCACTAAGAAGAACTCGGTAATCATAACCTTGCATGTTTATACAAGCTATAAACCAAATTATATGTTGAACAACTTGAATGCTCGCCAAAATGAAGTACTTGTTTCATATTTCTCTTGACTCCACATACCCTATAAGGCACTGGTCTCACCATTTTCATCATTCAGTTTCACTCATATTTTTTACATTTGTTAACTGAGCATATTAGGATTTAGTCTTGAATTTTAGTATACAATTTGTACAAAATTTGATCTCACTTGTTCACTTCCATCTGCCATTGTGGAAAAATCATTGCAAGAAGGATAATCATAAGTCAAGTCTGCTTCATTCAGATAGGTACACCCACCTAGGTTTAGCAGCACCTGAAGAGTAGAAGATTTAATTCATTTAACCTTGTCTGTTACCCTAAAACGTACCAAGAGATTGGCAGCCTCTTGAGGTTTTCCACCTGTGTTTTTGAGAGCTAACAACCTTCATAGGAGAACTTTAAATATTTGTGAATGACAAAGGTGATTCCATTCATGGAATCTAGCCAAGGTATGAATAGCTTCAACCTAATCAAATCTGAATCTGAAATGAAACCAAAGATAGTCTCTATAGCCCTAGGTCCAACTATGACGGATAGAGTTATCGAGCCATACAACTTGAGAGATAGATGATCATGCATATGGATGGTATACTTTGTCTGTGTACTCCCCCTTATGCAATGAATTAACCCACAATTTTTCTTCTGTAATGACTTTCAATCAACTCGTGGGATCGACTAAGACCCCTATCACAATGTTCCTATTAAGGTGAGCAGGAATGTAAAAGGGAGAAGGCTTATTGTTCATGGGCATATCATGTGAAGTGAATGTCACATCCGGTGAGCTAGTTATAGATTGCACTGAAGGGGTAACTATAACTATGTTAACATATGCTTCGAGTTGAGTGGTAGAATTAGAGGGATCAATAATCATGTTGGCAGAATGTGACAAAAATGGTTCCATGTATATCTACAACTCACTATTCACTTTCACCACCAATTTCTTTGCATTTTTTTTATTCCCATCAAGACAAATAGTACAGTCCTCGATGTGATCCTATATCTCATGACATAGGCACATACAATTTTTAGTATCATGTCCATTGATACTCCCATAGTGTTGCACATAGATGTTTGAAAGAAGGGTAATTCATAAGGGAAAAATTCTCCTACCAAGGTCTTTACAAGTTCCCTACGAATACCTTCTATACATCAAAATGGGGCAACATGTGAGAAGAGCACTTGATACCACACTATGAAATCGGTAATTTTTTCAGTATCTCCTTGCTTGCATTGGATGAGATTCGAAAAGGTCATCTTTAGTCTAATGTTGGCTTGGAATTGTTAGAGAAACTAATTCACAAGTTGGCCAAATGAGAAAATAGAGTTATCTGGTAAGGAACACTGTAGCATCAGGAAAACAAGCAGATTAAAGCAATACAATGCAAATAAACTCGAATGTAAACTAAGCTAACAACAAAGAACAATGGAAGCTAAAACATAAATAAATAGAAAAATCTCACCAAATATCTATGTAGTTCCATGCATAACCTTAATTTTCCTTCTCCATTTTTCCATTTGATTATTATTTCCCTCATATTTCTTTGTGCAAGTATAGCCTATGATAGTGATTTAGCAAAACATCAAAGATTCAGATAATAGATTGCTTCCAAAAGTCATAAGATTTTGGGAGGAGTAACAATGATTAAGATAAAGCCAATTTATAGAAAATAGGGTTTTCAAATGACAGGCTCAGATTGAAAGATAGATGAATGATTAAGATTGAAAGATTCAACATGCATTGAGATTAGTGTCAGTAGTGATGTGACTGATAAAACATAAAAGGTGGGAATTAAGATTAATTAATAATTTAATCTTTAGTTGAAAGTATTTGAAAATTAGAAGAATAATGATTGCATGTAAAGGATAAAGATGAAATAGAGGAAACAATTTTTTTGAACAGACAAATGAATTAATTAATTAATTAAAGTTATTCAATTAATATAAGTTTGCATGTAGAAGAATTAAAACTAGATAACTGGCTGATTAAGATGGAGAGTCTATTCATCAGAGACAATCAAATATCAAACTAGGAGATGACTTACTAATTTAATTAGATCTCGACTTAAGTGGAAATGAATAATTAGATAACTAAGCAATTACCCAATTATAGAAGAATATGCCCAAAAAAAAAGAAATTATGAATTAAATGTTTATTTAATTCAACATTCAAAATTTGAGGATTAAATTAAATAAATAAAGATTTATTTAATTAACTGGAGAAAAGGTTTAAAGAATAATTAAATAATTAATTTGTTTATTTAATTATAGTTGAGAGTGTGATGAGAATAATTAAATAAGAATTTATTTAATTTCAGAAAGAGGATAAAGTGAATTAGAGACGTAATTAAATAAAGAATATTTACTTAATTAATTAGGATTGATAAAAGATGAATATGAATTAATTAAATAATTAAGTTATTTAATTAATAGAGGAATAAAGGTTAAAATGAACTAAGTAAATAATTAAAGTTATTTAATTAATAGATGAAACAAGACTTTAGAAAATAATTAACATTATTTAATTATGACACTTAAGGTACAAATGTTGGGAGATTTTTGGATGCTATGGATGTGCTGCTCATATGTGGTTGTCATTGATGTCAACACTATTAGCATTTGGTGTATCAATTGTTGTGTATATCGAGGATTTTGAGAAAATTATAAGAAAAAGTGTTTTAGGTTGCCAGTGGAACTGTGTAGGTCATGAAGGTGTTTTGTTCTATATGTTAAAGATTAGCTGATGTGGATTAAATGGTTTATTGTTGAGTATGTCCAGATCATCTACCAGAAGTTTCAAAGGTCTGTGTGAAGTTTTGTGTGAATTATGGTCTGACAATATTTTTGTTGTCTATGTCAATGTTCCTAAATGAAGATTGTATGATTTTTCCTATCTAAGTTGTTGCGGATGCTTATCTATTATTTCTTGGTTTTCTCAAATGTCTCTAGTTCATTCTCTATCTTTGTGGTACATCCACTTGATCTGGTGAGCTCGTTCAATTGAAGATCTTTTCTTATGCATGTTTGATTTTTCATGTTCCTATCCAACATGTTAATGATAGTGTGTTGCAGATATTCAAAGTGAAATTAATTAAAGTATTTTTATGTTGGAGATGTTAATTTGGGTCTCCACTATGTTGTGGCTAACCTTGGTGGGTTCGCATTAAGAATTTAGTTGTTAATCTGGGCCGACATTGCAAATATAATTTATTTTTCTTGGCTGACCATTTTGTGATGAAATCTCATATCACAGATATATAAAAATGATTGTGTCATCAGTGGAAAGTATGCTTCATGTGCTCCTATGTGTGTATATGTGAATATCATTCGATTGCATATCAGAGTGTGAATAAGATTGTGTGTAGTGTGAATAAGTGTTGTGCTTAATTGGAACTATAATCAAGCTTGAGTAGAAGCTATTTTCTCAGTTTATACCCTCTAGAATTTTAATCCTATCCTATTGGGTAGTGAGCCCCTTTTGTAATTGAGCAGTGAGCTCTAGGCAATGTGCCTGAATGCATGTGCGTTCCCCTTATTATTTCTCATTATACTTTTAGCCGAGTATAATCTTGTGGACTAACATCCACTGTGTTTTTTTCCCTAACAGGGTTTCCACATAAAAAAATATTGGTGTTATTTGTATCTCTAATGTGTTAATTGCTTGTGGTTAATTTCTTATTCATCAGATCTGAAACTAGAGTTAAGTTAAGTTTGAAAAGTATACGTTTCTATGACAACTGATTCATCCCCCCCTCTTAGTTGTCTTTCCTTATTTTTCCAACAATTGGTATTGGAGCTAGTTCCTCTCAAGAATTTTAATAGCTTGAGGTGATCCGAGATGGAAACATTCAAGAAGGACAGTCCTAGATTTGATGGCACCAACTACTCACTATGGAAAGTCAAGATGTGATGTCACCTAAGATGTATTGGTGAAGCCTACTAGAAGATTAGAAAAGATCCATATCATATTCCTCAGAATGGTCCCTCTTCTGCTGATGAAATCAAAGATGTTGAAAACAATGTTAGGGCTATTGAAGCTTTGTTGAGCACTATGACAGACTCAGATATGGCTAATGTGTTAGGTCTATAGATAGCTCATGAGATTTGGACAAAATTAGAAAATTTGTATGAAGGTGATGCACATGAGAAGATGGCTAAGCTATAGAGCTTGAAAGGTAAATATGAGAACCTGAAGATGGGAGAAGATGAAAATATCACTTCTTTTAATGCAAAGAGTAAATGAGATAGTGATGGGTATTACATGTGCTAGTGGTTCTGTGGAAGAAGATGAAATTGTGGCTAAGATACTCTGATCCTTGCCTCCTTCCTACGAAATGAAAGTTCATGCTATTGAAGAATTATGTTGGTAAACAAGATGACAAGAGATACACTAATAGGGAAGCTTGCTACTTTTGAAATTAGTGAGTTTGGTGAATCAACACCAAAGACTGAATCTGCATTCAAAGCCATTGTATCCAAAAGTTACAAGTAAAGATATAGTCTAGGAGAGAGCTCCAGAAAGATATCCAAATATGATGAAGAATTGAAACAACTTTAAGACAAGGAAAGATAAGTAGAAGAACTGGAATCATTGATTACAAAGCAAGAAGGAAAAGGAAAAGGTAAGTATGAAGATGTATTTCCTATTAAAAAAATTTCATGTAGTAAAATAGGTCATTTTGCATCAAGATGTCCTGAAAGAGTTCCTAGGTCTAAGCCTAGAAAGTCTAGATTCCAAAAGAGATGCTACTTTTCTGAAGAAGCAGTAACTGATGATGACTCTGATAAAGATAATGGAAATGAAGATGAATGGGCTTTCATTGATACCATTGAAAATAATCCTGCGGCTACTTAATCTATTAGAGATGAGAAAGCTCTTGCAGCCCAAATTGAAGAAAAAGATGAGTGGATGCTCACATCACATGACTGGTGACAAAATTAAGTTTGTGAGTCTAGATAAGTATGACTGTGGGGTTCTAAGATTTGGACATAAAAATTCTGGTGTGAATTGTGGCAGAGGATATATTCGCCTTGGTGGTAAAGATAATACTGATGATGTCTTGTATGTTGAAGGCATAAAGCACAACTTGTTGAGTGTTGGACAGATGGTACACAAGGGATATGATCTACAGTTCAAGAATGGAAAATGAAAGATTCGTGGGAGTTCCAAAAACATGATTGCTACTAGTGTGCAAACTAAAGGTAAAATTTTCACTTGAATACTGCTAGTGGAAGTTGCTTAATTGCTCAAGTAGATGAAAGTTAGTTGTGGCATAGGAGGTTGTGTCATGTAATATTTGACAACATTATCAAGATAAGTTCTACTCAAGTAGTAAGAGATCTTTCTAGGTTAGTGAAGCCTGCTAATATAATCTGCAAAGAATGTCAGATGGGTAAACAAACTAGAGTCTCCTTCCAAAGAAAACAATTTTATTCAAATAATGTGTTGGAACTACTACATATTGATCTTTGTGGTCCCTCTAGAATTAGAAGCATTCATGGAGAAAGGTATTTTATGTTGGTTATTGATGATTACTCTAGAATGATTTGGGTTTCCTTTTTGAGAGAAAAATGTGAAGCATTAGATAAGTTCAAAAGCTTTAAGGATATGGCAGAAAATGAAAAAGGTTTGAGAATCAAGTGCCTGAGATCTGACAGAGGTGGTGAATTCATCTCCAAGGAGTTCAACTCTTATTGTGAAGAACATGGAATTAAAAGACAATTATCTACTCCCTGAACCCCTCAACAGAATGGAGTTGCAGAAATAAAGAATAGAACAATGATGATGGAAGAGAATGTGTCTCAAATGTACTAGAGTGAAACGGTAAGCACTGTTGTGTATACCTTGAATCGGGTAAATGTGAATGGTAATTCTAGTAAGACCCCTTATGAATTATGGTTTGGTCACAAGCCTACTATTAAGTATTTCAAGATCTTTGGAAGCAAATGCTATATTAGGAGAGATGATGATATAGGAAAGTTTGATGCTAGAAGCGATGAAGGTATCTTCCTAGGTTACTCCACTAAGAGCAAGGCATACCGGTGCTATAACAAAAGACTAAGAAAGATTGTTAAGAGTGAAAATGTTAGAGTTGATAAGGACTCTGTCAAATCATCTAGATGATGAAACTATGATTCAGATGAAGACAACAAAAATCAAGTGAAGAACACTTAGACACCAAATCTACTTCAAATTATTCCATATGTTATGATGAAGCAACCACAAGTTATTCTAGTAAATCAAGTCAGTCAAGAAGCATAGAAAAGTGCAAGTGTAGAAGAAATTTTAGAAGATAGAGGTTCGAGAAAGTACCAAGACTCCAAGGTATGTAAATTTGAATCACTCTGAAAGTCAAATCATAGGAGATAAGAGTGAAGGAGTGAAAACTAGAAGAAAGATTGCAAAAGAATATTGTCTGATTTCCAAGATTGAACCTAAGAGTGTCATTGAATCTTGCCAAGATGAACACTAGTTGGAAGTCATGAAATAACTAACACAGATTGAGAAGAATGACACATGGTTACTGGTTCCTAGGCCCAAAGACAACAATGTGTTGGTACTAAGTGGGTATTCAAAAACAATTTGAATGAAGAAGGTGAAGTGGTCCGGAATAAAGCAAGACTAGTTTGTAAAGGGTACTCTCAAATGGAAGGTATTGATTTTGAAGAAAACTTTGCTCCTATTGTTAGAATTGAAGCTGTGAGATTATTTCTTACTTATGCTACACACAAGAAGTATAAAGTCTATCAAATGGATGTAAAGTTTGAATTTCTAAATGGATAATTAGAAGAAGTGTACATTGAACATCCGGATGGATTTCAGCTAACAGAAAAAGGAGATATGGTTTATAGGTTGAAGAAAGCTCTATATGGACTTAAACAAGCCCCCAGAGCCTGGTATGCTAGATTAGAAAAATACCTACTAATGCTTGGATTCACTAAAGGTATTGTTGATAGTAACATATACTTCAAATTAGATCATGATAAGGAGTTAATCATAGAATTCTTTGTTGATGACATCATTTTTGGAGGAGATGATAATCTATGCATGAAGTTCTCTAATGAGATGAAGAGTGAATTTGAGATGAGCATGATTGGTGAAATAAAGTTTTTTTGGGGATTGCAAATTACTCAGTTGGACCAAGGTATTTTCATATCTCAGTCCAAATATGTGAGAGAACTATTGAAGAAATTTGGAATGGAAGACTCCAAACCTATTGGTACCCCTATAGTGACCAGATGTAAGTTGACATAGAATGATGACTCTTTGAAGGAAAATCAAACTAGGTATAGATCAATGATCAGTGGATTGCTCTACTTGACTCAGACTAGACCAAAAATTATGAATGTTGTATGTATGGTTGCTAGATTTCAAACCGATCCAAAAGAATCACATGTGACTGTTGTCAAAAAAATCTTTAGATATCTAAAAGGAACAACTGACTTTGGAATTTGCTATCCAAAGGATGATGATCTCACTTTGTGTGCTTACACTGATGTCGATTGGGCTGGTGATGTGAACAACATAAAAAGTACTAGTGGTAGTGCTTTCTTCCTAGGGAAGAAGCTAGTGTCATGGTTGAGCAAAAACTAGAGTTCCATTTCTCTATCTACTACTAAAGTAGAATATATTGTTGTTGCAAACAATTGTACTCAAGTAATATGGATGAAACAAATGCTGAGAGATATCAAAGTGATATATGAACCTATTGCCATATACTGTGACAACTCAAGTGTGACAAATATATCAAGGAATCTAGTGTTGCACTCTAAGACTAAACATATATCAATAAAGTTTCACTTCCTAAGGGGAAAAGTGAATGAAAAAGAAGTCAAATTGGAGGGTGTGTGCAAGAAGTTGAGTCCATTTTTTGGCCAAAAAGTGGAAGTGTTTTTCTTGATTTTCATAATTTGACACATTTGACCTTAAAATTTGAAGCACTTGGAGATGAAATCTTTAAAAAAATTACTAATCATAAAATGTAGTGCTCAGAGTCTAGTTTCCAAATATGTAATTTATTTTAATACCCAAATTGTACAAATTGAGTTTCAATAGGCATTTCTAAAAACCACTGTTTAAAAGTAACTTCTTTACCATACCATGCGCATGTACGACATCCATATTTTGACTTAAATTATCGTATTTTTCTAAATCCTTTTGGGAAAAGATTTGTGACTCACTGAAGCTTGTTCTTGATATTTTTTGTAATTTTTTATTGAATTTTTTTTTTTGTTAAATTTTTATTAGGAAGATTTTTCGTTTTAAAAAATAGTCGTGTACGACATGCATAAGATGCCCTAAAATTATCATTTTTTGTTTTTTTAAAAAATTCAAAAGAATTGTCTGAAGTTTTTTCTTGTGCAATCTTTGTCAAAATTTTATGTTGATCAAAAGTTATTAAAATAGTAAAAAACCCTGATATTTAAAGTTTATGGACCAATTTTATTAGAAATTAATTGAAAAATAGAAAAAAATAATCCAATTGCAAAAAAAATTACATATTTAGAATCTGCATTGTCTCATCTAAAATGGGTTTTAATTTCGTCAAAAAATTCTACAAAAAAAGTCATCAACCATATGTCCAAAGTTAGTATTTTTCTTTGACATTGTTAGGACCTTTAACTTGCAGGTCAAACCAGGTTGAAGGCCTAGGTTTGGATTTCCAATGCTTTTCCCAAACCAAAATCCTAGGAAAAAACCCGACCACAAAGAAAATAAAAATTTGAATTTTAAAAAACAGGATCCCGATTATAAAATAGGATCTCGTTTATTAATAAACGGGATCCTATTTTATAATCGGGATCTTGTTCCTTATTCTATAATATTTGGACCGTTGGGAAGGAAACAGGATCCTGTTTCCCTTCCAACGGTCCCCACATTCAATGTCGGAGAACGAGATCCCGATTATAGAACAAGATCCTAGTTTTTATAAATGAGATCTCGATTCTTTTATTTAAATATACTGCAAAAAATTACTGTGAAGTCTGTAACTTCACATGTACGACCAAGAACAGTAAAAGGAAACTTATTTTCATGAGCTATTGTATTTACAGGTGGTGAACTTGATTTTTAGTTGATTTTATCAAACGGGGCATCATCTACACCATTTTTGAAGTGGAATTGTGTTATTTTTGTGCTTGTTTGGAGGAACAAAAGGTTTTCAATTTGCAATATGGATTCAATTTTTCAAAGGAGGCATGAAGAAAACAATTTTTAAAGTGGAATTGTGCTAGTTTTCTACTTGTTTTGAGGAAAATAAGAGGAAGAATTTTGTCCTAATAGGTATTCAACTTCCAATTTGGATTGAATATTTTGAAATATTTCACTTTTAACATTCATTTGTGCTTGAGAATTTTATAATTATGGGAGATAAAGCTCGTAATAAGAGAAGGAAGACATTGACTCCTCAAGAAGTTGAAGCAAATGGAGAGGAGAGAAAAATACAAAGAGAAAGAAGAATGAGAATGAAATCAATGAATTATGGTGAAGCAACCAATTCCATGACTATTGAAGATGAAAACATTGAGGATACATTGGTTGTAGATGAAGCTAATTTGCAAGGAGTCAATTTGGAGAAGAATATGATTATACAAACAAGTCCTACTATGTCTTCAAATCCCTCTTTGAATGCTATGGATAATGTTTCAATATGCACAAATCCAGGTATGTCTTCAAATCCACATGTTAGTGAAATGGTAAATTTGTATGTAGAAGTTTTACAAGATGTTGGACTTAATGATGTTCACATTGATGATATTCAAAGAGATGAAAATTTTATAGAATTTGTTGAAAAAAGAAAAGAAAAATCTTTTGTTGCAAATGAAAATCAAAATGATCATTTTCTTGAAAATGAAAACAAAACCTGTATTTTTGATGAAAATGAAAATAAAAATGAAAACCGTTTTGTTGATGAAAATGAAGATGAAAATGTAAATGAAAATGAAGATGAAAATCTAGAATGTGATGTTGAATTTAATGAAAATACTTTTTTTTAAAATTGGAAGTGGTGTTTTCGATAATCTTCCTGGTCAAATTTCTTGGAGGAAAATAAAAACACATGCGAATAGAATATACACCAAATTCTTTTATCGTAAAAAAATTGTATTTCAATGTCAACTAATGATGCAATTGATGAGAATGAAAAAAATGAGGAAAGTAATGAAAAGGTTAGGATTTTATGTTAAACCAAAAAGAAAAGATCAATCATTAAAACATGTTATGTCTATTGTTGCTAGTGCCATTCAATCTATTGGGAAAAATAGTCAATCTAAAGATAAAAACGTAGCAAGAAGAGTTATAACTACTACTATAGTTAATAAAGAAACTTTGAATAAAAGAATGGTAAGCAATATTAGTGAAGTTTTAAAAATGCATCCTAAAACATTACTAAGAGCGGAAAAAGAGAAAGTATAGAAAATGATCCTATCAATCAATGTTGGAGTTTCAGTGGACGACTACCGAGGTCTGATATAAAATTGAATATTGAAATTAAATCTTTGATGAAAAATATTGGCATGATAATACTAGGGTTTCATCTAATGCTAGAGATGTTTCAAAATTAAGGGTGGGGTCCAAAGTTCCCGATCCTCACCAAAACACCTATTAGATACAACACAAACTGAATTTTATAGAAAATTTTGTGATTTAGTGTTACTTAATATTAAAATAAGTCAAAGGTCTTTTGAAAAATGTAAACCCTAGTATGTAAAAATTAATAAGCAACGAATATCTTGTTGTTGTAAAATACATGTTCAATTTTGTTATTTTTATGATGTTTTTTGATATATACGTTATGCGTTGCATACTAAAATGATTATACATGATCGTGGTATTGATATGCCACCTGAAGCAATAAGAGAGTTTATTTTAGGTTTGTTTTGTGAAAAATCTAATGATAAATTATTTTATTTAAGTTCTTGTATTTCTGGACAATGCATTAACTGTGGAAATCTTTTATTTTAAGAATTTGTTTGCATGAAAGTGTTGATCAGGATTTTAGACAACAATTAGTAGATGTCAAAAGATTTAGGAATGTTCACTATTCTTTAAAAGATGGAAAAATAGGAAAGCATTGTGATTTAGTTACAGAAAAAGTTAGTGTGCATGCATTTATGAGTGAATCTAAGAATAAAATTGTACCAAAATATATTATGCACTCTAAACATGCTCGATGGCTTGATGGCCAATTTCATGCATATAGAAGCACATTTCCAATTGGTACTATACTTTCAGTGGTTGATTTTGTAGAGAATTATACTCTCGCTCCGCAAGAGGAAATTCAATCTCAATATTATAATTCAATGCAAGTAGCTATGTTTGTCCATATTTTTTATAGACATGTAGATGATAGCACTGATGATGATAAAAAAGTTTTGAGGGAGTATCATTTTTATTTGAGTGATAATCGGTTACACTCGTCAGAGTTTTTTCAATACTGTTTTAGTATATTTTATAGAAATTTAAGAGAAAGAGAAATCTAGATGAAAGAACACCTCATATGGTTAGATAATTGTATGGGGTAGTTCAAGAATGCTCAAATGTTCTATTGGTTAAGTAGGGTTCACAAGGAACTTAATGTCCAGCATATATGGAGTTTTTTTGAAGCTAGGCATGGTAAAGGAGAACATGATGGAGTCGGTATGTGTGTCAAAATAATTCTTGCTAGAGAACAAGTAAAATTCAAGGATTCAGTAAAATTTAAAGATGCACATGAGATTGTGGATTCGTGTAATAGAAGATTATTTGCACTTGGTTCGAGTGATTACTCTACAGTTCATCGATTCTTTTGGTTGGTGGAAGAAGAGAACATTGTACATAGAGTTGATTGTAAGGCAATCAGTGGATCTACTAAATGGCATTCATTTAGGAGTGCAACAACAAGTACATGGACTATTTGGACAAGGGAGCTTGCATGCTTTTTCTAGTTTTGTATCTCAAGAGATTGGGAAGCATGTGAAAATACATAATGGGTTGAATAGTGGGAGCAAAGATCATTGACACCTACAAAAGCACATAATCAATATGAAAGAACTATTGAAGAAAATGATCAACTATTTGCATCTGAAGATTATGACCATGTTTCAGACCTTGTACAAGAAGGTAATTTTAATTCAATTTATTTCATTTTATTTCACTTTATTAAGTTATTTTGTAATACTAAATTATTTATATGGATATGCACAAGTTATTAAATTAAATTTTGTTGGCAGGACATGTGTATGTTGTTATTGCACCTGAGGGGAATGAAGAGAAAATAGAATATTGGTTGGCTCGTTGTGTGGAAACTAAACATAAGTTAATAACACCTTGAGAAGATGATGATGACTTTCATTATCCAACAGGTACGGTGATCCCCTTAAGACACCCCCTTAAGAAAATTTTGATAACAAGTTTTAGATCCCCTTAAGCAATTTTTTAGAGCAAGTCTTTGATCCCCTTAAGAAAATTTTGAGAACTTATTTGATGATGGTTTTTGAACATGTTTTCCAATAGGATTGGTGGTGGTTGTTGGCACTTGGCTACGAAAATACTTGAGAAGAAAGAATGGTCTACCTACATTCGAAGACTATGAAATGCATAAAAATATTATACATTAGTCACATTTGGTGGTGGCAACAAATATAAAACTATAGTGGTATTGTGGAAGACCTTCAAAAAAGTGCTATGGTCAATTTCTATGGAAAAGCATGACGCAATGATAGATGCATTGCAAAAAAGAGAGGATGTAGATGGTACAATGGAATAAGTAAATACAAGTAAATACAGTTTTAGTTTTATTTTGTCCTTTTAAATGCATTAAATACACGTTTCGACATTGGTCAAGTGTGTTATTAGTTGAAATTGATTTAAATTGTCCTTTTATACATCCTTAAGGACTAATCACAAAAATGATCTAGTCCATGCAGACGCAACCTAGACAACATGGAATACTTGGTAAAAACAAGTAATTATTAGTTAAATTATATTTAAATACATGTTTTGATTACATATTGATATTGCTTGGACATTAATAGTTAAAATTTATTTATTGTCATTTTTTGTATCCTTAAGCCATCATTGCATTGATCTCATACTTTGAGAGAAAAAGGAGAGGATGCCTAGATTCAACCTACAAACATGTGTGGAATACTTTTAAATGCAGGTACTTGAGTTCTATACATATAGATAGTTTTATATAAATTAAAATATGTATGTTTTGATGATTTCATTGATATTGCTTGTACCTTTTGATATCAGGTGGTGTGAAGACCTACTACATTCTAGCCACGAGTTTGAGATGTTCTTGAGATGGCATATCCAAATTTTGTAAACATTGTTTGAGATGACATATATGTACATACATACTTACAAAATTAAACATACTCTATGTACTTCTATGTATCAAATCAATATTCTATATATTTTGTTTGTTAAATGTGCATGTTTTCCTACTTTGAAACTTTATGTCTAGTTGTATAATCACTAAATATCATGCATACATTATTGTTAAATCAATTATATCCTTAAGACTTTGTATTATGACCCCTTAATATATCCCCTTAAGAAATTCTATTATGACCCCTTAAGACATCCCCTTAAGACATTCTATTATGACCCTTTTAGACATCCCCTTAAGACCCCTTAATATATCCCCTTAAGATGTTCTATTATGACACCTTAAGGCATCCCCTTAAGACCCCTTAAAATGTCCCCTTAAGACCCCTTAAGACATCCCTTTAAGACATTCTATTATGACCCCTTTAGACATACCCTTAAGACCCCTTAAGACATCCCCTTAATTAAGACATTCTATTATGACCCCTTTACACATCCCCTTAAGACCCCTTAAAAAATCCCCTTAAGACGTTCTACTATGACCCCTTTAGACATCCCCTTAAGACCCCTTAAGTCATCCCCTTAAGATGTATTATAACCCCTTAATACATCCCCTTAAGACGCTCTATTATGACCCCTTTATACATCCCCTTAAGACATCATTATTTGTTTTGACAACTTATAAATTAGTGGTAGATGTTATCATTTATAGAATTTATTAATGCTTTTATTCTCTAATCTTCTATGGTATTGTTTATTTCTTAAAATTGTATCCTTTCTGGTATATAAATAGATTTCTTTTGTTTACAAATTATGATTTATTGACTGATTATTGATTGACGTGAATTGAATAAGTTCATTGAGTAATTATCACTATTTACTGAATGTACATATCATGTATATCATGTATGAAATCACTAAATTTGTAAAGTATAAATATTAAAATGTCCTATATTAATATCATGTATGAGATCACTAAATTTCACATTAATTTCCTATATTAATGTCTTGACTATGAACATAAAATGCATAAATGTACATGTGTAAATTAAAATTTCAAACAATAATAAAGTCCATAATTTATGTAACATATTAAGTGCATGAAACCAATATATTAAGTGCATGAAATAAAGTTCAACGGAGTAGATGAGAAACAAGAAATATAGTCCATGAAATAAAAAAATACAACACATAAAATCACATGTTTCTAGGTCATGTACTGTCTCTATAATCAAGAGACCTCTTCACACCATGCGGACTATGTGGATGACCTGAAACACTTTGTACAAGAGAAAGATGAAATCAAATGTAAGACAATGAAAAATGATTTAATGACAATTTAATTTATAATCCATCATTAAATGAAATTACCGTCATATCTACGTCCGGATGCTCTAGTGCACTTGAAGTAACCTCTAAATTCTCTAAATCAATCTACATAAACAAGAAAAAGAAATTTGAAATTAGTTGTACAACTCTACAATTAATTTTTTTTAATGCAATTTAATTTATAATTTATCATATTTTAATTGCACCGTATTCTAAGGTTGCGCACTAGGCTCTTCTCCAGGACTTGTCTATACATGCTCAACTACAAGATGTGTCTCATGCTATAAAAGAAAAAGAATATGTAAAAATATCATATTATGTATATATTCAATTTAACATTTATAATTGACTTTAAATATAATAAAATAAATAAATTACTATTTGATCTGGAACCTACTCTACATGTCCTCTTGGTGGTGTAACTATGTCTGGGTCAGGGCTGAAAGTTGCACTAACAAAGTCCTACAAGATCAAAATTAAAGCATGTACAATTGAATTAGGTTAATATATATATATATATATTCAAGTTTGCACATTTTTTGTAGAAAGTTTTGTAAACAACCTGGAAATCAGTGGCCTCACGAGTAGCTACAACATCAAATGTTTTCCCAATGCCCATTCTTATTGTGGTATCAATCTAGACATACATGTACATAGACATTTAACGCTTATAATATTTACAAGTGCTAGTGAATTCAAAACTCATAAAATTGTAACTATACTAATGTAAACTTTAAACAAATTTACATTATGAATGTACCTAGCCCTGATCTATGATGCCCGATAGTGGAGGAGTGCTTGACAATCCCTTAGGAGGAATCGACATGGATGCCGATTGACTCGCCTAAACCAACATAAATATTTCAAACATATATGTGTTTCAATTATAAATTTAAAACTCAAGTTAAATAATTTATGATTTCATATATAATTTTAAAAATTGAAATCAAAATACCCCATAATGGTTGCTGAGTACGACCGGTGTCGATGTATGTACTCATGGAACAGATGATTTCCCCATCGTTAGTGTCATCTGTACACCAAAAAAATTGATTGTTAAAATGTATTGCAAAATTTTATTTGATAGATACAACCATCAAAATTCTTATAAAATGAACGTACATCTAGATGCATATTTATACATGTGTCGTAGTGTCCTCAAGGTGATGGTTTGTTATGAGAAACTCTACAAATGAACTGATGCAACCAAATGAACCACTAGAATCTCCCCATCCACCTAAACTAGGTGTGGCCTGATTAGGTCCATAACATACTTGATGAAAACTAGTACATATATGGGGGACTATCCTTGACACTCCTGAAGTGGTACTCGAACTAGCTCCATACAAAAATCATCCATCATCACCGTCTCTATGCTCCCCACCTACTATCACAGAAGCATGTTGATCAAGGTCTCTTGCGAGTGTACTAAGGGAACCTAATGTTGAGACCAGAGTTCGATGATGTACAAGTGCAGGAATGGGAGGACCAGGAGCAATAACAAGGGGTTACGCATGCACGGGGCGTCAAGGATCAACCCTTGCCCCTAATCTCTGTTGTGGAATGCCGCCACAAACACCCTGAAATGATCTAAAATCAAAATAATTGGGATTTTTCCCCAAAACAAACTCTACATATAGTTTTCTCAAAAAATACAATGGGCAGTCTGAATTAGCATGTGGGGGACTATCAAAAACCATATACCATTGATCCGAAAAATGTGCACTCATTTGCAGATGTATGCACCACCTCATGGATATTCTAGATTTGTTGGGTGGAATGGGTTGTCGAGTAACGGGGTCAAGAAAGTAGGGGGCTAGATGGGCTTTCATTATTTTAAGGTCTAATATTTGTTTGTAAGAGAGACCATCAGAATAAAATTGTCTCATTTGTTCTCTCTCTCATCGATTCCTATCAAGATTAGAATCGATCATCTTGATGGCATCAACAATATTTTGCATCATAGATGCAAAATGTCTCACATGTGGAGGAATCAATGCTTGAGTCTGCATAGCATTGATTTGATTTTGTAAGGATGCAACTTGATGATTTATACGTGCTCTCAAGCGTGCCTCGTCAGATGCGATAGGTGTTGGATGTGGCATATTAGGTGGAGGGGGAGGAGGAGGGGGAGGTGGAGGTGGAGGGGGAGGGGGAGGGGGAGGTGGATGTGGCTATGGTTGAGGTGGTGGATTGATGATATCATCAATGTTAAAATCATCCATGATATGCTCGATATAAATGTGCGCCTACATTAAATCATACAAAATAGGATGTGCATACATATGTTAAGATTATATATTTAATTGAAATAGGATGAGCAACATATAGATTAAGATCATATATTTAATTGAAATGCACATATATATACATTGATTGTTCAACTCAAGAGCATGTCCATACAAAATTCAAAATTTAACATGTACATGTACATTTAAAATAAAAAAATATGATGCATAATTTGCATGCATATAGATCATTCAACTAAACTATGTACATACATACAAATTTCAAAATTTAAGAACTATATATGCAAATTTTTAATACATGCACATAAATACTAAACAATAAACTTGAAACATTCACAAAAGCTCATTTCATGTCTAACACACACACACACACATATTACAATTTTTCAGCAGGAGAAATCATGATCTAGTAGATAGTCATAAAATATATACTATTATATATTATTCATTATAAGTTCATAAATTCCACCAAATTCATAAATCCATGTCACTAAAAATATCCATCTAGAACCAAAATCATAAATTCATGTCACTAAAAATATCCATCTAGAACCAAATTTATAAATTCATCACACAAAATATCCATCGTTCCAAATTTATAAATTCATAACTATTTAAGATCATTGTCTTAATTTAGAAACTATTGTGGCTCTCTACTGCATCTCTTCATTTCTTTGTGTTTTCCTTTTTAGAATTGAAAGTTCTCCTCTCCTCTAGCCATTGTCGATGCTCATCTAAGATCCCATCCATAGCCCTGACAACATCAACAAGAGTTTGCATCCTAGATGCAAACATCCTGACAGGAGGTGTGACACATTCTTCATTTTGAATAATGTTGATTTGATCTTGGATGGTTCTAACATTGGCATTAATTTGTGCTTGCAAACAAGCATGTTCATTGATTTCAGGTGGAGGAGGTGGGGGGTTATGAGGTGGAATGGGTGGAGGTGGAGGTGAAGGTGGTGGAGATGGATGGCATGGAGGTGGATTGTGAATATTATTGAATGGATCCATGTGATCTTTAAGATATCAGTGAACCTGCATTAGATTTGTGATTTCAAGATGTAAGATACATGTTTAGGAAATACCTTTAAACCATTCAATATAAATAGACTTAAATAATTGAATACAAATGATAAAATATGTAAACCTCATTTATGTCTAAGGCACATGTTACTTGAATGAAAATACAATTAACGATTAATATTATATAATCTTGTAGGATCTTATTATTGTTAGATTTGGTTGCCTTGGGAAACTTTGATCACCAAATTTTAAGAATTTCTTTGATCCCCTTAAGAAATGTCATACTGGGACCCCTTAATAAATAAAATTATTTAGGGTGATAGGATTGTTGTCACCTAGAAATGCACACTATGCAAAGTTGTAAGAACTAAGCTTTTTGGTGGAACATGGGATCATCTCAAGGCTATGGGTCACTTGAAGTTGAGATGAACCTCTGGAGAAGGCCAGCTTCCTTTGGTGTCACCTAAAACTACTGATTTTCTTTTAAGGAAAAGGGAGAGAGAAAATGCATAAAAATAAAAATTAAACTCTAAGGTGATGCACCGAAATGACATGAACAATGAGATACTCGAGCTACACTTGAATACTGGTGACATCCATTATAATGCACAACAAGATCCTGTAGATCACACATTCAAACAGGTTTGACATGCACATGCCCTTAAGAAGGAAAGGAAAATTTTCAAAAACTATAAGATCATGTGTAGGATTAAGCAAACACAGTTTGTAACCTACATGATAATACTTCTGCAAAGTAAGGAACGGCATGAAACAAAAGCTATAAGGAAAGATAATATTTCACTAATTAGCTCAATGAATCACTTAAAAAGAATGCACTATACTTGACAAGAATCAAAAGGCAGAATGATAGACCATCAATAGTAACCAAGGTATATTTTGTATATTATGTTCCAAATTGAGTTACAGAAACCTGCTAGTCTAAGAGAGGACTACAAAAAGGGTCACAAACTTCAGAAGAGCTTACCTCCCAACTCCTTTACAAGAAGGAAAAAATGCCTTATTTACAAAAGTAAGGTCAGCCCCTAAGGGCATACAAAATATCGGGCTCAGAAAGATCTATCCTAAGATCTTTCATGTAGTTAATGTTGCACCCTGCGTGTCCATGTTGGCCAAGAGTCACCCTGGAGAAGCCTTCTTCAGATATTTCATAGCTACTGCATTTATGTCTAATCCTCATGTCCACCTTTGAATCTCTCTACAGTTGAGTTGCTTGGAATGCTCCTGAGTTCCAAACAGGTACACGCTACTTGTCATTTTGTTGATCTTCATCTGGTTGAGCTGCCACGGCTCACCTCGGCTTCCCCTGGTTGGTTGAGCGTATTCCATGCAGACTCTGTAGGTGGTCAAAACTCTTCTAAAAAGAATCACATCTCGGTGAGACACTAAAAGTGTCTCACCGATGTGATTATGCCCTCTGAAGCTATCGGCGTAACATGTGATAGTCGATGAGAGCTCTTGTCGAGCCTGAAGAGTCATACCGATGTTGCCTCTATGGTCGCCAAGACAATCGTTATCAGAGAGACCTCTTATCGATCTCCCTCTACTTCGCCTTTTCATTTCGCCATCTCCCTGAGCTCCTCTTCAGTCGGTAAGATTCTGAGTGTCGGCAAGACATTTTACCGAAGGAAAAACATTATCCTGAGGCCCTTCATCTTCTGTCAGCAAGACACCTAGATGTCACCCCCAACGCATTTCACTCCACCGGGCTCTAGATTTCTTTCAGTGAGACATTATCAAGTTGGGAAGACTTCATAGCGAGGCTCATTGTCTTGCCAATGTTCCTCCTTTCGCTGAGACTACACTGTGTCGATGAGACATTACCGTGATGGCTGGGAGCTTTGTCGATGTCATTTATGTTGGGGAGACCTTTGGCTAGTCAGTGAGACCTCTGGACAAAGTCAAAATACTTCGGTGAGCTCCCTCCTGTCGAGAAGACATCATGTCGATCTCTCCTTTCCTCCTCGGGCTCATTCTACATTGGCAAGACCTTTTACGTCACTGAGACCTCACGACGATCCCACCATCCTTCACTGAAAACAACATCTTCTGCCAAGGCCTCTTGCTATTCAAATACTATCAGTGTGATCCCTTGTTGTCACCAAGACCATATGCCGAAGGCCCATCTTATGCCGATCCTTTTGCTCTGGTATGACTCACTCCTTCGGCCAAACCACCTGTTTGTCACCGGGACCCACGCTGAACTCCTCATCCTACCTGAGCTCCCTTTTGTTTTGCTGAGACTTTGGTCTATCAACTAAACTTCATACCGAGTGTCGGGTGCTATACCAACGTCAAACGTCGGGGAGATTTCATGTGTTTGGCAAGACCTTATGCCAATATGACTTCAATGGTGGGACCACTGGCCTTCGGTGAGACCTTAATCATCGTCGAGACTTCATGGTGAAGGCATCTCCTCTTGGCAATCTCTTTGTTGTCGACGAGACATCAAAGTCGGGGAGACCTTTCTCTGACTTGAATGCTACGCCAAAGGCTCCTTGTTGTTGGTGAGATAGCACCGGTTCACCAAGACCACTTGCCAAAATACATCTCACACCGAAACCTTATTATTGTCGGGGAGACCTCATTGGTCACTGAGACTCTCTCTGAATGCTTTGTTACGCCAAAGGCCTTTTAAGTCGGGGAAACTTTGTGACTTCAGCAAGACCCTTTGGTGAAGCTCGCTTGCTTTGCCAACGCCGCCTGACTTCGGCGAGACTTCTTCCGATTGGTAAGACCTCCTACCAAAACCCCCACACATACGCTAAAGGAATCCTACTTTGCTTTGTTGGGGAGACTTGATGCATTCGCCGAGACTTATCTCCAAAGAATTCCACCAAAATGAATATCATTTTGTCATCGGGATGATGATCGATGTCTTGCTGATAGGGACCTGTAGGTGAATCCCACTCGCTGTGACATTCCTGGGGTCTTGGCGACTTTCTCCTTAGAAGATTTTCATGTCAAACCTAAACAAGGCAGGCTTCTTCACCTAAACAAGGCAGGCTTCTTCACTAAGTTCCCTATGACCTAGCATCAGATTCATGATTTTTTCCCTTATGCAAATGTTCTGTTTGGCCCTCTTGAACTTTGGTCACATGATATTCTGCCTGATTGAGCCTGACGGTGAAAATTAGGTAACATTTCTAGTGACCTTTGCTGGATGTTTGCCTGCTAAACATAAAGACCAGTAGCCTAGGCTTATCCATTGGGCATGGAGTTGTTAGGAAAATTTAGGGATGGACCTGGAGCAGCCTTACTCATGGCTACAACACAATTGTAACTCAGTAGAACACAAGTCACCTAGAAAATTATTGAAAATAGGAAAAACATAAGGGAAAAAACTATCTAACTGTGCTGAAACAACACTTAGGGAAATTAAAGATGCCTTTGAAATGAAACTAACCTACCCTACCCTAACCAGCAAAGAAGTTGATCAAATGAACCCATTGACAGGTTGGGTAAAGTAACTGCCCCTTCTAAAAAATTTAAAATGTTTGCTATGCTGGGGAACAACTAAAGAGAAATGAAGCATGCATGACAATTTAATAGATGGCTGGAAGATCTCTTGCAAAACATATTCAGGCTTACTAATCTTTTCATATGGAATATAAACATTCTCATTTTGAGGTGGAAAGGTAACCTGAGCGTGCTCTTCCTGAGCAGTACACTCATGCTTGGGTGTAAGCAAGTTATTAATATCTTTGCTAGTCTCCATTTTGGCTAGATGCCTGATTGGGCATCCTTGTGAAAGAATAGCTTCCAAGCCAATACTGCTGGGTCTACTTTGATCAGCTTCTTCCATAGTCATAACCCCATGACAATTGGAATGAGCTACCTTGTGTGATTCACATGAAACTAGGTTAGATCCTTCCACTTGTTTATGTTTCTCACACTCTCTGGGCGATGGCTTTGCACTAAGCCTTGAGCAAAACTCTTCCACTATGCTTGAAAACATATCCTCTTCAAGTTCCTGATCAACTTCCTCATGCATGACATGTCCTACATCAATCTCATAACTTTCACCTTGGAGGATAGAGTCAGGTTCAAGCTCAGGCTTTTCCTCCTGAATTAAGGCCCTATTATCTTGTTGATTATCATCTATCAACAATTTCCCAGGTTGCTTGATGTCTTCTAACTGTTTTGAAACTGCAACCTCACCAGTGCCTTCCATTTGAGGAATATCTTCAGTCAATTTTGAGGTTTGAGAAGAAGCAATCTTCTTGAAGTTTGGAATCAAAAAAACATGCTCCTTTAACTTAGCAATTTCATCGTAGCTATCCATGCTAGATTCAACTTGTCTGAAACTTGGAAGCTTGTGTTTTGAGGCCACCTCCTTCACAAGTAGTTGGGGTTCTAATCTATGATCTCGTGCAAGAAAGTGTTTCATCTGCTCATCCTTAGTTGCAACTTGTCTAACCAACAATTCCTTTTCATATATTTGCGCTTCCAACTCCTGCTGACGAATGTGCACTTGAAAGGAAAGCTCCTCTTGCTGCATATTATACTCATTTTCCCTTTCTATATCTAACATCTACCTTTGAAATTGTCACAACATCTCCTTGATGCTACCCAACTCGATATTTGCATTGTTAGGATTTGGGGACTGACTCAGGAGGATACAAGGTTGGCTCAAAGTGGAATTAATATGCTGCAAGGGGAATTAAGCAGGGGTGGGAGGGTGGAAAACATGTTGAGCATGCTAATAGGCTGCTATTGCATGACTGTTTGGGATTAAACCAGCAACATGATTGGCCTGATATGGCTGATAGGGGGATTGGATGATAGGATTTTCATGAAACTGAGGTGGGTATACATGTTGACCATGAAAATCAGTCATCTCTAGTCATATAAATACTGGAAATCAGAATATTAAGCTTATAATTAAAACATACCAGCATTGAACTTGTTGAAACCAATAGATTTACTCAGAGTCACCAGATATGTAAAGAAAGTGCCTCCAAAAGGCTGAAACTACTGCTGTACACACCAAACAGTAGCAATAAAATGCATAAACATGAACTAAGAAGTAGTTCACTATCCCACTGGGCGTGCCAGAAACTGTTGTCACCTAGAAATGCACCCTATGCAAAGTTGTAAGAAATAAGCTTTATGGTGAAACATGGGATCATCTCAAGGCTGTGGGTCACCTAAAGTTGAGATGAACCTCCGGAGAAGGCTGGCTTCCTTTGGTGTCACCTAAAACTACTATTTTTTTTAAAGGAAAAGGGAGAGAGAAAATGCATAAAAATAAAAATTAAACTCTAAGGTGATGCACCAAAATGATAGGAACAATGAGATACTCGAGCTACACTTGAATACTGGTGACAACCATTGGACTGCACAACAAGATCTTGTAGATCACACATTCAAACAGGTTTGACATGCACATTCCTTTCAGAAGGAAAGGCAAATTTTCACAAACTATAAGATCATGTGCAGGATTAAGTAAACACAATTTGTAACCTACATGATACTACTTCTCCAAAGTAAGACACGACATGAAACAAAATCTATAAGGAAAGAGAATATTTCACTAAGTAGCTCAATGAATCACTTAAAAAGAATGCACTATACTTGACAAGAATCAGAAGGCAGAATGATAGACCATCAATAGTAACTAGGGTATATTTTGTATATTATGTTCCAAATTAAGTTACAAAAACCTGCTAGTTTGCGAGAGGACTACAAAAAGGGTCACAGAATTAAGAAGAGCATACCTCCCAACTCCTTTACAAGAAGGAAAAAATGCCTTATATACAAAAGTAAGGTCGGCCCCTAAGGGCTTACAAAATATCAGGCTCAGAAAGATCTATCCTAAGATCTTTCATGTAGTTAATGTTGCACCCTACATGTCCATGTCGGCCGAGTCACCCCAGAGAAGCCTTCTTCAGATATTTTGCAGCTATTGCATTTATGTCTGATCCTCGTGTCCACCTTTGAATCTCTCTGTAGTTGAATTGCTTTGAATGCTCCTAAGTTCTGAACAGGTACACGATGCATGTCATTCTATTGATCTTTTTCATCTAGTTGAGCTGCTACGACTTGCCTCAGCTTCCCCTGGTTGGTTGAGTGTATTCTACGCAGACTCTATAGGTGGTCAAAACTCTTCTGAAAAGAATCGCATCTCGACCAGACACTGAAAGTGTCTCACTGATGCGATTATGCCCTCTGAAGCTATTGGCATAACATGTGATAGTCGACGAGAGCTCTTGTCGAGCCTGAAGAGTCATACCAATGTTGCCTCTGTGGTCGCCAAGACAATCATTATCAGAGAGACCTCTTACCAAGCTCCCTCTACTTCACCTTTTCATTTCGCCATCTCCCCAAGCTCCTCTTCAGTCAGAAAGACTCTGAGTGTTGACAAGATGTTTTACTAAAGGCAAAACATTACCCCAAGGCTCTTTATCTTCTATCGACGAGACACCTAGATGTCACCCCGAACACATTTCACTCCACTAGGCTGTAGATTTCTTTCGGCAAGACATTATCAAGTCGGGAAGACTTCATGGCAAGGCTCATTTTCTTGTCGATGTTCCTCCTTTCACTAAGACTACACCATGTCGATGAGACATTACCGCAATGACTGGGAGCTTCATCGATGTCATTTATGCTGGGGAGACCTTTGGCTAGTCGATGAGACCTTTGGGCAAAGTTAAAGCACTTCGGTGAGCTCCCTCTTGTCGGGAAGACATCATGTCGATCTCTCCTTTCCTCCTCGGGCTCATTCTGCATCGGCAAGACCTTTTGCATCACTGAGACCTCACGACAATCCCACCATCCTTCGCTGAAAACAACATCTTCTTCTGAGGCCTCTTACTTCTCAAATACTATCGGCGTGATCCCTTGTTGTTGCTGAGACCATATGCCGAAGGCCCATCTTATGGCAATCCTTTTGCTCCGGTATGACTCACTCCTTCAGCCAAACCACCTATTTGTCACCGGGACCCACACCGAATTCCTCATCCTGCCCAAGCTCCCTTTTGTTTTGCTGATACTTTGGCCTATTGGCCATACATCATACAGAGCGTCGAGCGCTACACCGACGTCAAATGTCGAGGAGACTTCATGTGTTCAGCAAGACCTTATGCCGATATAACTTCATTGGCAGGACCATTGGCCTTCGGTGAGACCTTAATCGTCATTGGGACTTCATGGAAAAGGCATCTCCTCTTGGTGATCTCTTTGTCGTCGGTGGGACATCGAAGTCGAGGATACCTTTCTCTGACTTGAATGCTATGCCAAAGGCTCCTTGTTGTCGGTGAGACACCACTGGTTTGCTGAGACCACTTGCCAAAATACATCTCACGCCGAAACCTTATTGTAATAGGATAGCTTAAGGGGATCTACATGTAGTAAGATCCTAGGACAAAATTACATGGCATAAGGGAATGAAATTTGGTGGAGTTGCTTAAGGAAACTAAATTTCATTAAGAGCCTAAGAAAAATTGATGGTTTTAGGGTTTAGGGTTTAGAGTTTAGAGTTTAGGGTTTAGGGTAATAGGATAACTTAAGGGGATATATGTAGTAAGATCCTATGAAAAAATTACATGGCATAAGGGAATGAAATATGGTGGATTTTTCTAAGACAACCAAATTTCACTTTAAGGTTAGGTAGGACAAAATGAATGGTTTAGTGTTTAGGGTTTAGATTTTAGAGTTCAGGGTTTAGGGTTTACAGAACTTAGGGTGAATTTTTGGTGCCCCTTGGAATATAATGAACTTGCAAGTTAGTAAAGTACATTTTCTTGTGGAATAGTTTATTGAGATCTACTCTTGTTTCAACTGACCAACCTAGATCATGAAATATCATTCATATTATAATCTTGCAGGATCTTATTATTGTTAAATTTGGTTGCCTTGGGAAACTTTGATCACCAAATTTTAAGAACTTCTTTGATCCCCTTAAGAAATGTCATATTGGGACCCCTTAAGAAATTTAATTAAGTGATTTTAGGGTGATAGGATGGCTTAAGGATCTATGTCTAGTGAGGTCCCACGAGAAAAATGACATGGTTTCAAGTGAATAAAATTTGGTGAAGTTGCCTAAGGCAACCAAATTTCACACAAGAGCCTTTTAAAGAAAAAAAATTGATGGCTTTAGGGTTTAGGGTAATAGGATAACTTAAGGGATCTACATGTAGTAAGATCCTAGGAAAAATTACAATGGCATATCCCGAATTAAATTTGGTGGAGTTCCTAAGGCAACCAAATTTCATTAAGAGCCTAAGAAAAAATGATGGCATTAGGGTTTAGGGTTTAGGGTAATAGGATAACTTAAGGGGTATATGTAGTAAGATTCTAGGACAAAATTACATGGCATAAGGGAATGAAATTTGGTGGAGTTTCCTAAGGAAACCAAATTTCATTAAGAGCCTAAGAAAAAATGATGGCTTTAGGGTTTAGGGTTTAGAGTTTAGAGTTTAGGGTTTAGGGTAATAGGATAACTTAAGGGGATATATGTAGTAAGATCCTATGACAAAATTACATGGCATAAGGGAATGAAATTTGGTGGATTTTAATAAAGACAACCAAATTTCACTTTAAGGTTAGGTAGGACAAAATGAATGGTTTAGTGTTTAGGGTTTAGATTTTAGAGTTCAGGGTTTAGGGTTTACAGAACTTAGG